>JAWRVZ010000203.1:863119-1060619 GCA_037043235.1 Rhodeus uyekii
CTTGTTCTCTATTTAGAAAGCAGCATCTCTCACTCATTTTCGTACACAAATGCACATTCATTGACGGTGTGCGACACGCACACAGATGGGTCTCAGCGTGTCTCCGCAAGGGCGAGTGTGAGACGGAAGTACACGTCTGTTATTACTTTATAATTAGATCAGCCGGCGCGGTTCGATCACACACACACACACACACACACACACACACACACACACACACACACACACACACACACACACACACACACACACACACACACACACACACACACACACACACACACACACACACACACACACACACACACACACACACACACACACACACACACTCACTCACTCGTGTGCGCTCACACTGCTTGCGTGCTCTGACGACTGCTGTGGCTATTAATACAAGTTAGCAACAACTGAGGACTTGCGTCAGCCAATTTGTTTGCACTTCAGCGTTCAGCATTCAACTTCGATTTGTTCAGACGCTCGTGATGTGTGTTTGTGAAGTGTGACTCTTTCATTTTCATTTCATGTTTATCAGACTTGTATATTAAATAAAAATACAAGGCTTCTTGAAGTGAATCATTCACAATATGATGTGTTATTTTAGTAATATTTCTATACTATTTTATGTTCAGTTTTCATTTTGTTAGTAATTGTGTTCCTTTTCTCATTTTTATTAGTTTTTTTATATTTCTAATTCGCTTTATTTTTACTCTATTTAGTTTTAGTAGGTTTAGTAATTCAACTTATCTTATTTCAATGAGATGGCAAGTTTTTAATTTCATAATTTTATTCATAATTCATTTAATTTTATTTCAACTTCCAAAAAACTATTTTTTTTTATAGTTTAAGTTAACAATAGCAATACTGGTACTATGTACAATAAGATAATAATTATCTTATTATTAATTATACAATCATAATAATTGTACACTGGTACAATACGAGTGCAACAACAAAAACAAAAAAATAAGGGAATATATGGGTCTGTGTGTGTGTATATATGTATATGTGTGTGTGTGAGTGTGTGTGTATATATATATATGCATTTTATACATATAATCAACATTTGTAAATGAGTAGTTTTATATTTGTTAAAACTATATTTGTTATATTGTTTTAATTTAGTTATGCATTTTGCAAAGCTTAATGGGATTGCAATTCTTTCCCTCACTAAAGCTGTTAAGTCCATAGTCTTGTACCTTTTTCTTTTTATCCGATTTTGATTTGCCTCATAGCTCAGTTGCTTGCTACGTGACTTATAACTTCATAATGAAGACTATTTTAAAATCCCTATGGGAAAAATGAATGTAAAACATACTTTTGGAAAAAGGGGATAGGCACTGTTACACTATATTTCATTTTGTCTTCCTGTTCTTTATTTTTACAGGTCCAAATTACTGTTTTGGACAACAACGACAACCCGCCCGTTTTTTCCCAGCCCACCTATGACATCACAATCGCAGAGGACACGCCCCCGGATACGGAGGTGGTTCAAGTGTTGGCATCTGACCGCGACGAGCGTCATCGTTTGACCTTTAGCCTCCAGAGTAGTGTTGACCCCAGCAGCATGCGCCTCTTCCGCATCGACCCCAACAGCGGAATCATCTACACGGCTCGCAGACTGGACCACGAGAGCCGGACCCAGCACATCCTCACCATCATGGTAATTCAGGCAACGCTTTCTTCATAATCACCTAGATATTATGAAAATACTGAATACAAGTTCTAGTGACATTAATCTGTTTTTAGAAAGACTTGGACTAGTACAGAACCTCAGATAAATATAAAATAAAACAATTATTTTATATTTTTATTTATTTATTATATTTATTATTTATTTATTTATATTTTTTTTATTTTAGTTTGGCTTGTTTTATTTTGGTAATTTTTATTATTATTATTATTATTATTTTAATCTGTTTTCAAGAGTGTAAACACATAGTAAGCTTTAGTAAGTAGTAAGCAGCATCATAGATACATAGAAATAAACCTATTTATTTATTTATTTATTTTTAAGTCCTTTAGTTTCTTTGATTCTGTTTCCAAATGTATAAAGACTTGGATATAAACTATTTTATTTTATTTTATTTTATTTAAATTAATTTAAATTACATTTATTTCATTTTTTTTAAATTTCTTTTCATTTTATTTATTTACTTTTTTTTATTTTAGAGAGATCAGTGTAACTCTCAATAGATGGATAAAACAGGAGGGGTTTTTGATTAGTGTTTGTAGTGTACATTCCCACAGATTTGCCTCCCTCCTCTCTCTCTTTCACGCTCTCCATGCTTGAGTGCAGGTATGACAGGAACAGGAGATTGCTCCTTTTGCTTTGGCAGCCGTCTCTAGTTTAATGTCGTCTGCACCTGTGTCGTTTCTCCACTGTGATCTAATTATTGATCTGATCTGTATCACTCCTTGTTTCCGCACTCCCCTGACGAGTGTGAGAGACAGTGAGTGTCATATCTAATAAGCACATGGATATTCCTGCTGCCTGCAAACAGCTGAAATTTGTTATTATAATCCGGAGAGAGAGATGTTATCCACTCCGTCTGGCAGTGAGCGAGTTCGTTTTGTGTGTCTGTGTGTGCGCGTGTGTGTGTCGCTCTTTGTTTGTGTTGGATATTGCTATCTGTCTCAGACAGCGAATTCATTTTTTTTGTTTCTAACCTACCTCTCTCTTTATTTCTCTCCATCGTTCTCGCTTCCGTCTTCATTTTCTTCCATACTAGGTGAAAGATCAAGAGTTCCCGTACAGACGAAGCCTTGCTCGTGTCTTGATCGGTGTAGAGGATGTGAATGACCACGCCCCTGTTTTCACCATGGTGATGTATGATGGACAGGTGTATGAATCAGCTGCACTGGGGTCGGCTGTTCTCACTGTAACTGCCCTCGATAAGGACAAGGGTCAGAATGCACAAATCACTTACAGCGTCGACTCAGGTATGCACACACTCTCATAAACTTTCAATGTCTGGACATGCTTCACCGAATAAACAAACTTAACAGACTTAGTTTGTCTCATGTCTCATGATCAATCGATAACAATTTGGATAAATGTAAATTGTGTTTGCATTATTATTATTATTTATTTTATTTATTTATGTATTAGCTTTATTGAATTAATCTAGAGTTTATACCACAAGAGTATGCAGACTTGGAGACATAAGCCATAAACCATAATTCATAAACCTTTGAATTTCTTTACTAACTATTTTTTTTTTTTTTTTTTTTTTTTTTATGGAAAAGTTGGACTGTAGTGAAAAAAAGCCAATTCTTAAGAAGCAAATCAATTTTTTATCAATTTTTGAAGAAGCTAAAAAATTGTTTTGATTTAAAAAAAAAATTATTTATATTTTTCAAATTTTTCCTAAAATTGTATTAGTAGTATGTTTATAAGATTTTAATTTTCTTACACTTTTTTCATTTCTATTTAGGGAACGCAGGGAACACATTCCGGATCGATCCTGTTTTGGGCATCATCTCATTGGCTCGGGAGCTAGACCTGACAAACATCGGCCACTATGTCTTGTCTGTCAAAGCAACTGATAACGGTTCTCCAGCGTTATCATCAACAGCTGTCGTCCGAATTGCAGTCACCTTGTCTGATAACGCTGGTCCAAAGTTTCCCCAAAGTGAATATCAGGCGGAGATTTCAGAAGGTGTTGCCATAGGAGCTTCAGTCATCACAGTGAACGCCCTGAGTCTGTCCACCCTTACCTACGACATTCGCCATGGCAATGGTCATAGGACTTTCCGCATCAACCAGTACAGTGGAGTGATCACTACACAGAAATCACTGGACTTTGAGACAGTTTCTTCCTATGTGTTAATAGTCACTGCAAGCAACATGGCTGGACAGGCCTCAAATGCTACAATAACAGTCACAGTTCTCGACCAAAACGACAACGCACCAGTGTTCCAACAGATGCGTTACCATGGAAGTATCAGTGAAGGCGCTGGGCTTAACAGTGTTGTGCAGAGTGACAATGGACAGCCGTTAGTCATACGAGCTTCCGACGCTGACCGCAACCATAATGCCCTTTTAGTGTACCAGATCATGGAAGAATCTGCTAGGCGTTTCTTTGCAGTAGATGCCGGGACTGGATCCATAAGGACAATTGCTCAGCTTGACCATGAAACCACACCTACATTCCGTTTCCACGTTAACGTCCGAGACAGTGGACATCCTCAGCTCTCGGCTGAGCGGCCTGCAGAAGTGACTATTGAGGTGCAAGATGTTAACGACTGCCCTCCTAAATTTTCCCAGGAGTCTTATGAAGCTGTCCTTCTGCTCCCAACTTATGAAGGTGTAGAAGCCCTACAAATTTTTGCTACTGATCCAGATGGTAATGGCCAATCAGAGCTCACCTACTCATTGACAGACGGCAGCTTAGAACATTTCAGCATTGAGCCAACAACCGGACTGTTGACTGTGAGAAACAGTACATTTAGCAAAGAACGATTTCGCTTCAACGTCCGTGTTTCTGACGGACGCTTCTCTAGCACCGCTCTGGTTACCGTTCTGGTGCATGAGGCTCTGGACAGTGGGCTGGCTTTTACTCAAAACACCTACTATTCCAACATTGAGGAGAACAATGACAATATAACAACAGTTGCTGTGGTTACAGCACTAGGGAACAAGTTGAATGAACCACTGCGTTATACTTTGCTAAATGCAGGTGGGAAATTTCGCATCAGGCCAACTTCCGGTGCCATTGAAACAGTTGGAGTTGCATTAGACAGGGAAGAGAAGGAGGAATATGGACTTCTGGTACAAGCAGGCCGTGAGGAAGATCGTCTCCGTGTTGCAAGAGCGCTGGTCCGAGTTCAAGTAACTGATGTTAATGACAATGCTCCTGTTTTTGTTGGACTGCCATACTATGCTGCTGTGCAAGTGGAAGCGGAGCCTGGGACGGCAATATTTCGAGTGACGGCAGTGGACCGGGACAAAGGACAAAATGGAGAGGTCAGCTATTTTTTACAGGATGAACTGGGACATTTCGAGATGGACCGTGTGAGCGGTGAGCTTCGTTTAAGAAGAGCTTTCGAAGCTGATCTGTCCAGTGTGGAATATCAGGTTGTGGTGTTCGCCCGTGACATGGGAACACCACCTTTGTCCTCTTCAGTAACATTTCCCGTTACAGTGGTAAACAAAGCAATGCCAGTATTCGATCGACCGTTCTACTCGGTAAAAGTCAGTGAAGATGTACCAGTATGGACTCCAATTCTGGGAATAAATGCCAGTAGCCCCGAAGGCCAGAGTGTCCTTTACACAATCAAGCATGGTGACCCTGGAACGCTCTTCTCCATTGGATTCGACACAGGGGTCATTAGTGTCATATCTGCCCTGGACTATGAGACCAGCCCTGCCCACAGACTCATTGTTAGAGCAACGGACTGCCTCACAGGTGCTCGTGCAGAAGTAGATGTTGAAGTTACTGTTTTGGATGTCAATGACAACCCTCCAGTGTTTGAACGGCCCTCCTACAAAGCCATCATTTCTGAATCTGCCATGATTGGCACTGCAGCCTTGCAGGTGCTCGCAACAGACAGTGACTCCAAGAAAAACGCAGCTATACGGTACCAGATCATTCCAGACCATACCAACAGCACTGACCACTTCCACATTGACAGCAGCAGTGGTCTAATTCTGACCGCTCGCACTCTGGACCATGAGACCATCCAGCGTTATATGTTTCTTGTCAAAGCAACAGATAATGGCTTTCCCCCACTGAGCAGCGAAGTGTGGGTCACAGTCGATGTCACGGACACCAACGACAATGCTCCAGTGTTTAACCAACTGCTATATGAAGCCTCAATCGATGAGTTGGCACCCAAAGGGCACTTTGTTACATGCATACAGGCCTCTGATGCAGACCGCTCAGATGCAGAACGCTTACAGTATGGCCTGGTGTCTGGAAATGAAAGGATGCTGTTTGAGCTAGATGCCACCTCTGGTGTCCTCACTCTGAGCGGCCAGCGACGTATTCAGCGCATGCCTTCCGCCATCACCCTGAATGTAAGTGTTTCAGATGGTGTCTTCACCAGTACGGCTCAGGTGCATGTTAGAGTGGAGCGAACTAATCTGCACGCCCCCCAGTTCACCCAGGGCATGTACGAGGCTGATGTGCGGGAGAACGCTCCAGCGGGATCAAAGGTCATTGCGATCAGGGCGCAAGATGCTGATCCTGGACTGTTTGGGGATGTGAGGTATGTGCTGCTCTCTGATGCCGCTCGAGATTTGTTCAGTATTGATGGCAGTGGACAAATTACGACTCTTGAACGTCTGGACCGGGAAGAACGAAGTGAGATGGTGCTGTCCATTGCAGCTGTGGATGCAGGTGGCCGATCTGGATATTGCAGTGTCCGGGTGACTGTGCTAGATGAGAACGACAATGCGCCACTATTTGGCGCTTCAGAGTACCATGCAAGTGTGCGATCTGAAGTTGAACCAGGTACGCTTGTGATGCAAGTGCAAGCTTGGGATATAGATCAAGGTGCCAATGGACAGGTGAGCTACAGTCTGTACAGTGAGGCCAGCCTGCAGGTTACTGAACTTCTGGATATCGACCTGGACAGTGGCTGGGTTGTCACCAAAGGCAACTTTGCCTCTTTGCGTGGGTCTGTACTGTCCTTTTTTGTTAAAGCTTCTGATGGAGGTGCACCTGTTAGACATTCTCTTGTGTCAGTCTACATACATGTTTTGTCCGCCGATGCTCACATACCTTCCTTCAGCCAACCACAATTCTCTTTTACTGTGCCGGAAGACATGCCCATTGGTTCCTTGCTGGGAGCCGTGCATCTACACACCTCGACTAGCCACTCTTCCTTGCCAGTAAGCTTCTCAGCTGTGATTGGACAGACTCCAGAGAGTAACAGTGATGGAGTGTTTGTGGTAGACAAAGAAAGTGGCATGATCAAACTAGACAAAGCACTGGACCGAGAGCTGACACAGGCCTATCATTTTAAAGTGATTGCAATGTTGCAGCAGGGACGGTTGGATGCTGTTTCTGCTGTGGATGTGGAGGTCAAAGTACAAGATGTCAATGATAACAAACCTGCGTTTGAGTCAGATACCTATGAAGCAGCAGTCACCGAGGGTCTTTCTCCTGGAACCAGGATTCTTCAAGTTCGAGCTTTGGATCCGGATTGGGCAGCTAATGGTCAAGTGACGTATAGTCTTGCGCCACCTGGGTTGCTTGGCGGTTCTGGTGGTGAGGACATTGAAGAGCATGGTGCCTACTTTACAATTGACAGCAGCTCTGGTTGGATATCAACATTGAAAGGGCTGGACCATGAACAGAGCCCAGCCCACAGTCTAACAGTCTGGGCATTTGACCTTGGAGATCCTGCTAGCCAATCATCCTCAACTACTATAACTATAGCAGTGAGCGATTCCAATGATAACATACCGCAGTTTCTTCAGCCCCGTTACTTCGGAAACGTACGTGAGAGTGATGCACCTGGTGAAGTGGTGGCAGTACTTAACACACGGGACAATGACAGCTCACCTGGAAACCGACAAGTCACCTATCACATTACAGGTATGAACTTTTGGAGCTGGCAAAAAAAAAATGCATGACCTTCTACACTGCTAAAAAATCGTGTTCTTGATGAGTTTGTTTTTTTGTAGAATTTTCCAGTTAAAATATCAAAAAAACCTTTGAAACAATATTTTTCTTGAGAAGTAACTCTAAGATATGTAAGGGATAGTCCACAAAATGAAAAGTTAATGGGAATCAGTGTTGCTTTGGATGCTATTGACGGTCATAATTAAATATTCCTCAGTATGTCTTTGAGTTCCACAGAAGAAAATGTTTGGAATGACAAAGAGGGCGAGTGATTGTGAGATGACAGTGAATGTCGTTTTTCAGGTACCCCCTTTTTTACATGTGCACAGAATCAAGCAACAACCAGGCATTTTCCTTAGACAAGCATTGGTTCAAGCTAGACAATACCCTTTACACAGAAAAACATCTGTAAAGAAATATAGAGAGAAGACAAGCTGCCTTTTCATGTTCAAGGTTTTAAAATGTTCAACAAGCACATATAGTTTTGGTGCCCAATACCTTTCACCGTCTAGTCTAAGTCTGCGTGTGTGCTCTCAATCTAAACATAGCCTGATTTTCTGAAGCCCTGTTCTGCATGCAAGCATAATGTAGTACAACGCCATTATGGAATGTCAGAAGTCCATAATAATTACATCTCATTCATCCTTTCATGATAATGGATTATTCGCTCTAGGGCTACTAGCTGGGTTATGTGGGAGGACTTACTTCTTGCTGGAGAGCAAAACCACACTCTTTTGTTAGGATTATATTAAAGCTATGATGCAACTGCATGCAAATTATACCGGTGTGGATTTGTGATAGGCAAGCACATCACTTCACTTTACGAAATATAATACAGTGACATTTGCGAAAGCAGTAGTTTAGGTGGATAGCGTCTTTCAAAAGGACAACTATAAACCTCTTCCTTATCAGCATCTAGCTGAGTCAGCTTTAAATATACTTTTATATTCAGGCAGTGTAGAACACCTTGCTTGGTGACAAGAAACAGATTGCACACATAGTCACACACATACACACTTTGCACATGCTCCTAAGCAGCACACACTTGTAAATTAGGCGCTCAAAAACTCATAACATTGAATTAGGGAGCTGCCTTGTTCTATAATTCATGCTTTTTCACACACACATGCACACACACACACACACATGGAAACACACTTCTTGGCCTGAGCAGAATTTCGATTAAGCTCAACGTTTATGCTGTGATCATGATTTAGACTGTGCTGCCCCCAGCAGGAGTATTTTTAACAAGATTTACCACTCACACACACACACACACACACACACAGGCTCTTATTCTTAACTAAATTGCAGCCCACAGCATTAAAACTGAAGAAAACATTGTGACTAGCAGTTTAGTAGCTAATTGTCGACTAATTGTTGTTTGAGTTATACCAAGGATTGTTTACTGAATATAAATTTTTCTTGAATCTAAAGTAGTATCATTATATGATAATCTAATTAAGTAAATAAAAACAAGTAAAACATCTATTTGTAAACACACACAAAAATAATGTATGTATATACAGTGTATATATACAGTATCTATATATACATACTTAATTCGATTATTGTATTTTATATGTTTTGAAGCCTAAAAGATCAAAAGATCTCTCTTCATTATATTTGCATGGAAAAGATTTCAGCCTTCAGAGAGAAAGTCATACACATTTGAATTTTAATATCTGAGTGAACTATCCCTTTAATTAAGTCATAGCCCGCAGCATGTAAACTAAAGTTAACTTTGTGACACAAGTTCTTGTGTAGTTGGCATGCGTTCTTCTGAGAATATGTGTCTATCCTCTCTCTCTCTCTCTCTCTCTCTCTCTCTCTCCGTGCCTGTCTCCTTCCCTACAGTCCACACTTTCATAACGTTTAAATCCTCTAGATCAAGACAAACTCAAAGGTCAAACAGACTCTAATACACTTCTCGCAGCCCAGCAGCACAAACTGGCTCAAAGAACTGCTCACCGTATCATAACACACACCAGAGGGATAGAAAGAGACAAATATACAAACACATTTGAGCCACCCGAACATCTCCGCTCTCCTTAGGAAGCATTGTGGGTAAATTCACCTCTCGGGGTATTTTACGGCTGTGTTCAACAGAGCACAGAGCAATTAAACAGTAAATAGTTGGTAGTTAATTAGATCATTTGAACTTTTCTTGAAAGGTTCTGTGCTGAAAGTCGTTTAAGGGTTCATAAAGGATATTTTAAACCGTGTTAGACCAGCAAGACTGCGTATCTCACTTTAACAGCAGCGCTGAGTTTCCCTGCCGTAACAGCAAAGATTTAACAGCCGTTAAATAGCTCTTCATGTTGCTGTCTTGTAAAGGTGAAAGTTCACCGCAGAAACACTAATCGACCAGAACTGACGTTAAACGGCTTTAAACACATCAGTTCAATTTAACTGCTTAACAAGAACTCATAAATACGCTGCTTGAGAGACATATTTCATCCGATCAGACACAGTCTTTATGGCAGCTTTGAAAATCAACTCCATAACTGCATGAAGCACCACCTTCGTTCAGTTAAATCTTTTGGACATTGCTTTGCCCCTGAAAAATATCAAATACCATGACATTTTAAAACATAAATGACATTTGTTGCCACTGTAGGACAACAGGAGTATACCTTTTTAAATATTTCATGATATAACGCAGTGACACACAGCAGAAGGTTTCGAGCTATTGCTTATAAAGTATATAAAAGCATGCAGTTTGTCAAAGTTAAATGCTAAACAGTCCCTCAACCCAGTGAGCGAGAGCGTGGGATGAGGGAAATGAAGTCGGAAGGCGTCCAGGCCTTTGTTGACGCGTCTCTGATAGAAGCTGTTCTGTGTTATCAGCCCCCAGCGGAGTTAAATTACACTTTATTAGATGAATAAGGCAGTGTGTGTTTGTACTATGAGTGTACAGTAATTGGATGCTTGTCAACGCGGCTGCTTTGATTATAGAGTCGCTTCCATTTAACTCTCGTTCTCATTATTTCTCTCTTTCCACCTCTGCCTGCTTGAGGTTGAAAAGATGACCCGTCCTAGTGAGCCGGGTAGGACTGCGGAGCGCGTGATAAATTAGGAAGGCTGTTAAGAGGATGTAATTGATGGCACTGCTGATCATTTAAATGCGAATATAAAGAAGTGATTATTACAATTCATACTAATGAGCGTTGCAGCATTGAGAGGACTAATGGAGGTTATTAAGACATGCAGATAATCCTGGAAGTGAACGTGTGTTGTGTTACAATCGGTGGTGGATTTTATTGCTACTTAAGTTGTCGGTATTGAGAGATGAGCTGTCCGGTGTAATCTCTTCTCTCTCTGTGTGTGTGTGTGTGTGTGTGTGTAGGTGGGAATAGAGGCGGCGTGTTCGCTCTAGGTCTGGTTCAGGGAGAGTGGAAGCTGTACGTTAAACGACCGTTAGACCGCGAGGAACAAGAACGGTACCTTATCAATGTCACCGCGACAGACGGACTCCACGTTTCCATGGCAACCGTAGAGGTCATGGTCATGGACACCAACGACAACAGCCCCGTCTGTGACCCGGTGAGTGAAACATTTAACCCTAGCCCACGCCGTCATAATTGATGTGCCTCTGTATTATCGGCATGAAAATGCTGTTTACGTATCTTCTGTCGTCTGATTGAGAGTAAAATGCCATTTACTGTGAAATCTTTACATTTCCATTTATGCATTTGGCAGACGCTTTTATCCAAAGCGACTTATACTATATTCAAGGAACAGTTTGAATCAGTTCTTGCTTTCCCTGGGATCGAACCCATGACCTTGGCGTCGTAAACACCAATACTCTACTGATTGAGCTACTGGAAAGCTCTTTACTCAAGTAAACTTAAGAATAATTCGCTAAAGTTATATTTCAAGATGAACACTTTCTGGACTGAATCGGCTTAGGTTCACTTGGTTATCCATGCTTGGTTCTAATGTGAGTATCAGATATGATCCATCAGGCTCTATCAGGCTCATCAGGTAATGTTTATTTGGTAATTTATCTGATCTCTCATCTCGCATCTTAGGTTGTGTTCACACTTCACTTGGTTTGTTTGGTCCAGATCAAGAAAATAAAAAATAAATGTGGGTTCTGGGCCTCTTAGTGATAACATTGGTATTTTAACACACTGAACCTAAAGGAATAGGGATGTTGTTAAACCTGTAGTATAATGTTGGTAATTACCAACTAGCACCAGCAGGGGGCTAAACCTCCGACATTAAAATAGACCCAAAACCGATGTAATTACATGAAAGACACCCAACAAAGCTGTTGTTAACACAGTTTCAAGTTTATTTAAAGCACTAATCACCAATCACAGATAGTTATCGACAAGCATAACCAAGAAGTTCGGAAAAATGTCTGTTCGCAGAAACTGGTTACGATAGGCAAATTCTTGCAGATAAGACGAAAACAATGCATGACTAGTTCCAAATTGCCTTCTCAACTTTGATCGGTGGTACAATAGTCGTTGACGCTCGTGGTCTTCCTGCCATTGTGAATTTCCGATTTAAATTTATTTTATTAAAAAAAAAAACTATTGTAAAAATACGTAGAAACGTCCTGTTGTCTGCTAAAGTATTTCCGTTATGGTAGTGGGTACCATTACCGATGCTATATCGCAGGTTTACTGAAATATCCGTGATTGGTGAATGGTGCTTTAAATAAACTTGAAACTGTGTCTTTTCATGTTATTACAGCGGTTTTGGGTCTATTTTACCCCTGCTGGTGCTAGTTGGTAATTACCGACGCTATACTACAGGTTTACCGAGATGTGTTCACAACCTGATCGGTCAACCTTTGTTGTGTATATTTCATGACGGAATTTTTCAGACATCCAAGGCCATGCTGTATAAATGCGCTAGTTGTATGTACATAAACACATGATGATATTTCGACAACCTGAGAACTTGTGAAAAGCTTATCAATATGAAAAGGAGTCTAAACAGCATCAGGAATCCTTCCATCACACACACAAATGATGATCTGCAGCAAGAAGACACAAATCTGACTCCTGTACCGAACTGTGATGGGCAACATCACGACTATGACGAGAAAAACCTGCTGTGCTTGAGCATTCTGTCCTTTTTAGAGTCACATCTTGTGCCACCATGTCCCTTTTTTGGTTTGTTTACATGTTTTTGGTTCATATTTCATTCGAACTGCACCAGAGTTCGTTTGGAAGCCCATCTTTTCAGCATCTCGGTCAGCTTTTTTAGTGCGCACCAGGATTCAGATGGCAGTGTTCACACGTATTCAGATGAACTGCACTAACAGAGCAATCGCACCAGGGTTCATTTTAATCAAACTAAGCATACCAAGTGTGAACACACACTTACTTATTGGCCATATAAATATCAACATCTGTACCAAATTGCATATTTTTGCTCAGTTTGAGCATATTATTGAGGTGTTTTTTTCCATACCATTTCTTATTATTTTAGCCATAAAAGCCTTATCTATCAAATATACTGTGTGTGTATTTATATATATATATATATATATATATATATATATATATTATTTACATTTATATACTTACACTTTAATATCTATATTGTATTTATGTGTACATATAGTTTGAATACAAATCTAATTAGTGCATTTTTGAGCATGATCAGTTGACAGTTTCAAATCTACATGGTAAACATGAATGATTTAAAACCAAAGCCAGGAATATTTTTGGTTGCAGTGAGTCCACACACAGCAGCCAAGACGTTCAGGAGAAATGATCTATGGGCATAAAACATAACCTTGTTCAAATGAGGTCAAGCAGAAAATGAGATCAGTCAGTTTAGCTGGGGGCATTCAGATTAAATCTCAAAACTTAGTGAGCTGCCTATGTGAGCATTATAGGTGCATCATTTTTCGGCAAATCATTTTTGTACTGTATGTATGTCTGCTTGCCTAAAATATTCTAATCCAAGCATTAATTTCACCTATAATGAACAAAACATTTAAATCAAATGTTTCTGACATTTAAAGTTTGAATGTGCCTATGATGGCCAAAATTTTTTGAATGCACAAAACTATTAAATCAGATGTTTAAGCGTGCCTGTAATGGCCACAAATATTGAATGTAATGTTCTTATGATGCACTTATGATGACCAAAAACGTTCAAAGCACATCTTCATACATGCATATGATGTTCAGAAAAGATCAAATTGAACGTTTTAATCTACCCACTATGGATAAGAAAATGTTAGAATGCTCCTATCATTATATCCATCATTAAAAATGATACGTACCTATAATGACCAAATGTGCCTGTAATGCTACAAAAACGCTCACATGCACATATTAATAATTTTTCAAATGTGTATATGATAGCCAGAAATATTTGCATGCACTTGTGACGGGGAAAGAACAATATAATCAGATGTTTTTTGTGTGTGTGTCTATAATGGCCAAAATGAACATTTTAATGTGGCCAAAAAAGGTCAAAACAAGTGTTTAAAAGTTAGAGTCAAAATTATGTTCAGCCATGCCAATGATTGTCTCGTTGAAAGGCTAAAAAGGTTTGAATGCACCTGTGATTGTTCAAAACAATTAATTCATGTTTGTACGTGCATATAATGGCAAAAATGATTGACTTGAACATTTGAATGTTAAAATGTTCAAACATCCATATGATCGCCAAAAATGATCCAATTGAGCGTTTGAATATGCGTACCATGGCATATAAAAATGTTTGATTGCACCCATGATTTAAAAAAACAAAACAATGAAATTTAGTTGTTCAAATGTGCCTACAGTATTCAGAGGCGTTTTGTTACACTGATGTCTATAATGAGTGCGTTTGTGTCTGTAGGCCGTGTATTCGGTGTCCGTGTCTGAAGACGTTCCCCTCAATAAGCAGATCCTCCAGGTCAAAGCCACGGACGCTGACGCCGGCTCAAACGCACAGATCCAGTTCTCCCTGCTCGGCTCTGGAGCAGAAGACTTCATCATACATCCGCACACAGGTTTGTGAATCGCCAGGTTTAAAGAGACGTCCTGTTTATGGTGTTGCTGTTTGCTTACAAGTCTCTTTCTCACACTGCAGGTGAGGTGAGGACAGCCACGGCGCTGGACCGTGAAAAGGTTGCGCGGTACTCTCTGGTTGCCCGTGCGACGGACGGCGGCGGATTGTGGTGTGAAGCTGAGGTGACAGTGGTTCTCTTGGACGTGAATGACAGTCCTCCGGTGTTTAGCATGCCCCATTACACCACTAGCGTCTATGAGAACACTGCCACTAAAGCTCTGCTGACCCGAATACAAGCCATAGACCCTGATCTGGGTAAGAGCATGTCATTTTGATGCATTTAAACATTTTGACAGCATGAAAAATGTACCATTTTAGTTAAAGGGATAGTTCAACCAAAATGTACTCATGCCTCACATTGTTCCAAACCTGTATGACTTTCTTCTGCTGAACATAAACAGAGATATTTTGAAGAATGTGGGTAACCAGACAGTTGATGGGGCCCCATTGACTTCCATAATTGAAAAAAAATTACAATGGGGACCAGAAACCTATCCATTTAATAGCTGACTAGCTAACTAGTTAACTAGCTTAAAACTACTAATATGCGGTTTCGACCATCTAGAAATCAAGTTAATCTCTAAAAACTGAATCTTTTTAGTATAGTTTTGTAGATATAAAATCCTGCATGTGATTTATTTTGCAGGTGTCAATCGTAAAGTGGTTTATTCCCTTGTTGACTCGGCTGATGGATTCTTCTCCATTGATAAATCATCCGGGATTGTTTTTTTGGAGCGTTTGTTGGACCGCGAGGTTCAGTCTTCGTACCATATAACGGTCCGTGCGTCAGATCAAGGTGTTCCTGTTCAGCTTTCCTCACTCGCGAACATCACTATCACGGTTCTGGACATTAACGATAACCCGCCTGTGTTTGAGAGGAGGGACTATCTGGCAACGCTTCCTGAAGATGTCGCAGTGGGTACGGAAGTGGCGCAAGTTTACGCTGCGAGTAAAGATATTGGCACCAATGCTGATATTTACTACAACATCAGATCTGGAAACCAACAGGGCCATTTCACTATTAACATCAATACAGGTGAGATGTACAATACAGAGAAATTTTGATGGTACACTTAGTAACTTTTGTGTTCAAAATTAACAATTAAATAAAATAAGTCAATAGACAGTACTCTTCCAAAGAGTGTTTTTGTCTCACCCTGATTCACTATGGTAAGCCTGTTATAAGTGTTTATATTTTCGACCTGTCGGGATGGTGTGAATGGGAAATTGCGCACAAACTTCACTCGCCCGTTTGTCTCGTCAAATCCATAAACAGAGAAAAGTTTATCCGGCTCTTTTGATGCATGTCGGATGTGTGAAAGGCAGACATTAGAAATGAGTGAGAAAGGTTGACATGGAGCAGATAAAACTCCACCTCAAGTTAAATCATCCGTTTTAAACAAACACAGAACAGAGGAGAAATGACACAGAGCTCGTAATAAAACAAGAATCAACATTGGCTTTGAAATGTTGTAAAAGTGACGCAGAGACTGTGTTTTTATTACTCATCAGGTGTTTTATTGAACAGATAAACTGGCATATGTGTCTCTCTAACAGAGTTGATTGTAAAGCATTATCTATTATAAAGGATCATTTCATTATGGTTGTTGTTTCTCTGTGCTGGAGTTTATTTTCATTGAAGTGCCGTGTCTATTAATGGGTAAAGATACAGTAACGTCTTCAGCTGGTCAGCTTGAGATCTTTCATCTGAACTGCTTCTATCTCTGAAACCTTGAAGTGAATGTTTTACGAACAGTAGGATAATCTCTCTCTTTCTTTAGTTTTGAGAAGAAACATATTCATCTGCATTCAAGCAGCCGAAGCTCAACCTAAACAATGTTCTTCTATAAAATACATGTAGTTTCGTTTTTAACTGCTAGAGGGCCAAAAGTTACATTGTGTACCTTTAAATTAGTGCATATGATGGCCAAAAATGATCATACTGAATGTTTGAAGTTTGCTACAATATTAATGTATTTTGTTTATTATTTTAATTGCTATATTTATGTAATAATATAACAAATATATATTTATGGTAATAAAGCACTTATTTTGCCTTATTCTGCATGACCATATTCTACATCCCTTAATCCTACCCTAAATTTAGCAACTACTTTACTAACTATTAATAAGCAGTAATTAGGAGTTTATTAAGGTATTAATGAGTTATTTGTTTACCCTTGTGCCACATACAGGTGCCATCTCTGTATCTCGACTGCTAGACTTTGAGTCCTGCAAGGATTATTTCCTTACGGTGGAGGCCACGGATGGCGGGACTCCACCCCTCAGTGCTGTTACCATGGTGAACATCAACCTGACGGATGTCAATGACAACGCCCCCATGTTCAGCCGCGACGCCTACAGCGTGTCTGTTAGTGAGGACGCTAACATAGGAGACACTGTGGTCAAGGTAACCGGTCATGAAATTCACATCCTTCTTGTTTTCGTCTTTTGAGATCCGCATTATAACTTGGCCTTTTGTCACGGTTGCCTAGGTGACCGCGGAAGATGTTGACAGCCACGCCAACGGCGACATCCTGTATTCCATCGTCAGCGGCGACCGAGAAAACCAGTTCTTCATCGAGCCAATCACGGGCCAGATCAAAGTCAACAAGCAGTTGGATCGAGAAACGGTGGGGAACGTGGGACTTTGACTGTTACTATGACAACCAACGTGACAGAAATAAAGGCATTAAATAGGACAAAATCCCACAAAGACTTTATTTTAAATGACACAGATCAGGGAACATCCGGAGACAGAAAGAAATCAAATCCTTTTTAGTAGACATCCACACAGGAAAGCCTTTAATAATAGACATGGTTGTAGGGATTCATTTATTATAAAAGATTCTCCTTTTGTCTGGGATTAAGATAATGGTATTACACCTGCAAAACTGTTACATAACAGATGAGTCTGGAGAGATGATCATTGTTCAAGTGACTGAGACCGATTCTTCTCCCTTTTAATGCAGATTTTTACTGTTTTGTTTCAAACTTCTTTCGTGTTTACATGAGTAAAAAGGACACCATTATATCACTGCGACCACTAGAAGGAGCCAAAGCTTCTTTAGATGATATGCAAAGTTTGCTTTTTGCGCTCATGTCAATTAGCTTAATGAAGTCATTGTTGTTTTCAGCTTACAGAGTCTCTTCAATTATAACTGGTTAAAGGGGGTCAGATCATTTCCTGGCTCTTTTGAAACACGACTTTGATGTATGATGTAGACGTACTCTATTAACTTTCACTGTAAATCCTCTGTAAGTCCATTAATTGTAACTAAGCTGCAAAAAAAGCGAGAAAATATAATGATTCATTTAGGGGGGGAAAGAATCCCTTCTGAATAGTGTTTAACATTATAAGTGGAGTTTTGGGACTAAATAAAGTGCCACAAATGTCTTAAATTCAGTCCCCTTAATGAACAGAGAGAAAAGGCAAATGAGAGTTAAAACTCTAGGACGCAATTAAAAATGGCTGACTTCCTCTTGCAATTAGGGCTTTGCTCCAAGAGACTTTTTTCTAAGTATTGGGACATTACATGCATGTACCAAATTTCGTACACGTACGTAAAAACGTACGTTCCTTGACATTGTTTAGGCACATTTTGACATTCCTAATTCTAAAACTCATATCAGATGCAAATGTTAGCCAGTTCTGACACGTGTGCAAAGTTTAAAGTTTTCATGCATGTTTAGAAACAGGGTAAAAAAGAAAAGAAGAGAGGCTTGAAGTTTGAAAAATGAGTTACAAACTGAGTTTGTGTGTCTGTATGTATAGAGCTTCAGATGATGTCAGCTTCTCATGGTGTATTTATGACACAGTCAAAGAGAATATATTGATGTGTGAGATCTCTTTTTACTTTGTACTCTCTTTTCATCTCTTATTCTGTACATTTTAAACCTCTCATTCTCTCTCTGCATCTGTGTCTGTAGATGGCTGGTTACTCGTTGTCCATCCGAGCTCTTGACAGCGGGACGCCAGCCATGTCCTCCACCGTTCAGGTCAACATCGACATCTCTGACGTCAACGACAACCCACCCGCCTTCACTCCAGCCAATCACACCGCGGTTATACAGGTACGATAAAGAGCGACGGGTAAATCGGCCAATCGCGTCTGAGTCATGACTTCAGTTTAATACGAGCTTTACTCAACAACTCAACAGGAGAACAAGCCTTTGGGAACGAGTGTCCTGCAGCTGTCCGTCATCGATAAGGACGCCAGCCACAACGGCCCGCCTTTTCATTTCAATATCCTATCAGGAAATGAGGGGGTGTGGTTTAAACTGGATAGAGATGGGCTGCTGACGTCCAATCAGGTGTTTCGTAGGTCAGAAGGCACAGAATACATCATTCACGTACAGGTAATGAGAATTGCTGGACAAAGTCTTTCTTGGTTTCACAGAACGTTATCATGATTATACACTACCATTCAAACATTTATGGTTGGCAAATATATATATATATATATATATATATATATATATATATATATATATATACTTGCCAACCATAAATGTTTATAAAAAAATAATTATATATATATATATATATATATATAAAAAATTCAAGGAAGTCTCTGTTCTTATTTGATCAAATAAAAAACATTCAGAAAAAATCCAGTAAAAACATTAATATTGTTTATTAATATATTCACTATTTGCTATTTAAATATATTTTAAGATGTAATTTCTTACTGTGATCAAATCTGTATTTTCAGCATCATTGAACAATCATTCTGTTCTAATAAAAGAAACTTTTCTTCTTATTGTCTGGGTTGAAAAGAGTTTAATGTTTTCATGGAAACCTTGATACCCTTTCAAATTTGTTTGATGAACAGAAAGCCTTTACAAAATATGCATATAAACATTATAAATGTCTTACTGTCACTTGGCTGACATGGACGATTATTATACACATCACAAACAATTCAATACAACTAATCTTTCTGTGTCCTCTAATTGTTCTGTGGTTTGATTGACACTTGATTCAGCCGTTTCCCTCCTCAGGCCAGTGATTCGGGGAGGCCGCCCCTGTCGTCGATGGCCAGCGTGTTGGTGCGTGTGATAGAGGAGAGCGTTCACAAGCCGGTGGCGTCTCCTTTACACGTGCACATCGTAACCATGGAGGACGAGTTTCCAGGAGGAGTAATCGGTCAGATACACGCGACAGACCAGGATGCATTCGATATACTGACCTACGGACACACACACCAGCAGAGCAGCCTTTTCAAGGTATGTGAGTGTGTGTTCCAGTGGTTTGCCTTTTCTTTATGCACGTTATATTTGTGTTTTGACTGATTTTAAGATTTGGGGTTCCCGAACATTTTAGTCTGCTTAACCCCTACAACTACAGTTTCACTTTGAGATTCAAATAACTGTAATTAATAATTATTTTTTTATCCAAATTAACTATCATATTTTAATTGTTTATCGGTACCCATCAAAATAGTAATTTTTGTAAAGAAATCTGCATTCGTAAAATATGTCATTTTAAGCATTTAAGTATAAATTCCTATGTTTAATATCTTTATAATTATGAGAAAAATGAATTCAATTAAGTACACCCAAACTTTTGATTTAATGTAGTTTAATTTTCTATTTAATGTTAATTGAATTTTAATTTAATTTTCTATTTTATTTCATTTTTCTATTTTATTTTTTCTTTAATATTTATTTGTAATATTATTTTATTTCCTTTTATTTTATTACTATTAGTTTTTTGTCAATATTTCTAATCCAGTTTCCCATAAGAAAAAGACTGTTAATTGTAATGTATATATTTACTAAGATGTAATTTTACTCATAGTACTTTATTTGAATGCTATCAGACAAGGTAAAAAAAAAAAAACATAACATTTGTGATTTGATTTCTCATATTGCTTTTTGTGGTTACTCTATATTTTAAGGTGTCCATGTTACAGCATAATCATACACCCGAGTAATAATAATTAACTAAAATGTCATTTTAATTATTGTACTTTATTTTATTCTATGACATTTTAAAAAAACAACATACATGTTACAGCATAATCATACACCCGAGTAATAATAATTAACTACATGTACTTACTATAGGATTAGTATTAGGGTTCGGTTTAGGGTTAGTTGCATGTAATTATGCATAATTTAAAGCTATTACTGCAGTATTTAATTGCAACGTGTAACAAGGACACTGTAGAATCAAGTGTTACCGTATGTGTTTATGTGACGTGTCTCTGATTTTCTCTCTCAGGTCAGCCCTCGAGACGGTCGAATCATCGCTCTGAGCGGGTTGGACGCGGGCCGCTACACTCTCAATGCTACTGTGACGGACGGCCGCTTCACTGTGAGCGTGCCCGTGAGCGTGCACGTGGAGCAGGCCTCGCTCGAGATGCTCCATGACGCTGTGACGGTCCGTTTCGACCGCGTCTCCCCTCACGACTTCGTGTCCCGTCACCTCCCTTCGGTCAAACGCGTCCTGTCCAGTGTCATGGCGACGCCCCGCCCCGACGCTCTGCACCTGCTCAGCGTGCAGCCCGTCGAATCCACGGGGCAGCTGGACCTGCTGGTGGCTGTGGAGACAGTGGAAGGCGGCGGGTTCTACAAGGCGGCGTTCGTGACACAGAAGCTGAGCTCTGCGCGACGCCAGCTGGACCAGGTTCTGAGGGTGTCGGCGGTTCTGGATAAGAACTGCTCGGGTCTGGACTGCAGGGAGGCCCAGTGTGAACAAACCATCATACTGGACTCACACAGTCTGCTCACATACAGCTCCACTAAAACCAGCTTTGTGTCCCCCAAGTTTCACAGGAACACACGATGCGTGTGCAGCGGTGAGCGTTTAGTCCCTTTCACACAGCAATCCCGGTAAATTACCGTAAAATTACCTGAATGACTTTCCCGGTAAAAACACAGATGTGCTGCAGCGTATTCTCTTATTATCAGTAAGATATCATTCACGCATCAGTACCGAAATACTAGTAAACTCTGTGATGTTCGAGCCGTTTTCTTCATTCACCTGGATTAAAAGTGCTTTCATTTGAGTTACTTTTCTTTTCTTTTTTAAACTTCTGAGTGACAGGAGTAAGGGGATGATAAACAGAACACAGTTTTGCTCTTAAAGAAGAACAATGTTTAAGTTGAGCTTCGGCTGTTTGAATGCAGATGAATATGTTTCTTCTCAAAACTAAAGAGAGAGAGAGATTATCCTAATGTTCATAAAACATTCACTACAAGGTTTCAGAGATAGAAGCAGTTCAGATGAAAGATCTCAAGCTGACCAGCTGAAGACGTTACTGTATCTTTACCCATTAATAGACACGGCACTTCAATGAAAATAAACTCCAGCACAGAGAAACAACAACCATAATGAAATTATCCTTTATAATAGATAATGCTTTACGATCAACTCTGTTAGAGAGACACATATGCCAGTTTATCTGTTCAATAAAACACCTGATGAGTAATAAAAACACAGTCTCTGCATCGCTTTTACAACATTTCAAAGCCAATGTTGATTCTTGTTTTATTACGAGGTCTGTGTTGTTTCTCCTCTGTTCTGTGTTTGTTTAACTCTTTTATGCATAACTCATATGAAACAATATATGATTGTCTAATCGTTAATCAACGATATGTTAATTTGTGAAAACACTGTCCTCATGCCGCAGTCTACAGCCGCGTAGTGTTTCTTTACAAAGTGATACTGGTGTGGCATGAATAATGCAGCATTTTTAGTCGCTGCCGCTGAACCATGTGAGAAGCAATCGTTTTGACATAGTTGTCCTCTCTATGCGGAAAAAATAAAGTAAAGGAAACAAAGTTCTCTTTTCGGTATATCTTTGTCGTTTAAATGTACCTTCACACTCTATATAAAAGCAATGCTAATCTATGTCAAAAAATACACATGGAAAACTCCTTAATACAAGGTTAAAAGTTTAAAAGCTTTAATCCAGTGTGAAAAACCCTTACCTAACCTCACCTGTTTTAAACTTGCACTTATAAAAGGACTCTCATGAACTATAATATCTCATCTCAAGTGTAATGTCTAATTCTCTCTCTCTCAGACGGGAGTTGTTCTGCTGCGTCGGAGGTGTGTGCGGACATGAGATGTCCTGGTGACATGCAGTGTGTCGGAACGGACAGCAGCAAGGGGCCGTACGCGTGCCAGTGTCCGCCGGGGAAACTGGGAGAGTGTGCGGGTAACCTTTGACCCCTGCGTGAAGCCTCTTTATCTGTCGTATGTAATGTGGAAATATTTGCGGTTTCTTTTGCTCTCTCTGTGTTCTTCAGGTCACACCTCTCTGAGCTTCTCTGGGAACAGCTATATCAAGTACAGAGTGACGGATGGGGAGAGAAGCGGAGAGATGAAGTTAGCGCTCCGGATCAGAACTCTGCAGAGCAAGGGAATCATCATGTACACGCGAGCAGATCCGTGCAGCGTGTTGAAGGTACCGCGAAACATGCAAACACACGCTTACATTATTTTACTTCATTTATAATTATTATTTAACATTATGAAACACATACGGTTCGAAATTTGAGGGAGATATGATTTCTCAACCAGGCTGGAATTCAAATTTTGGGGATTTGAATGCATCACATGACTGGTTCTGCATTTGATTGACAGATCGAAGAGGGAAAGTTGTGGTTCCAGTTGGATTGCAGCAACACACCCAGGAGCATCGGGATCTCCGGCCGCCCGGTTAACGACGGGAACTGGCACCACGTGGTCCTGGAGTTGCGTGGAAACTACAGCAGTCTCTCGCTAGACGACATGTACGTGGAACGGCGGATGACCACGGCCAAGTATCGGCCGTTAGGAGCAGATTTGTCCATTTACTTCGGCGCGCAGGTGTCGCCTCCGGACGCCCGTAGTTTGACGGAAAGGAAAGGTCCGCGGGTCACCAATGGCTTTCAGGGCTGTCTAGACTCTGTGGTTCTAAACGATAACGAACTCCCGCTGCAGAACAAGCGCAGCCCGTACGCGGAGGTGGTGGGACTGACGGACCTGAAGTTGGGATGCGTTCTCTATCCGGACGCGTGTGCCGCCCAGCCCTGCCTCAACGGTGCCACCTGCATCGGCCTGCCGTCTGGAGGTGTGTGTGTGTGTGTGTGTGTGTGTGTAGGCCCTCCAGAAATGTCTGGTTTTAGGATTGCGTTGTGATTCATCTTAATGTTATAATTAATCCTCCTGGTTGCTTCAATTACTCTCCAGTTAATCTGCTTCTGTGATGTAATTACTCTGGTTAATAAGCTTTTCTCAGTTTTGGCTTCAGTCAAATCAGCTTAGCTTCTGTCTGCTGAGTGAAGCTCTAATTCACATCTACTGAGTCTGATGGAGACCAAATGACCAATTATGACGATTAAATCAGCTCCTGCTTTCCACATGCTCTCTAGTAAATCTAGTCTCTTCTCATCTTCTTTTTTTTTGCATTTGTCTAGTCTTGTTGCGTCCCCTTTCGTCTTTCCTCTTATGATCTTCTCTCCTCTCATGTCCCCTCGTATCTTCTCGTCTCCTCTCCCCTCGTCTCTTCTCCCCTCGTTTCTTCTCCTCTTGACTCGTCTTGGTTTGTCTGCCCTCTTCCCCGCTCCTCTCATCTCAAGTCCTCTCTTTTCCTCTCTTCCCCCCTTCTTCTCTTCTCATCTCGTCTCTTCTCCTCGGTTCTTCTCTCTTCCTGTCTCCTTTCTTCTCTGCTCGTCTTTTCTCCTCTTGTCTTGTCTCTTCTAGTCTCCTCTCATCTCCTCTCATGTCATCTCTTATCTCTTCTCTTTTTTTCTCCTCTCCCTCCTCTCCTTTCTTCTTTATGATGTTTTATTAACAAAGTTCGGGAGGAGCACGTTCAAATGATTCACACAACCAACACGTCATCAGCAATTACTCCTCATCCTATCAGCATGAGAGGAAGCATGTATATATAGACATGTTTGACTCACCTACAGCTCTTTGACTTTTTCGGCATCCCTCCACCACCCCAACTCCTCACACTTAATCGTTCCTATCAAGTCAGGATACGGGGGGAGTGCTCCAGGTTCGGGCTAAATACCGAGCTCGGAGCCCTCTCCTCGGACAGCACGCCAAATATGCTTACCATTTATTGCTCCTGAATCATTCGTAAGTGTGAACTCGTGAATCTCTTTTATTTTCCTCTCTTCAATTTTCACATCTCCTTTTCCCATCTCATTGGTTGTTTTAGTTCTTCTCTCATCTAATCTCCTCTCTTCTCATCTCATGTAATTTTCTCTCCTCCTCTCATCTCCTCTCTTCTCTTTATCTTGTCGTCTCATATCTTCTCTCTTATTTTATCTTTTTCTCTAGTCTCCTCTCGTCCCCCTTCTCTCCTCCTCTCGGCTCCTCTCATGTCATTTCCTCTTCTCTTCTCCTCTCTTCTCTTTTTCTCTTCTCTCATCTCTTGTCCTCTCATCTCCTCTATTCTCCTTCCCACTCATCTCCTTTCTTCTTGTTTTGTCTTTTCTCCTCTCATGTCATCTCCTCTCATCTTCCTCTCATCTTTTATCTTTTTCTCTCGTCTCCTCACGTCTCCCTCCTCTCCTCTCATCTCCTCTCTTCTCCTCTTGTCATGTTCTCTTCTCTTCTCTCATCTCTTCTCTTTTTCTCTCTTCTCACGTCATCTCCTCTCCTCCTCGCATCTCCTCCTTTCATCTCCTCTCTTCTCTTTTTCTCATCTCTTCTCGTATCCTCTCTTCTCCCTCCTCTCCTCTCTTCTTGTCGCTTCTCTTTTATTTTCCTCTCTTCAGTTTTCTCATCTGTTTTGTCTAGTCTTCTTGTTTCATCCATTCTCATTTAATGTCATCTTGTGTCTTCTCTCTTTGCCTCTCCTCATCGATTAATTATACTCAAGTCTTTTTTATTATACTTTTTTTCTCTATTCGTGTCCTTTCTAGTCTCTTCTCCTCTTTTCTTTTTTCATCTCTTCTCTTCTGTGTTCCTCTCTTCTCCTCACTTTTCTTGTCTTGTGTCGTCCCTTCTCTATCTTAACATCACCATGTCTCATCTCTTTTCATCTCATGTTTTCATTTAGTCTTGTCTCACCTCTTCTATTGTCTTCTCATATCTTCTCATTTAATGTATGTTCATCACTCCTTATCTCATCGCATGTCTTTTTTCCTATCTCATCTATTCTGTTCATCTTACTCTCTCCTCTTCTCTTTGTCTGTTCTCAACTGTTATTTTCTCCTTTAACCTCGTCTCTTCTCTTCTTGTGTCTTTCCATCTTTTCATCACTTTTCTCTTTTCTTTCCTTGTCTCATTTTCTCTGATCTTGTTTCCCTTCTCATCTCTTCTCTTGTCATCTTCTGCCTGACTGTAGTCCTCTCTCTCTCTCTCGTTCACTCGTTCACTGGTTCCGATGAATGGAGCAGTGCGTTGTGGGAGTTGCGGTGTTGTGCCATTCGCATCCTCTTTGAAAAGGTTGTTTGTGCAGGAGTGTCTGCCAGGCGTGTGTGCGTGTGTCTGTTTGTTTGTTTTTGTGGGTAGACCTGATAAAACCATCGCACTGTTTACTCACTGACATTTTCCACGCGATTTCCCACCGGCGTGTGAGTGTGTGTCTGTGTGATTGTTTTGCAATTCATGAACAAACAATCTGTCTTGTGCGTCTCTCTCAGGTTATTCGTGCAGCTGCAGCGCTCTGTACACTGGAGGGCGCTGTGAGACGGAGATCAGCGTGTGTGTGCCAAACCCATGCCAGAACGGCGGCGTGTGTAAACCCATCGGAAACGCCTTCATCTGCAGCTGCAAGAGAGGATACACCGGTGTAACGTCAGTGAACCAACATTTAATGCTCATTTTAGCTGTTTGATTGAATGATGTTTGAAAGAATGTATTGAATTCCAAACTAAACCAGAAAAGAAATCTGTGTGTGCATTATATACTATTATATATTATATACTAATATATACTATCATATATCTAAAGTATGTATTTATTTAGAAATGTATATTTGTACTTAATATATGTAATATAAATATAAAATATAAATATAGTTTAAAATATAATATCGTTTTTGAATTAAATCAAATTTAATTTAATTTTTAATAAAAATAAAAATGTATTTTTAATTAATTTAATTAAATGTAAAAACTATATTATATTTTAAACTATATTGTATTTAATTGTATTTAATATATATATATATATATATATATATATATATATATAGTATATAGTGTGTGTGTATATATGTATATATATATATATATATGTATACACACACACACTTATAATTTGAGCAGTGTGTGTGTGATATACACCCACACACACATTGCTCAAAATATATGTGTGTGTATGTATATTCAAATTCAAATTTATAATGTTAATAATTTTAGAATATGTAACAAAATTAGTCTGTTGTCATTTAAACTTTCTATTAATATTATTATTTGAATATTGTATTAATGAATATGTTTTACAGCTTAAAAAGAATCTCATTAATTTGAAAGCAAGTTAAAATATTAAGAACACAAATTTTAAAGACTAAGTCAATAACAAACTAGATTTTTTAATACCTTTAACAGTATTTTTATAGTTTAATCAACAACCATCCAAATATTATGTGATGTTCTTGTTTTGTGTCGTCGTAAACGATGACGCTGTGTCTGTTTGACAAACGTTCTGAATGAGATTGATGAACTTAAGCTTCCAAAAGTCAAAAGCTGCCAACAGAATTTAATAACCAGCATCTGTTCCTTTCTAATACGCGTACACAAGTCTGTTTCTGTTGGCACCACACCGTGAAAAACTGGCACAGGCTTAGCACTGACTCGCTTGCCATGTTCACATACATATTCATACTTACATTTCCGCCGTGTGCATTTTTATGCAGAAATGCGTTTCTCTATTGTTCGCTGAGGAGGGACTGTTGTGCAATCTGTGGCCACAAGATGGTGGCATCAATCTATCTGCGTTGCCCTTTTTTAAAGATCATTTCATGCCTCTCTCTGCATACAGGAGATTATACAGCTGCAGTCTCTCTTGGCTTATGCTAATGTATTTCATTACAGACCACAGACTCTTTTATTTGGTTGTTTAGCACTATTGACGCCAGTACAAACAGACAACTTTAAACACAGCCTTTCATGCACCTGCAGTGTGTTTTTAGTCCAGTCAAGTGTATATATTAATAATATATATAGTATAGTATATCATTAGTATGGTATAAAAAGTAACAATTGCTTATATAGTGCTGGGTGATTACATGTAACCTGGATTACTTAATTAGATTAAAACAATTAAATACGCGTAATCAGATTACAGTTTTTTTATTGATTACATGTTATATTACTGCTGTCTACTGCTTGTATACGGTTTAGAAATCGCACTCATAAACCATGTGACTGGTCACGTGACTATCATTGAAAACTGAATTCCACTTTTAAGAAGTGCTTTCTCAACATCACAACATTGCATATTTAATCAGCTCACGACGAGCATATTAAATATTATTTGAGCGAGTCGTTTAACCATGTATTGCTGTCTTTGGAAAAACTTTTTTCTTTCAAAAAGTTAACATTTACAAATTCCAGTCGGCGAAATAATTTCCCTGACGTCATGTAATATTTAACGCACATCATGTTGTTGATGATAAAGAAGGAAATATATTTTATTTATATTTGTATTTTCATATCAAGTTTGGTAAAAAATGTTATCTAAAAGTAATCAGAAAGTAGTCAGATGTCATTATCTTAAATGTATGTATGTGTATATATATATATATATATATATATATATATACACACACACACTATATACTATATATATATATATATATATATATATATATATGATATAACGTAATTATATATAATATATATAATTACGTTATAACATATATATATATATATATATATATATATATATATATATATATATATATATATATATATATATATATATATATATATATATATATATATATATGATATAACGTAATTATATATAATATATATAATTACGTTATAACATATATATATATATATATATATATACACAGCTCTGGAAAAAATTAAGAGACCACTGCAAAATGATCAATTTCTCTTGTTTTACTATTTATAGGTATGTGTTTGGGTAAAATTTACATTTTTGTTTTATTCTATAAACTACTACCAAATTCCAAAAAAATATTGTAATTGAGAGCATTTATTTGCTGATTTATTTGATTTGCCACAACTGGTAAAAATAACAAAAAAATGCACTGGTCTCTTAATTTTTTCCAGAGCTGTATACATATATGTATGTGTGTGTATATATATATATATATATATATATATATGTATATGTGTGTGTGTGTGTGTGTGTGTGTGTGTGTGTGTGTGTGTGTGTGTGTGTGTGTGTGTGTGTGTGTGTGTGTATAATTATTTTATAACATATATATATATATATATATATATATATAGATAGATAGATTGTGTATATATATCATGTAATTATATACTATGCATTAACTTATGCATTAACTTTTTTTTTTTTTTACTTATGCTGAATTATTATAATTGTTTTCACATCTCAGCGGCCTTGATTGCCTCCACTTGATTATAAAGCAGTGCAACTTTTGATGAAAAGACCAGCAATATTTATCATGAAAGTAAATAAGGTCACATTTGATTTCACATTCTTTAATTAGTCTGATGATGATTAGCGCCCAAAAAGTGAGTGGGAATTTATTTATTTTTTCTGTCCTAACCAGCTGTGACAGTTTGCTGACTTTCTACCCGCCCACGATGAAATCTCACTCTTTTGAAATCCAGCTCCAAACGTGTAGCAGCAATAAGTCCCTGATTGGCCGTTACTGTGTGGAGTCACGCAGCATTCTCACTTTCAGTGTAGACAGACGGATTACTTTGGGCTGTAAACTAATCCCATCATGCCTGCTTTCGGACACACTGTCATTTTTTTTATAGACTGATGCTTTTCTGCCGAGTCACAATAAATTTTAAAGCAGGCCAAGGACACTAAAACCCAGAAGGCCGCAATAACCAAGTGAGTGTTTATTTCTCCCCTGCAGGTGTGAAGAAGACGTGAACGAGTGTGAGCGCGAGCTGTGCGAGAACGGCGGCGTGTGCGTCAACACTTTCGGTTCCTTCTACTGCAACTGCACTCCGGGTTTCGTGGGCAGCGCTTGCTCCGTTCGTCCGGTGTTAGTCCCGGACATGCAGGCCGGCCACGCCTACGTCGGGAAGGAGGAGCTTATCGGTATCGCCGTCGTTCTCTTCCTCATCCTCACCCTCATCCTTCTCTTCATCGCCTTCCGGAAGAAGGTATTCCAGAAGAGCTATTCCCGGAATAACCTGTCCCTGGTTCAGGATCCGGCTACTGCCGCCCTGCTGCACAAGGCCAACGGTGGGCACTACCCGCCGCTGCGCTGTGCCATCGGAGAGCCCATCAGCCTGTACACCGAAGGAAGCCTGACCGGCCCGCCTCAGGTCCCCGTCAGGCCCATGGCGTACACGCCGTGTTTCCCCGGAGACCCTCGGGGAACTCTGGAGAAGAGGTCAGGGGACGGCCGAGGCCCGGAGCTGACGGAAATGAGCACTTTCCATCCATCCGAGTCGCCGAGGATCCTGGGTGGAACCAACCGGAGGGGAGTGGTCGTGTGCAGTGTCGCGCCCAATCTGCCGCCGGTCTCGCCGTGCCGCTCTGACTGTGATTCCCTGCGGAAAAGCCCCTGGGAAGAAGACGGTGAGAGAGATCTCTGTCATATCAGTGGTGTATTTGTGTGCTTATCGCAATACAGTGATCCCTCGTTTATCGCAGTTAATGTGGACCGGAACCCCCCGCGATAGGTGATAATCCGCTAAGTAGGATCAGCCAATCAGCTCACGTGATACATCCACTCGGAACTTGACTCAGAACCAATCACGTGTCTTGTCTGAGTGTCGTGGGTGTGTTCAAAGCCTCTGAGAGAGTTTTTCTCTTCATCTGGCATCCTGGGAAACGTTTCTTGCGCATCCCGATGAAGCAACGTTGCTTTCCGCCATACGGCTGCTGATATGGCGGTATCTTTGAATTTTTATCAAAAAATCCGCGATGCACTAAGGCCGCGAAACTTGAACCGCGAAGTGTCGAGGGATTACTGTATTGGATGATTTACCGTAATTATCTCTCCGATCCATCGTCACTCTGGGATTTACATTTGCAGCTGCTTTGTAATAATTAATATTGTCTATGTATTTATAAATATAATTCAATATAATATATCAAATGATTGGTTTATAAATAGTAGCATATACATTTTATTTTAAAAAAAATTATATTAATACTGTTTTTCATATTAATATTATATTTATGTTACTCGTATATTCAAAATTAATTGAACACAAAAAAATCTATAAATTAGAAAAACAATTAAAAGATTTTATGTATTTGTTTATTTTCTTATTTAATAGGAGTATCTCATTTTAAATCAGTCATTTGTCATAAATTCATCATTATCATCATCATCCATTTTCACAAAACTTGCTTTCTTTCATTAATAGTTTACACAAATTATTTATTTATTTGATTCAATTTAATGTATTTATCAATAAAATAAATGATTGCAAGTTAATAGCAGAAGAATGACAGTAATTATGTGTGTATAAAAAACACTTTTAAATGATTATTAATATTGTCATTATTATTGAATTTTTCCAGTAATATATTTCTCCATTCTTTTATTAAAATATATTTATAAATATAAATGTAATATCGTATATTAAATGGTTGTAATATTAATAGAAGAGGAATTATGTGTATATATATATATATATATATATATATATCCTTAAATTTAAAATATTCAAACATTCAGAGAATATTATTATTATTATTATTATTATGTTGTTGTTGTTGCTGTCGTTTCAACCGACTCAATACATTTTTTACATTTTGATTTCTATTCCAATAATATTGCACAAATTCAATCTTTTATTGACACTGCGATTATTCTATTCCAAGTAATGTGTGAGTTATTGCTGACATCAGTTACACTATGGGATGTTAAAGTGTATTATAATTGAAATGCACTGACCCTCTGATTTCTAAAAAAACCCGCATTTCTCTCTCCAGGCAAAATCATGCAACTCCTCTCAGCATCCCTCACATACTCTGGTGTGTTAGTACGCTTATGTTTATGCATGTTTATGTGTTTGCCAGTGTGAATTTATCAGACGGCTTTGATCAGTTCATGCCTGCCAACTATGAAAAATCCATCCTTCCCTTAACATGTTTTATTTTAATGTCGCATTTAACTGCATTTAACCTCACGCTGCTCAGAGTTTGCCCAACATCCACACACACACACACACACACTCTCGTATCTCAGTAACCCCCCCTGAGCTTTTTGGCATGCGCATTTTTATATTCAGACTTTTAATGAACCCTAAACGCCAACGCTAACGCCACGGCATTCAAACTGTATGCTGATGCGTCGATGGCAAGGCGACCTATGACTGTTTTCAGTGGAGATAACAGAACCTGCTGCCAGATTTCGTGTTATCAGTATATGTAATGGCGGAACTCCGCACTTTTATCTTCTTAAACTCAGCTCCGTTTCCTGCTGTGACAGTTTAGAGAGAAGCGTACAGGAGGAAAAGCTTGTATTTGTCAAAACTCTTTCCGCCTGCAGCTTCACGCTTGCTAAGTTCTGCTGTGTTTATGGCGGTTTCCGTAAATAAAATCTAAATACTCTTTCATACAGCAAAAAACGGAAAACCTACCTGCAGGTGGAAACAGTTTTAAGGAGCAAAAGCTTTCAATGTATGCTTCTTTGAATGTTGCTTTTTGTAAACCCAAATCAAAAGTCACTTCATTTGAAAAGGAAATAATATACACTCACCTAAAGGATTATTAGGAACACCTGTTCAATTTCTCATTAATGCAGTTATCAGCCAGTGACATGGCAGTAGCTTCAATGTATTTAGGGGTTGGTCCTTGTCAAGACAATCTCCTGAACTCCAAACTGAATGTCAGAATGGGAAAGAAAGGTGATTTAAGCAATTTTGAGCGTGGCATGGTTGTTGGTTCCCGACGGGCCGGTCTGAGTATTTCACAATCTGCTCAGTTACTGAGATTTTCACGCACAACCATTTCTAGGGTTTACAAAGAATGGTGTGAAAACGGAAAAGCATCCAGTATGCGGCAGTCCTGCGGGAGAAAATGCCTTGTTGATGATAGAGGTCAGAGGAGAATGGGGCGACTGATTCAAGCTGATAGAAGAGCAACTTTGACTGAAATAACCACTCGTTACAACCGAGGTTTGCAGCAAAGCATTTGTGAAGGCACAACATGCACAACCTTGAGACGGATGGGCTACAACAGCAGAAGACCCCACCGGGTGCCACTCATCTCTTTTACAAATAGGAAAAAGAGGCACAATTTGCACACTCATCAAAATTGGACAGTTGAAGACTGGACAAATGTTGCCTGGTCTGATGAGTCTCGATTTCTGTTGAGACTTTCAGATGGTAGAGTCAGAATTTGGCGTAAACAGAATGAGAACATGGATCCATCATGCCTTGTTACCACTGTGCAGGCTGGTGGTGGTGGTGTAAGGGTGTGGGGATTTTTTCTTGGCACACTTTAGACCCCTTTCGTTTAAATGCCACAGCTTACCTGAGCATTGTTTCTGACCATGTCCATCCCTTTATGACCACCATGTACCCATCCTCTGATGCTGCTTCCAGCAGGATAATGCACCGTCACAAAGCTCAAATCATTTCAAATTGGTTTCTTGAACGTGACAATGAGTTCACTGTACTAAAAAGGCCCCACAGTCACCAGATCTCAACCCAATAGAGCATCTTTGGGATGTGGTGGAACGGGAGCTTCGTGCCCTGGATGTGCATCCCACAAATCTCCATAAACTGCAAGATGCTCCTATCAATATGGGCCAACATTTCTAAAGAATGCTTTCAGCACCTTGTTGAATCAATGCCACGTAGAATTAAGGGAGTTCTGAATGTGAAAGGGGGTCAAACACAGTATTAGTATGCTGTTCCTAATAAATCTTTAGGTGAGTCTATAAGATATATATATATAATCCTATAACTACACCCACGTGAAATCAGCAAAATTGCAATGTCTGTCCTTAAAGTTCTACACATCCCTTGCTTCTTGTTTATCTGTTTATTAAATTGTATTTAGGGTTGGATATTCAGCGATTCAAATTGTTATTGATTCCTCATTTCTATTTCAATAAGGTTAAAAAAAACATATTACACATATTTAGCAAAATACCATGAGGGAACTTTTAAAGCATTTAAAGAATTTTATCATAATTTAAAATAAAAAATCTCACAAAACAACAGATAGAATTACTGAGATTAATTTCAAACATTAATAAAGATGAGTAAATCATCAGTAATAAAGTAAGAGCAAATAAATAAATCTGCAATAGCCGAAATAAATATACCTGAATATATTGTAGGTATAGGAATTGAAATGAAATTTAAAATAAATTGTTTTCTTTTCATTAAATATAGATGAATCCTTATTAAAATTACAGAAGTTGAATCCTTATTAAAAGTTACTCCTGAATCCTTATGAAGCCTTATTAAAGTTATAGGATCAGTGCGTGTTGTCCTTTTCTTTAGTTGTTTGATTAATATTAATGACAGGTTTATTAGGGCGCTGTCACTTTAAGAGCTGCACGGATCCCATTTACTGATACAGGCTTACATACGTTTTCTTCCTCAACGGTTTACACTCATTTAAGACAAAGCTGACTTTGTTACGAGGATATTTGTATATACTCAATTCAGTTTTATTCTCTCTTTTTTGTCACTACGTATTGGCCACAAGAGAAATATTTAAAAAATAAATGAAGATGATGTACTGTTATAGAGCGTGCTGAAATAGATTGTCTCGATATGCAGCAAAAGCTTGTCGGTTTTTACTTTTTGACACTCTCACGCCAAGTTTGTATTGCTTGTTTCATATTCACTGACTGGCTTCGTGGTTTAAAACAGAAATATTTCCAATAGTTTTCAATATAATTGCTTGCAAAATGATGGATTCTCATTTTAAAATCACATTAAAATGCGCACACAGGAATCAATAAGCGGAATCGAAATGCACGACCATGATTCTTGGAAATTTGGAAGCGGTTCTCGATCCCCAACCCTAATTATATTATGCTTTCTGCTACCAATAAAACTTGTCCGTTTAACACATTTTACCATGTTAAAATCTTTTTTCCCCTCTGTCTGCAGATTCTGCCTGCCTAAACTTTTCTTTAGGGTTTTTCATGATTTATTTCAATTCCTTTTGCATTTTTGTTTTGCATGTTCTTTTGTATTTTGCTTCAATGTCATTTTATTTAAATTTGTATTCTCTTTGTGCCTTTTTTCGTTGTTTTTCTTTTGTGTTCACGTTTTCTTTTCCAAGGTGACTCAGAGCAGATATAATTGGGAATATTTCTCTGAGATAACGCTTGTTTCTCTCCAGCTGATGACAGAGTGAGATCTCAGCATCTCTCCTGTATCTTTATTAGAAATGTGCCTCAACTTTTATCTTAACTGAAACCGTTATAATACTGCAAACCATCCCACAACAAACTCTTAAAAACACACTACCAATAAAAAGTTTGGGGGTCAGTATAATTCTTTCAAAGATGTTTTTGATTCAAATCAAAATTTGAGTACAATAAAAGCAGTGAAAACTAAATATTTTCTATTTGAATATATTTTAAAATATAATATATTCCTGTAATCAAATCTGTATTTTCAGCATCATTCCTCCAGTCTTCAGTATAATATTTAATATTTATTATATTTTATATTTTAATATGTAATATTTTTGTGGAAACCATGATCCATTTTTTTTACTGAAAAGAAAGAAACAGCATTTATTAGAAATAGAAATAGTTTGTAACATTATAGACGTCTTTACTTCCACTTCAGTTGAGTTAATGCATCCGTGCCACACTTAAAATTATTAATTTCTTTTAAAAAAAAACTTTATTTCCTGAAGGACGAATAGTCACATCGTAACTGGTGTTTTAATCCATTTATTGCTGTTTTTATGTGCATTATTCATCAGGCGATCTGTGAACGGCTCATGGGAGTAAAAAAAACAAGATTTCCCTTAAAAGACTTGATATAAATCGTCCCGTCGATAAATACAGAAAGGAACGCAGTAATGGAGGAATGAATATGGGCTCCGTTTAGTGGAGAAGCAAAGCCATTCTCCCTCTAGCATTAAATTCTCGCCCATCCGAATCCTCCGAGGCATTTTACCGCATATAATTACTTCATTTTTCATTTGCTTGTGTTTCGTGGGTCTTCCATTCAAACCTTCTTAGGTCTTAAAAATCGTCACCTGTGAAATGCAAAGTGAGACAATTATACGCAGCTGTTTCCATGAAACCATTACAGGAGAGATCAAAGGAAAAATGTCAGAGAAAAGAAAGGCATTAAAAGGCAAACATCAGAGAAGGGACTGGGAACGGCGTGGGGATTCGCCCACAGCTGTGACAGAACGGTGTGTGTTTATTGAAAGTTACGGAAGTTGTGATTGGTTGACATCCTGATCTCTGTGTTTAGGGAAAGTGGATTTGCTGGAGGAGGTCACATGTTTCTCCGGCAGTAACAAGGGCAGCAACTCCGAGGTCCAATCGCTGAGCTCCTTTCAGTCTGATTCCTGTGATGATAACGGTAAGACCCTATGTGTGTGTGTGTGTGTGTGTGTGTGTGTGTGTGTGTGTGTGTGTGTGTGTGTGTGTGTGTGTGTGTGTGTGTGTGTGTGTGTGTGTGTTCACACGCATCATGAAAGGATAAAACTACATGCGTTTTTCTTCAGGACTCTTCATATAGTCATCCTCATCGTCATTTGTAAATGTAGTGAATATTTTAAGTCCGGTTGGTTGCGGTGTGTGTGTGTGTGCGTATACTTGTACAACTATCTTTGTGAGGACCGGTTTGAGTTTTACATCATCGCTGTGAGGACAAAGAGAGTAAAGTGAGGACATTTTGGCTGGTCCTCCCTTTCTGAGAACCTTTAAAGGCCTAAGGGTCAAGACCTGGTTTTAAATATAAGGTTACAATTAAGATGGGGACGGGGGTTAGAGTAAGGGTCAAGGGTAACACTTAGTTGGGATGGGTAGGGTTAGGCCACGTTCACACGAAGCCAGTGCATTCCCTATCCGATCATAAACACGGCGTCGGCGCAAGAAATATCAGCGTTCACACAATACCACTAAAACCGACTGAATCCGGTGTAGTATATATGCCAGACCAGTATGGGGCGCTGTAATTCTGACACAGATATACACTATACACAGAGAAGAAGACTTTGAGCATGTGCATTGTTGTTGCTGTTCAGTGTTGCCAGATTGCTAGTTACCTTTTGGTCACGTTTGACTGGGAAAAATGCATTGGGCTGGTTGATAAAATTTGGGCTGGTTTTTAATGCATAAAATCGCTCAACATTTTTCATTATTTATAAGAGTACGCACTTTGGGCTGGTATTTTTTTAAATGGATGGGTTTTAAGCTGTAGCTGGGCTGGAAATCTTCAGTCCAATCTGGCAACACTGTTGCTGTTACGTGTGACGCCGCCGACACGTGATGTGATGACATCATTGGTTCATAAAAAAATATATGGATTGGCCGTCCACACGAGACCCCAAGGGTGTCGGATTCAGATCTATCCACTTTAGGACCCGGTATCAAAAGAGAGCGGATTCAGTCTCCCAAAACACGGATCCGTGTGGACGAAACGCCAATCCGATAAAAAATGTATGCAGATACAGTGATACGCGTCTCTGTGTGGACGGCCCTAAGGGTGAGAAGTAGCGATTGCATTGTGTCAGGAAACAAAGATAGATGTACTAGAGTGTGTGTGCGCGCGCGTGTGTGTGTGTGTTGCTGCTCTCAAGTCGGCCTGGGACCTTCAGAAATCGTAATTACAACCTGATACTCTTTCAAGTTATTTTGGTTATGTCAGTCACTTTTTTCTCACTCTCTTTTTGTTTTGTTTTTGAAGAGCAGAATATATGCGTACGGTTTGCGATTGATCCTCTGCCCACACTGAGGATGATGGGAAATGTAGTTTTGCCTCTTAAATCAGTAACTGTAGTATTTTTTAAAGTTATATTGTAGATTTATTACTTCATTAAGAGGACAAAAAAATGCAAACAAATTCTATAATCGATGTTCAGTATTCTGATGTATTATTTTATTATTATTTTTTGCATTTCTTTATTAATATTAATAGGGAGGTGCAGGGAAGTCTAAGTCACTGCTGGTTTCTTTGAGATTTTCCTATGGGTTTTTATAATGGGGTTTTTCAGTTTAAAATGAGCTCCCGGACGAGCCCCCAAATTGTCACGACCAGCTCGTGTCATACATAATTCAGAAACACCACTTCGAATGGATTTACCGGTAAGGTTCTTTATTCCAGAGTCTAAATAATAAGTTCAAAACATAATATTCAAAGTCTATGATACAATTTAAAATAAATAATAATAGTCAAAATACGATCTGCGGAGCGATCGTAAGAGCGATATATGCTTTCACTTAAGAAAGTCGCCAAAAGTCGTCAATGACTCCAGATAAAGTCGCTAAACTTTTTTTTTGAAAATTTGTGGCTAGGGTGGTCTGAAAAGTCGCTAAATATAGTGACAAAGTTGCTAAGTTGGCAACACTGATCAGGAGAAGATGAATTAGAAGGGGGTGCAATCCTCCGCACTCTCCAAAAGTATATCGCCACCCTCAGGTGTGGAGAGGAAGCACAGGGTCATAACAATGGGTACAGAAGGTTCTCTGGTAAACATAACTGGACGAAACTTAAACTTTACACACTCACACCCCAAAACGGTTTTATCGGGTTACATATTGAAAACGTAACTTCTCAAAACTGAACATAACCCCTTTAAAAATAATAGCATTTTCGATATCTGTGTTTAATATACATTGTTAAACAAAACATTATTGTCTACCACAAAAATATTGGTTGGACTGTTTCATTTGTCTCTTTCAAAGTTTTCCCACCATGATTCTTTAATTGGAAGCGCAAATAAAGTTTCTCTAGTTTCTCGCTGATTAACTCTAATCCTGTAAATGCGATTATTCGGATCTGATTTGAATGCAGCAAATGTGAATGTTGTGTGTCGTCACGTCACCACCATCTCTCCTCAGATTCGCTGGAATGATGCCATGCTTGCCTTTCATTGGTCACAGCTAAGTTCATCAGCAGCCAATCAGGGCACAGAAGCTTCTGCAGTGGACCGACAAGTGTTACAGAATTTGTGGAGTTGATTCTTCGGTTTGTGTGTGTGTGTGAAAGTTTCTGACTGGTCTTCATTGCTTTCTCTTTCCAAGCTTCCATAGTGACGGTAATTCGGCTGGTCAATGATGCCGTCGACACGATTGAGAATGAAGGTACTCTTTCCCACCGCTGGATTCTCAAGCATATTCCTTAAAAGCGCCTGAAGACACAGATCTTTTAAACTTGTACTCACACACTCTCTTTCTTTCTCTCTTTTTGTTGATCACACATACACGTTTACTTAGCGCTCTACATGTGGACCGTAGACTTTTATTAGGGATGTCAGTCCATTAAATAATTCATGTATTTAATCCCATTGTATGCAGATGAATCATTTGAAGTGTTCATGATTAATTGCATATCAATATTTGATCAAAAAATCCCTCAAGTAAAGATAATTCAAATTTTATTTTGCATCCATTTCACATTAATATGAATTTTTTAAAGCCTTTCATTTTTTTCTTATAATCATTCGCAATTAGTTTAAATTGACAGCCCTTATTCTACTATAAATATTATTATAATGACTACAAGCTAACCAAAGCTCTGTCCCTTAAAAGAAAACCTTTTGAGATTTTAGTCATTATATTTGCATACATTTTAACAATTTTATTCTCAATTTTTCTTTTTTTAAGGGTTTTTGTCAGGTTTAGCTGTTTCTTCTTGCTTTTGCCTCAAAAGTACAATACCCAAAAGTAGCACTGCTTTATTAATATTGTAATTGTGTGTGTGCGTGCGTGCGTGTGTGAGCGTGCGAGTGTGTGTTGTGTGAGTGAGTGAGTGTGTTGTGTGTGTGAGTGCGTTGTGTGTGTGTGTGTGTGTGTGTGCATGTGGGTGTGTGCAAGTGTGTTGTGTGTGTGAGTGCGTGTGTGTGTTCGTTGGTGCGTGCGTGTGGGTGAGTGAGTGCCTGTGTGAGTGTGTGAGTGCATTGTGTGTGTGTGTGTGTATGTGGGTGTGTGCGCATGTGTGTGTGTGTGTGTATGTGTGCATGTGGGTGTGTTGTGTTTGTGAGTGTGTGTGTGTGTGAGAGAGAGAGAGAGAGAGAGAGAGAGAGAGAGAGAGAGAGAGAGAGAGAGAGAGAGAGAGCGTGTGACTGAGAATGAGAAGCGTTCACCCCAGTCAGCAAGATGATACAGCAAACACACACACACACACACACACGCCCTGCTCAAAAATGATGTCTGACGAAAACACACCTACAAACACATCCCCAGATCATACATTACCCACAACGGAAGAACGCAAGTTTTGCAAACACACACACACACACACACACGTTTGAAGTTGTAAAAAACAAAAAATCTTTTCAAGTGTATCTTCAAAGCCAGACATGCTAAAGTAATGTAGGCTGATGAGCTTGTTTGAGCTTTTCCACTTGTCCTTTGATTTAGAGGTTGTAAATCTAACAAACTTCAGAATCTAAAAACTAGTTCATGCTGAGATATTTCTAAACTAGTTCATATTTACATATTTAAAACCCGTTCCTTCGTATTGTCAGAGTAATCCTTCAGCTGTATATAAAAAAGGTTCAAGGAGTCATTTTGTGATTCATCGGCCAATAAATGGAGATCTTTTAGCATAAGCGTTTTCTTTTAGCATAAGCCCATATTTCTCATTTCTTGAGATGTAAAGTGCTTTAAAGCAGTGTTGCTTTAGTATTATTTATACACCGTTATGCTTATTTATTTCCAATTTTGAATTAGATTTTATTTTCGGTTTTCATTCTAATTTTAGTCATTTTATGTGCTCATGCCATTTTTATTAGTTTGTTATTTTTTATATTTAATATACATTTCACTTGTAACATTTCTCAGTTTCGTGTAAGTGTTTCGCTTAATATTAATATTTTATACTGTTTTTAGTTTTAGTTAATGATAACACCATTGCTTTAAAGTGGACAAAACTACTTACTACACCTTTAAAATCCATCTAGGGCTTCTGCTCTTCTTTTATCATTACTCTATACAGTCATTTTTCAACTAACTAGCTTCTATTTTTGTCTGTGATCAATGATTGCTTTACCGGATACATATGTTTTAGTGGTAACGCTTTACAACAAGCTTTTGTCAACATTATTAACTAACATGAACTAACCACGAGCAATACATTTTTACTGTATTTATTCATCTTTGATAATAAAAACGCTGCTGTTCATGTTACTTCACAGCGTATTAACTAATGTTAACAAATACAACTTTTGATTTTAACGATGTATTCATAAATGTCAAAATTAGCATTAACTAAGATTAATTTGCTATTGTTAACTAATGAAACCTTATTATAAAGTGTTATTGTTTATGTAGGTTTTGTTTCTATCTTGTAGAACAAAAGATTTCAACCCTAATTTGCTGAATGGAGTGGTTTGTATGAACACATATTGTGTGTTTTTCTGCTTAATAATGGACTACAGACTCACACTTACTTTCTTGGTCCACATTTAAATGGCATTTCAGCCCTAACTTAATCACATTCAATCAAACACGCACAAATGAAGATCAAACCTGGGCTTTTTAATAAGCTGGGAAGGAATGCGCACATTTGTACGGTACCATTATCTCTCGGTTTTTAATCTCTATTGCGCTCTGTTTTCTCTTACCCTCACAAATATTTACCATGGCAATTATAATTTCTCCAACATAGCCTGCTAGGTAATGTTACCAGTAAATAAATGTTTGTATTTCATAATCACAATAAACTGTATAAAGCATTTTTAATCTTCATGTCATTAGTGATGTTTTCTAAGAAAAGCATCACTTTTGTTATTCATGGTGTTGAACAAAGCCTGGACTTAAATTCTCAAATGTAGTACTTGTTTATTCTACTTAAATCAATATTAAGAAATTAAACCAGAACACCCTAGTAACTGCATAGTAACAGGATTAAAAAAACTGCATACCAACACCTCAGAAGTGTTATTTTGTTTGCAAATGCACAAAAAATAATATCCATAATCTTTTGGCTTGAGGAAGAAAACGTATGTAAGCCGGTAAAAGTGTATTGAATCCGTTCAGCTCTTAAAGTGACAGCGCCCTAAATAACCTGTCATTAATATGAATCAAACAACTAAAGAAAAGGACAATCACGCACTGATTCTGACTGAATACCATCTATAACTTTTCATCTATATTATATATTACACTAAGCCAGGTCATCGATAAGAATTTAAATCACTAAAATCCAAACAATGCCCTCACTTGCCCCAGAGTATCACAAAACACAGAAATACATGCATGATTTCCAGATCACACACATCTACATGCAATGTTGATGCTTTTGAACATGGAGTTCGGGTTGTAGGATGGGTTTGGTGCTGACCCACAAATCTGTCTTTCTCTCTGTCTTTCTGCTTCCTTTCTGCCTGCCAGTGTCCGTTATGGATCAAGGTCAAAACTTCAACAGAGGTGATTCACATTCTCTCTTTCCTCCTGCTTTGTTCAGCTAAATTTCCCGGAGTTCTTGCCCTCCTTCCTTTTCAGACTTTGTTCTCTGTCTATTCCTCCCTCTCTCGCTCTCCCTTTCCGTATTGCTGACAAACTGAGCTATTGCATTCTGGGAAGTGTCACATCATCCAGCAGCGAGATGCTCTTTGTCGACACACACACACACATCAGAGTACCTGCAGTCCTCCGTCACCCCTTTCCTCTCTTTTTCGTCTGTCTCTTCCCCCGTAGTGCTTCCATTGCTGACTTTGTGTTTTTCTTTTGTTTGATATTGATGTTTTCTGATAGCGAGGATTAGGTTGTGTACAGTGTGTGTGTGTGTGTGTGTGTGTGTGTCCCTGGGCTTCTGTGTTTCATGCATCGCTGCATGCAATCCTCACCCTCATTTACTTTGGTTTGCATTTTTGATGAGTGCGTTTCGCTTGTCAACAGCACATCCTCTGACCTTTGACCTCTTGTCCTGGCTGAGTCTTCGATCCCCCTGCAGGCATGTCCACTCACCCCAGCAAGACCTGCATGTGGAGATGTTCAGTGTAATGCTCCTGTCCCAAATCCCCCAAAAACGCATCTTAAATGAGGCATCCCAGACTCATTCGAAAAGCGTGCCTCGGGCGATGTATATCTGGGTAATTTTAAGGAATTGCTAGAAGATTTCATAAAGAAGTTTCTGCCTCTGGCGCTCATTACCGTTGGAAACTGCAGTGAATTGTGTGCATAGGAATGTTTTTTGAGGTTTGCTAAATAGACGCACGTAATTCCAATGAGCAAAGGTTGCAAATGGGACCCCCTTCGGTCTCAACAAGTGCGGAATTTGGGACAGGACCAAGATCTAACATGTTAACCTCCCTTCAGAACGGTCGAGCATGCAGCCCTACACGATTCTGTACCCACTCGAAGGTCCCCGTTAGCCGCTTGTTCGCTCGATGTTTACTAACTTCCTGTTTCCTGTTTCTCCAGCGTACCACTGGGACACTTCCGATTGGCTCCCGAGCACACGCCTACCTGACATCGAGGAAGTTCCCACCTATGAGACGGGCGAAGTGGGCGTGACTTTAGAATCGGACTATTACCTTGGCGGATTCGATATCGACAGCGACTACCCGCCTCCTCAGGAGGAGGAGTTCATGTCCCAGGACCAGCTGCCCCCGCCCCTTCCCACCGAGGAGTACGACACCTCACCCGCCAATCAACTGGCCTCCAGAGAGAGCACGCTGAGCGGGGACCGCAAGCCCCGCCCACACTTCCACCCCAGCCAATACCTGCCCCCGCACCAGCTTCCGCTCGGCTCCGCGGGGGAGGAGTTTAGCACTTTTGCAGGCAGGGAGGAGCGCCTGTCCATCAACGCCTCCTCCGCCTCCGACGTTTCCTCTGTGCCCTGCGGGTTTGAAGACTCTGAGACGGGAGGGAGCTTGGATAGTTTGGAGGACGCGCACATGCACCCACACACACAGCAGACTGAGGTCTGACATGCCACGGGAACTAAAGACGCAGCCACTGACGTGTTTTCAGACAGAAAAGAAACAAAACTCTCACGTCTGTCAGTGCTGGTGAGAGTAAAGCGAGACGGATGCAGCAGACACGGTCTGAGGACTGCCGACACCACAGACGGACTCAGCGCTGCCCTCTGCATGAGCAGCCCAAAAATCAAAGCACAGGAAGTGGCGAAAGTGATGTCAAGGGTGGAGACCATACGATTAAAGCAACAAGAAACGTAATAGCGAACGGAGACCAATGATCTGTAGACGTGTTTTCAGAAATCGCCTGGTGCATTTCATTGTTCCTTCCAGTTCCTTAATTGTTTGGTGCTGTCCTTTGTGAGTTTAAAACCTCGTGAGCTGCCTAGATAGACAGATTTATGCTGCCTTTTAAGATACAGTAATCCCTCGGCTATCGCGGGTGTTAGGTTTCAGGCACCCCCGCGATAGCCGAAAAACCGCGAAGTAGATATAAAACACTGATATAGGTAGATATATGAGTAGATATAGGGACACTGAATGCTGCTTGAAAGAGATCCTGCGGTCGGACAGCCAATTAGCGGCCAGGATACTGATCAGTGTGCTCTGATTGGTACTTTCTCCTCTACCGGCCAATGGCGTGCCTTGTACGAATTCATCTGGGTAAAATATGCTATGCTTTCTGAATTTCGTTTTCTATAAAGAGGCGCGATTCTATGTACCCTATCTTCTTAACGACAGACGTATCTGCCCTTAATATAAATCCGCAATATAAAGAGAAGTCCACGATATAGATTTGCATATAATATATTCATAAATCCGAGGACGCGATAGGTGAACCGCGATATGGCGAGGGATTACTGTACCTTGTTTTGTCCAAATTCTGTTTCAAGTTCGATTTGGAATTTAACAATTAAAACCTTTATAATTGCACTTTTTTTAAAAACAAACTTACAATACATACAATAAAGAATAACAATCAGCAATATACTAATAGTAATACCCAACCTAAACTAGGACAATTTAAAAAAATACAAAAAATCCAAGATGGTGGACAAGTCGAGAATGTCGTGTGTCGACTATAATATACTTATATTTCATTCAATTAATTTTTTTTGAAATTGTTATATAAATGACTCTTAGGGAATACTTATTTGATACATATTTTTACTTGTTAGCATCAAACTGTACTTCTACTGACGAAAAAAATCACTTAAACCTGCCTAAGGTGACCCATGCTGGGAGAGCAGCCAAACAACCGGCTGGTTTGAGCTGGTTTTTTGTTTGGTTGTTGGTTTATTTCAGCAAATATTCATTTGAGTTGCTTTGTGCATCGTTCCAAATCGCTCACTTATGAGGGGCCATTCCACTTTAGAAGGCAGCTCACTAGGTTTCGTAACATAACAGGAATATAAATTTGTTTTCTATAAATGGTCAAAAAGCACACATTTTCTGTATCTTCCCAAACCTGAGTTTTTCTTTTCTTTTGTTTTAATGCATTGACTTTTTTGCACTAAACTGACGGACGATACAGTATGTTCAGATTTACTGCGGCCCTGTCTGAAATAATCCTGTCATGCCATATTGAAGTCCCTGGACTGGTAGCAGCGTCGCCTTTTGTCTGAAGCATTAATCAGATCCTGAATAGCACTATTTTTCAAGCTGATCATTTTGATGCGTGCGAGTGTTTTAATGGACCGTGGGCGACTCTCGTCTGTAAGTTGTCTCCCTTTTCTTTTTTTTTGTCTTGTGAAAACATCATGATTACATATCAGAAAGCCATAAGCAGAATATCATTGCGGTGTCCAATAATGTTTGCGTGTTCACAGGCACTTACAATGCAAGTACGACACATGCCTGTAGAAGCATGCGGTCCAAACCTCCTCCGGGTCTTTACCGATCCAAACCAGAGAAAAGGAGCGGAATGAGAGAGAAAGCAATAACAGCAAGTCAGAGAGAGGGAAATGAAAGTCCTGAAACAGAATACTGAATAAAAGATGCAGGGAAAGAAAAATGTAAAGAAAGTGAAAATCAATAAAATATAAATCAAAAGGAGAATGAGGGAGAGAGAGAGGCATGATACTGTGGACCAACTTTGGATTGGAATGGCATTTTAGCCCGAAGGGAACATGATTGAGATGTTTGCCGTGAGCTGATTTAAGAGCGCGCACTGTAATTTTGAATGCCGTTGGGCGGATCGTTTTTTGTAAAAGCTGTAATTTTGACAAATTGTTGTACAGTGTATATAAGTAAGTTGTTCAAATCCAGATTTTGTAGATATTGAACTGCAATCTTGGCAGGGTTTGTGCATCCTGTGAGCGTTTGGCACGGACGAAAAGGACAAACTCGCATACTTTAACAGATATGTGCTTTTTTTTTTTCTGCAGCCTTTTTTCACAGTAGAAAACTGTTTTTAAATATCAGTTTCTCCGCCCATCTTTTATATTGTATTTTTATTTTCTTTCACCGAGTTTATATTATAGAAAAGGGAATTATTCTGCTTCTGCCATCTTTGTGCAGGGTTTGTTTTGTTTTTATTCATTTGTTTTCATATTTTTCATTTATGTTGTTCTGTTGACTGTGCGAAACAGTATTAAAACATGCCTGTTATAAGTGTAAAATGCTTTTCTTCACTCCTGGATTTTGGTTTAGTTTTGGTTTTGGTTTTAAATCAATGCTAAGATTAAAAAAAGAATATTGATCAAACTTAACATCGCTTTGAAGTTTATGGGTGAGTTTGTTAAAGGCAACATAAAAATCATTATTAACCCTATATTTACTTTTGTCTCACTAAATGTCTCATCTTATTGTTCATGATCGTTTTGGTTCACATATTTAAAAAAAAAAGACTTAAAGCCTTTATATATAATGCATAATACAAGTATGCATTAATTATACCTTTTAATTCATATGCATTTTAAAGTTATAAATATGAAATACTGTCTTTTTGTTGTACTGGTTTAAAATCTTCACATGCTGATAGCAATCAATAATAGAAGTGGTCTAAATATTAAAACATGTAGGCCTACATACATCTTTTGTGTAAGACCAAATAATGTCCGTCCAATCATTGCATTTGTTCTGAATGCATTGATAGGATGTCCTATCTGCCTTTCAACATACTGTAGGCTATGTATGTACACACCTCCGGTATTTACTTTACGGCTGTTGAAAAAGTTGCAAAGAAGAAAATGTTTTATATAGCATGTAAAATTCGGCTGCTGTCATTATCATGTGACCTACCAGTGTCAGTTGTGTCACTTCCATTCACAAGCGGCCTCATGGGATGGCAAAGTGTCCATCATATGCGCACTTTAGAATCTCGTCAGTCTTCCCGAAACTATGTGCCTTCTGTTTTATGAGCGCTATGGCTGCGTTTAACATCTGGGGAATCCCCACCGCCATTTTGAAGTGCGCTGAGCTTCGTCAAGTGGGCAAGGGAAGTGAATTTGTACATATCCTCAACTCCTCGATTCTGACAGGGGGAGTAAGTCTGCTCAAAATGTACACTTCAGGCAGATCCATAAACCACAATACACCATGATTGTGACGTCACCTCAGATTGTGCTTAATTTACCCCCACCCCAAACAACTCGTTATTTAGACATTTAACCGCATTTAATGCTTGTAGCCACCTTAAGCTGACTGTTTCCCAGTTTAATCTATTATCATTTTTGTTTGTGTTATTTTTTTATTCAACAGCCCGAGCACACATACAGATCTATAGAATAGTGCATAAAAAAGTGGGGAAAAAACTGTAAATAATAAATCCGCTCCATAGCCAACTCCAAATGATCAAGGGCTTAGACTGTCCCATTTACACTTCGCAAGGGTTCCAGCAGCAGTGAGCACCCATGCAACGAAAGCAATGACATACATCCGAGTGAACGAGACTGAAGAAAGTTAGGGAGGAAAAGGCATACCATTTTTTTTTACTTAAACGCAGCCCATTAATTTGGATATGCTACTAGGTGCCTACTGTTTTTCCAACCCGGGAATTATTTTACGAGGTGTCGATTTTGATTGAATTCGTACGACTCATTCAAAAATATAAAAATAATAATTCGACTCATACAAAAATATACGATTGTCAAACAAATCTTGATTATGAAGATTATGAAAGTCCAATCCCAATCCTGCACATAAACCTACCTATTAGTGGGGGTTTAAACAAATCTTACAAATGGGATTGTACGAATTAGTCACCAGTTCAGCAAATCAGAAAATACACTGCTCAAATAAATTAAGGGAACACTTAGAAAACGCATTGGATCTCAATGAATGAAATCTTTATTGATATCAAGTCTATAATTTGTTAAGAACAAAATTGTCAATGGAAGCCAAAATCGTCAGCAGACTGAGGGATGGATTGGTGAAACTTACATTATGGCTGGATTGGATTCAAAATTATACCAAAAGTTATAAGCTGATCCAACTTGTATGAAGTTCATCACAGTAACTCATAATGTAAGTCAGTCGTGTGTATGCCCCTCACAACAACATCTGGGCTCCTGATGAGATGGAGAATGGTGTCCTGGATGAGGGCATCATCAGTAGCTCCTGGACACTGTGTTGCTTCAGATGCTCCGATACATTCGACACACACAGATACTAGTGTTCCCAGAGGTTCTCAATTGTATTCAGGTCTGGGGAACGTGAGGGCCAGTCAATGTTAGCAATGCCTTCGTCATCTAAAAACTGCCTACACCCTCTAGCCACATGAGGCCGGGGATTGTCATGGTCTGACAGGTATCAAGGCTTTCCTCCGAACAGCAGTGAGGAAACCATAGGCTAAAAATATGGAGGTCTGTGCGACTCTCTAAGGATGTTCCTGCCCAGATCATTGCTGACCCACCACCAAACCGGTCAAGCTGGATGATGTTGCACGCAGCATAACGTTCCCCACAGCATCTCCAGACTCTTTCACATTTGTCACATGTGCTCTGTATGAACCTGCTCTCATTCGTAAAGAGAATTGGGCACCAATGGTGGACTTGCCAACTTTAGTGTTCTCTGGCAGATGCCAATCGAGCAGCACAGTGCTGAGCTGTGAGCACAGGTCCCACTAGAAGACATCAGGCCCTCATGCCACCCTTATGAAGTCTGTTTCTGACAGTTTGGTCAGAAACATGCACACCAGTATCTCACTAGAGGCCATTTTGTAGGACTCAGGCATTGCTCCTTCTGTTCCCCTCGCTCAAAGGAACAGATACCGTTCCTGCTGCTGGGTTGTTGTCCTTCTATTTCCCTGTCCATCTCTCCTCGTGTAATGGCCTGTCTCCCAGTGTCTCCTCAGTGTTTGTGAATCTGTGCTGGGAGACACATCCAGCACCCTTGATTGCGTTGCAGTTACTGCCTCATGCAATAGACATGCGAAAGACCCAGTCAGTCAGGAAGAATAAGGAGAGAACAATTATCTATAATCATTCCATTTGTTTGTCCATCTGTTTCAATTTTCATTTGCACCAAAGCAGGTGAAACTGATTCACAATCAATTATGCTTCCTAATTGGACAGATTGATATCCCTGAAGTTTACTTGACTTGGTGTTGTACTGTAATGATTAAGTGTTCCATTCATTTGTTTGAGAAGTGTAGTTACGAATTGCCGTGAGATTGTGTTGTTGTTTTTTCACATACTGTACTATTTTGAACTCAGTGAGACAGTCTCAGAGTGCTGCAAACAAGCAACAGCCACCTTTTACAGTTCCTCCTGAACCAAAACAACAAGCTTATGTTGCGTTCACACCATGTCGTAACCTTAATTAAGAGATAGCAGCCAGTGACATTCTTCTCTGAGCTGTATGATAACACTATCAAGTCGAAATGAATGTTGTGTGCTTTGAGACATGAGGTAATTTAACGCTGTCTCTCATGACGCATTGCAGGCTCTTCTGTGCACTCATGTGTTTTGGAGGAAACGTGTCTTTGAAAGCGCTCAGAAAGTGAGGGGAGACCTAATGCTAATAAAGCTAACTTGCTATTGGTAGCCTCTTCAAAATTGCCTATTCTACCTTTAACTTTATTCACAATTATTTATTAAAAGATAACATACATTATAAATACCTCTATAACGCTTTGGAATAGCTTTAAGTAAAATCTTACCAATGTTTTAATTTTAACTAATAATGTTGTAGCCTCAGTGTTTCTTGACGAATTCTATTGGAAAACTTAAATCCTGCTTAATGATGTCTTTCACAAGGAAAGGCATCCTGTTACAGAAGGTACATGCTCTTCATGTTGTCTTTACACATAAACACATTGAAAATGTTATATTTTGAGTAGCTATTTTTATGTCTGAGGATTTGCACTTACGGTACCTGGCAACAAGTGCAATAACTCAATAACACTTCAGGGGCATATTCTTCGTACCTCGCTACTTTAATAACTTTGAAGTTCCTTTTGAAGCAATTCAATCTCAAGTCTGACTTTTTGCTTTATTAGATTTTGCAATTGTATTTCATTAATTAACTTCTTTTCTTTTTTTTGCAGAACAGCGCAAGTAGTAAAGATACTATTTTGTAGAATATTTTTGCATTTTACTTTTACTTGTATGAAATACAATTAATATAAGACAATATAATTACACACACAATCACTAGGCTACTAACACATTTTATTTTGCCAGTGCTCTCTCCTGGCTTTTGCAGCCTTTAAAGTGTTGCCTTGTGTTTAAATTAAACACTGAAATTCAGTGACACGCCGCCGAGAAATACTGTGCGCGCTCTTTCAGCATGTTCGCTAACCAATCAAAAATTTTCTTATCAATGTTTCTACTATCGATACATATCCCCTTTTAGCCAGCACATGAACGCGCAATGATCTCAGATAACTCAATCCAGCTATACTAATCGTCAAGAACAGGTGCGTTCGAAGAACCGAATAATCCAGCTCATAGTTACCGCGATTATCTCATCCCGGATGTGTCAACTGATCTTGGATGTAGTAAGCGACGTACGGAGAATATGCCCCAGATGTTTACAATCAGTGTGTGTATAAAAATAAATCCATAGTAGAGTCTTTCTAGAAGGACGAGAATATACGCGGTTTGGTATTTAATCAGGTCTGTATGGTGTGTGTGTGTGTGTGTGTGTGTGTGTGTGTGTGTGTGTGTGTGTGTAGTTAGAGTGTAATCAGACTCTCACTTTGAGAGCTTCTCAGGCTCATTATCTTCTCCACTGCTGTGGCTTTTCGAGTGGACAGGGTGCTTCGATTTCTTGTCCTCAATCATTTTTTTGCCTCTAACTTTAAGGGCCTTTTGCGCTGAACTGATGTACATGTCCTCTCGGAGACCAGAAAAATTGCCGCTCTTTTACACGGTGACTCTCACCTCTTGATGGGCTTCTAATGAGAAAATCTCCCGATTAAACCAGGTGGATGGTGGACATGGAATGGAGCAAAACGTCAGGATTACCGGGTTAGTTTGAGGACACAAGAGGTTTGGTTCTGTTTCAAAACCAGTGGCTGAGAAAAAAAAAAGATTCTGTTCTTATTTTTGAGTCGTGAAGTAAACAAGAGTTTGGGAAAGTCATGGAAATGTACGGATAGTGTTTTTTCCAGATAAAACATTTCAGTGGATATCGATTTTTCTGTAGGCCTATAATAAATTTTGCTCACAAGCAATAGTGATGATCCGTTTTTAATGACTGAATCAGTTCTTTAAAAAGAATCGAACAAACATCAAACCAGTTCATAAATCAGACAATGATTTGTCAGAAAGAAAATTTGATGATGGTCGTTCTTCACACAAGAGTATCTTAAAATAGGGTTCAATATTTTTATGATTGTTTTATGTTGCCATTTTGGTCTTTTTAAAGCTTAAACTCAGTGTCTTTGTTAACTGAAATAAAACATAAATACTAGATAAAAATTAAAATGAGAAATGTTGCCTTGGCAGCTAAATGAACTAAAATAACTAAGGGTATTTTTAACAATCTACTAAAATGGAAGAAAAAAAAATCCTTTCGGTTTTTCACGCCCAAGTACACCATGTTTCATCCATGTTGGATCATCATCTGTTTTGACTCTGGAACTGTCAAATCAGATTTGAGACAAGTTTACAGTTTATGTAAAGTTCAAGGGTTAGGTGCTTCTACATCAGTGTTATTCACCATCATTTGATTGTGAACTGATTGAGGAAGAAATCCTGGGTTAGGACTACATTTTAAGACAGGAATGTCTTGGCAAAATCACAGAGACCTGCAGAAATTATTCAAATCTTTTCTTTGTAGAGAAACTATGTGCCTTAAGACTGAAGCCATAATGTGCATGCACTTAATATTACCGTTACGTTTATTTATTTATTTTGCTTTTTTTGTAGTTTATACTGGTCTTACTTGTGTGAAACTTGCACAAAGTTTAATTTCAAACTTATAATAAAATTAATTATATATTAAAGTAATTATAAGGAAAGTGTAAATATAAAAATAAAACATACTTTAAAATACTAATAAATACCAAACTAACAAATACATGATACAGTGGAATTCGGTTATGTCGACAGCCTCGGGGGTTGCAAAAAAGCGTCAAGATAACTGAGGATCGAGATAACCAACACCCAATATGGCGATTTGTTTGATGAAGCGATCGGCATGCTATAAAAATGTACATACATTGTACAGTGGTACCTCGAGATACGTTTTTCGTATCTTGGAACACATTTTACATGTAAAATGGCTAATCCGTTCCAAGCCCTCCAAAAACACCCCATTAAATTTCATAATAAAGCTAAATTGACCTATAAACAATGAAATAACGTAAAATGTCGATGTGGCAAGGGGGGCGTGGATATAAACAGCCTGGAAGGGAAAGACGGAGAGAGAGATCCGGGCGAGACGTGAGTCGGCACGGAAGCGGTGAACGCGAGGCTCACGAGTGAAACTAAAGTGAAACCGAAACCGAGAGAGATTGCGAGTGACACGAAACTCAGAGGGAGAAGCGTGACTCAGCTGAGAGAAGCAGTGGGAGTGAAACGCACCTGCTTATGTTTTGTGTTTTTATTTATTTAAGACTCTAAAGAAATAAAAGCTTGTGAGTCTCAGTAAGCTGACCCTGCCTCCTTCCTTCTCCGTGACTAATGAACCTTACCACAGTCGAAGCTTACCTTTCGAGTGAGGCTATCTCCAAAAGTGGCGGCAGAGGAGGAGGAGGACAAACAGCAGATACCAGCTTCGTACTTCTTTATGATCTCCATCTTTGTCTCCAGAGCTAAAGCACACCAGCACGTACGTATAGAAGATGTTGGGAATATACCTTTAAAACGGCATATGTAGTTCTGTGTGCACGGGGAGGAGAGTGTTTTTGAGTGAGGAGAGAGATGGCCGCTCTCCCGCTGACTGTTATATAGCATGATCTACTGTAAAGCTCATGTGATCAGTTTAATCGCCTCGAATTTTTCTTTCGAGTTTAAATCTAGACTACAAACACATCTCTTCAACCTGGCATACACATAACACATTATACATACATTTTTAATCCAAATCATGTAAAATGATTTTTAGGCTGCATAATTTAAGTCAGCCGGAACCAGGAACATTCCCATAACATCTGATGCACTCGATACATCAGAAGAAGAATGGCATCTACGCTGATATTATTCTCTGTTTATCCCGAGGTTACCATGGTCAGCCGGATCCGGATCCGGGCCAGATCCAGATCAGATGAAGGACCTGCACCTGGACACGAGCACAGCACTGAGACAGTGACTCTACTAAACCCTCCCCTGTGTAGATCATGAACCCATCTCCAATCGGACCAAATTAGACTTAATATTAGACTTGAATTATCAATATAATAATCAAACTATCAATCAAATCAATCAATAATCAAAACTTAACACTTAATATTCATCAATTGTATTAATTCGCCTGCTTTAAAGCTGCCGTTCAGCCAAACAAACTTTGTTTATAATGTTTTCATGTGACCACTGAAACAATCTGTATTGTAAAAAGCGCTATATAAGTAAAGGTGACTTGACTTGACTTCATTTCCATTTAACATCTGGTCAGTCGTCAACCACTCTGACAGCCGTTACAAGATTTACCAGTATACGATAAAAAACACCTTCGATTCTCCATACAAACCTTTAATTATATTCTCCAACATTGCAAACACAATTTCGCTTACAGCATAAACACAATTACAACACACATAAACATAATTTCACTCTGACACAGTTCTGAAAGTATTGCACACGCGGTTACTATGGTTTCTTTACAAACTCTAAAATGCTTTGTTGCTTTTTGTCTTAAACGGTTTGCTTGAAAACAAATGCTTCTAAGCTTCTATCAGTAACAACGTCTTTGTCAATGTCAATTTAATCTGGGAACTCAGTGAGTGAAGAGTCATTGGCGTAAGCGGCCATACGGACTGATGCACGAACTCGGCACATGCGCAGTGAACTTGGTTTTATCATTAGTCATGGCGATCCAAATAACTAATGTTAAGTGCCGACTTTGTCCCTTTTTTGTGCTCGAGATATCAGGGTTCGGCGACATAACAGATAAGAAAATGCTAAGAAAAATTTGTTTGGCGGTTCAACTTCAAAAACGACGACATAACAGGGTTGGCGAGTTAACCGAGCTCGAGATAAGTGGGTTCCATTGTACAAAAAAAACCTCCTCTTGAAACCTCCATTTCAATAGAAATACAATTCTTCAAAATCATTATTCGTACTACACAGAAGTTATACAAGTTTGGAATAACATGAGTGTGAGTAAATGATGTAAATGATTTCTTTTAACCCTTTAAATTTAATTAATGCCTCCCGGTAAGCACTTACAGATTGCCAAGAGCACAGCATCTGGAAAGTAGTGCATATTTGTGCCACAGGCCTATTTGCATGCAAACATCTAATAAGCATCTCAAGAGCCAATTCACGCGCATTCTAAATCACAAATGCCACAAAAACAGCTGCTAAAAGTTGCTTTCACATCCAACAGGGAAGTATTGCAGATGGATGAACTAAAAAGTTATAAGATTGCAAATACAACATGTACAATGTGTTCTTTCAGGGCTGATCCAATCCTTTGCATTTGCCTGGGAATATATTTTCATTAAATTATCATAAACACTTGCAAAGCCCTTTAGGAACAACTAGTGATTGTAATAGGGCACCGGAGAGAGAAAATAGGCAGCGATGTTACATGTAGTGCATAATTGCTTTTCAAAAAAACTAAAGTAGCTTCTACATCTCCATCCTTCTCCTTCACTGTGGACCATACAGTCATATCTGCATTTTCCACCATGCTGTCCATTCTGATTATTTATCCTTGACTGTATTTAAAAATGCAACGAGTGTAGTTGTAGTTTGGGCACTCAACAGTATTATTCATTAGCTCTGCTGAGATATTCATGAGTCGGATCTAGTCGCGCACATGATGCAGATGAAGACGTATTTGCTAATGTGTGCTGAAATGTGTTGTGGTGTGACACTGTGTCAGTGTGTATCATGTGCAGGTGGTCTTCTCCATCTAATTTAGTTTTATCTCCTCTGTTTGCTTCTGGAATGACTGTTTTGTCACTGGCAGTCACAGATCTTACAGCAGTTTTGTTGCAGGGGTTTTTGAAGCTTCATGAAGCAGCTCATTAAACTCTACGGCTCAGGTGCAACAAACTTAATGACACTTGTTGTTATGATCACTAGTCAGTTACAATCATTAATTAAATGGATTTTGCAACTAGCTGCAAATTTTTATTGTAATCTCAGTCTCAAATGTCACATCCAAAGACCGTTGGCTGAAACGAACCTGATGCATAAGGCACACAATATGGGAAACACTTCTGGAGATTTGTATGAAGCTTTCTTTAACGGTTCTGCTTGGAAATAAAGATCCAAAAACCCTTCATGGAAGAAGAGAGCCGTCATGTTTACAAATGATGAAATGAGCTTGTATCAGAATCAACTAAACACTAGATTTTAAAAAATGTGAAGTGTGTGAACTTCCCAGCATACATTCTTTAAAATACATCCAATGAGTGTTACAAACAGGTCTGCTATTGTAGGGACACTGACTAAATATGTCTCTAAATATGACTATTACATTTACATTTATTCATTTAGCAGACGCTTTTATCCAAAGCGAATTACAATTTGAGGAGTATAGAAGCTATTTGTCCAAAGGATACAAAAACGAGATTTTATTGTAAGAGCGCTTACAATACCAAGTTTCAAACATTTTGAACATTTTTTATAATTTTTTATGAGTGTGTGTGTGTGTCATGTTAGGTGCTCATGGAAGAGATGCGTTTTGAGTAGTCTTTTAAACTTGGACAGGGAATCTGCATTCCAGATGAGGACAGGGAGTGTGTTCCACCAGCCAGGGGTGGTGAATGAAAATGTTCTTGTGATCGTTCTTTTTCCTCTCTGTGATGGAACCACGAGTCGTCGCTCGTTGATCGATCGAAGGTTTCTGGTAGGTGTGTAGAGTTGTACCAATGAATGGAAGTATGAAGGTGCTGAGTTTGAGTAAGTTCTGACTATAATATACATAAAATTGAACCGTGTATGTTCCTTGACCAGTGAAAGTTGTGAAAGTCCAGACCTTCTGCCAAAAGTCTGAAACTCTGCTACACGAGACTATAGGCTCAGCTGGACTTTGAAAATGTCAATCTGGTCCATTTTGGCTGCAAAATAAAACTTTATTTATTTATTTATTAAAAATTATTTATCAGAAAATGGCATTGAAAAAAAAGGCAGAGAGGAAATGGCATACTTTGACTACAACATAATCAGATATTAATTTAATTCTCTCTTGAATTTAATTCTCGCATGTGTTCATAATAATTTTTTTTAATAAAGTGTGAAGAATCCTGAAACAAAAATCAGCATTGATAATAGTAAGAAATGTTTTTTGAGCAGCAAATCAGCATAATATAATTATTTCTGAGGAATCGTGTGACACTGAAGACTGGAGAAATTATGCTGTATAATAGTAGAAATGTATTTTACAACATAATGCACAATTTTATTTTAAATTATTAGAAATTAGGGTCAGTTAACAATCAGTTTACTGTTACATGTTACTGTTACTGTTTAATTCCCCCATTAAAATGTTCCTTTTTGTGATTTTTTTTATTTATTTTTTACAATGAACATTTTTTTTTTTTTTTATGGCAATATAAAAATTTAATTGTGTCATAATTTACTCACCCTCTGTAACGGTTATGCTGCGTTGTGCAATGCGGAGAAACAAGGCGATCCAGGAATTCAGCAAACAGAGGTTTATTCCGGAAGGAACGCGGAAGGAACGCGGAAGGAACGCGGAAGGAACGCGGAAGGAGCGCGGAAGGAGCGCGGAAGGAGCGCGGAAGGAGCGCGGAAGGGCAACAGCATCCACACAAACATTAGCACATCCATGTAAACACTGTCATGAGACAACAATCACAGAGGGAACACAAGAGGGCTTTATACAAGACATGATTGGACACAGCTGACAAGACTAACACGATGGGTGATTAACACAGGTGAAACCAGTGCCTGCAATTTCTGCCTGCAGAAGAGGAGCATCCTTGTCCAAAACAGAGTTGAACTGAATGCTCTGGAACTTGGAAGGTGCTGGGCGAACTAATTACATCGCATTGTTTGATGGTCAGGGCCTCCAGGGATCAGAAGGACCACAGATGTATGGCAAAGTGGAGTCTGAGTGCTGAGTGCAATACTTACCTAGAAACATGGTAAGAAGACATTGTGTCCCCAAACCACACATCGCTGTCCGCTGGCGATAGGAGAGGGGGATGAAAGTGGCAAGGCATAGTATCCTTCTTGGGACCCAGAGTTATAGGAAGCTACTCTTTTTCTGATAATTTGGGAACTGCTGGTTGTGATGCCAGTGGTGGAACAGAAATTTGACTCAATAAAAGGTTCTCTGTTCGGCCCTCCTCCGGGGGAAGAGCAGCTCTGTCCCTCTCTGGTCACCTGGAGTGGTCTTTCACCAAACGCGTAGATGGTAGCTGAGACATCTTCCTTCAACGGGGCTCAACATGACAAAAGAGCACTTGCTTTTGCTTTTTTTCACTGAGAGGGACGGACGCCCTTGGCGACAAGCAGACTAATGGGGCAGTTCAGAAAGGCCTGGTAGCACTTGGGAGCAAGCTCGTGATTGCCTCAGTCAGCTTCTGGACTGCCACAAACTGCTTGGCACACTCCATGATAGCGTCGCCGAAAAAGCCACTTTGTGAGATCAGAGAATCGAGATAGTGCACTTTGTCGACATCTCGCACCCTTACATGGTGCGAGATGTACTCATCATGCTGTGCCCCTAGACACCAGGCAACCACATCCAGAAATTCACAGAGGAAGAGTAGCTCAGCCCTGAAGCAAAAAATGCTAAACTCACACGCCAATGTCCATTAGGCTCATTTAGTTTACACTCTAAGGTGATTGAGCTCTTCTCAAGAATGAACCTCATTGGTTCTTGCAGAAGCTCAAACGTGTTGTGTAACACAGGAATGAACCTCATTGGTTATTGTAGAAGAACAAACGTCCTGCATAACATGAGAATGAACCTCATTGGTCCAATTGTATCGAGCCTCTCAGAGATCTCTTTAAAAAGAGAAATCTCAGAGATTTTATTAAAAATATCTTTGTTTCAAAGATGAACAAAAGTCTTACACATTTGGGTTAGGGTTCGGGTCAGCTACATGAGGGTGAGTGATGACAAGATGACAGAATAAAAATTTTGGGGTAACTTAACCAAAATTCTAATATTTTCTTCTTTTTTTAAAAAAGGAGTTGAATAAATGTGCATACTAGATTATCTTAGAGCGATGTTATTAATTTTTGATTTGATAGGGGCCACTTGGATGAGCTGCCAGCCGTGTCCCAGAATTCCTTTGGAGCATAAGGTAGCTGATGAAATTACTCACACACATTGATTTGACCTTGCAAATACCGCACACGTAGTGTTGTCATTAGGAAGAATGATGGAGATGAAGTGAGAGAGAGTGCGAGTTTATGTGTGACTGCAGATGTGCTTCTGTTTGACTTTTTCTGTTTGTTCATGTGCCTCTTTAGATAAAAGTTACTTTTGAAGAGTGTTTGTAGACTGTTTTCATTCTCTCGCTCTCATCTTCTTTAAGAGAGTCTTTAAGCTTCTCAGCAAATGTTTTTGGCTTTTGGCAGAAAAACAGAGAAAAATCAACAAAATACTGCTGAAGTGGAAGGTGAGGAGAAGGTATTTAGGAAAAAAAAAGAACTGATGTTTAGTGCGAAGGGCTGTTTTATTAAGGCGATAAATCCAACACCGAGCTCTGAAACAGGTCAATAGCTGCATTTCCAAGGGTGAATGGGCGTCCCAAAGCGGCCTGGTTCTTCCTTTTCAAGGCAGATGACAGGCCAGTTTTATTATGCACACCCCAGTCTCTTTGTCTTAGTCAAAAGTGCCAGATTTTACAGTAATTCTCAGAGCTTATATAATATATATACAGTGGAGTTCACTTATCTCCACCTCGGTTAACTCGCCAATCCTATTATGTCGACGTTTTTGAAGTGGAACCGCCAAACTCCCTATTTGTCTTAGCATTTTCTCATCGGTTATGTCGATTCTTTTATGTCGCCGAAAACGAATATTTCGAGCACAAAAGAGGGACAAAGTCGCCACTTCATATGGTTATCTCGTGACTAATGATCGTACCTAGTTCACTACGCATGCACTGAGTTTGCGCTGAACGTGGATCACAGTCCGTATGGTCGCTCTGTCACTGACACTTCACTCACAGTGCCGCGCAGCCGCAGAAAAACTTGCGGAAGTGGCGGAAAAATCAAGCCTTGCAGATGCTATCTTGGAAGAGGAGACGAATGAGTTAGCATCACTGTCCAGGTATTCCCAGATTACATTAACATCGACAAAGACGTCGTTACTGATAGAAGCATTTGTTTTTAAGTAGACCGTTAAAGGCAAAAAGCAACAAAGCATTTTAGACTTTGTAAAGAATCCATAGTAACCGCGTGTGCAATGCTATTCAGAACTGTGTCAGAGCGAAATGACTGTTATCGGCGAATGTGTTTATGTGACTGTGTTTAACACACATAATACATTCGTGAGCGAATTTGTGTTTGCAGTGTTTAAGAATATAATTAAAGGTGTTTTTTATTGTATTCTGGTAAATCTCTGCTGTTAGTTGGTGCACATATATTGCAACCCTCGAGGCCGTCGACATTACCGGATTCCACTGTATGTATATATATATATATACATACATATATAGATAATATCTAACCTGGAAATAAACTTTTAGATTTCATAACAAATTGCTTCCAATATATTTAAGGCTGCACTATATTTTTTATTATATATTATTTATTTAAATTACTAATTTAATAAATAAACATATAAATATATAATAATATATCACTTATATATATATATATATATATATATATATTTAAAAATTGTAAATTATACACACACACACACACACACACACACACACAAACACACAACAAAATAGGTTGAATCAATCCTTTGAAACCTGTGAATAACCAGTGTTTCTGTGTGTTTCTGTGTGCTGCTTGCTTCCTCATTTTTTCATAGGCTAAATTGGCACCTGGATGTGTCCTTATTTTCAATGTATCACTACGCCTGTGTGTGTGAATGTACATAAAGGTTGTATGCTGTCCTGGTTATGTCAAGTTGTGTGTGCATGTTCACTCGATAGCTCTGTAAATTGTGAATGAAGCAATAGATCACAGTTGTGTTTTCCAGGACAGGGAGTAGAAAGTGCATTACTCTGCCTTTCCGGTTCTCTCCCCTGCATAATTTTCACTCTTTTCTTTCTTTCTTTTTTCTTTCCTCCTTTCTTTTTATTTGAACTCTGCTACGTAATATTTGTTTTTGTTTTCTCTGTCATCCTTTCTCTTTCCCTCTCAATCTATCGCATCTGTGATTAACCAGACTGAAGGGGTACTAAAGCCTGCACCACTTTATTTAGTGCACAGGTGCTTGGACTGGCTGTAGATAAGGTTAAACAAATTCACTGTAAAGAGACGTAAAAACACTACATCATATGAGGATAAAGACTGACATTTGTCATTTAGACTTGATTGAACTGTCCTAAATGGCTTTGCAAAGTTTTCTTATATCCTTCTTTGGTGAATTAATCTTGGGATAGAGATAGTATGTACCCTTGTGCGATGACAGCAGCAGAATCAGTGAAGCGTCACAGAGAGATTGATGTAACATAAAAGATTGATGTAAGATAGTTAAACCTGATAATGGAGACGACATGTCAGCCGGGAGCAAAGCACACCGATGACATATCAGTGATGCGTGAAGACATGATCAGGGTGAAGCTTCGAGATCCAGTGACCTCGAAAATATTTGGACTATAAAGTCGCATATAATGCCTTAATGTTATTATGTAAAATACAAAATATTAATATCAGTAGATAAACAAAATGAGATCACAACTCAATTCACCTGGGCCAGTAACCGATGTGTCAGTTGCTGTGTCTAAATATGGCTATTTCCATACTATCGTATTTTCCCACATGTAACCCGCGGATAATACTAGATTTTACAAACCCCGGGTTATATAAGGGTGCGGGCTATATCACAAATTTTTTACGCGTAATAATATTTCATATATTTGTTATGTCCCTAAGGACGCAAGTTTTTTTGCTGTATTTTCTTTCAGTTTTTCTTTCTTGCGAGGGTTGTTGTCTCTGGCGCTTGTACTGTCACTCTGACAGCTGGCGCTGATAGGCTGTCTGACCTGTCAATCATGCAAGAAGACGTGATTGGCTGTGCTGCCATGAGGGCGGGCTCTTCTCATCTCTTCTTAAGGGACGTGCTGCTGCAGAGCAGATTATTATCCATAACTGTTCAGGCTCGGTACACAGTGCTTGTGCGCGAAATTCAAACAATAAGAAAACAAACACAAGTCAGAATCAGAACAAAAAAAAAAAGCAGTCTCTCCTGCTGTGCAGCAACACATCCCTTTAAGAAGCGTGTTGTGTTGATCATAGGATGAGATGAGAAGAGCCCGCCCTCATGCAGCACAGCCAATCACGTCTTCCTGCATGATTGACAGGTCAGACAGCCTATCAGCGCAGCTGTCAGAGTGATAGTGGAAGCACAGCCAGCTGTTAGCTGTCAGAGCGCCAAAGACAACAACCTTCCCAAAAAAGAAAAATGAAATTGTATTGATGTACATTACGTGAGTTATTAAATGAGATTGTAGATGCTTCAGTTTTTGGTGTCTTTTTACACAACAGTGTTGCCGCGATTTGTTTGATGAAGCAATCGGCATTCATCTAAAAAAATGTACATACACTGTAGGTGTAACAGAGGGATGAATCAAAGGCAGAGATCCAATCGCTAGTCTTACGTAGTCAATAATCCAGGCAGAGGTCACAAAGGCAGGCAGACAGTATCAGGCAGAATATTCCAGGCAAGTAGTCAAGACAGGCAGCAGACAATCTCAAGCGTTATTCCAGGTACAGGTCGGGGCAGGCAGAGAAAGATCAGAAACAGGCAAACAGGCGAAACTGGTAACGGGCAGACACAGACAGGAATGGTAAACGCTTAGAAATGACAACCGGGGCTAATCAAGACTTCGCTCTGAGCTGTGGGGAAACCAGGTTTAAATAGTCTCTGTGAATATGAAACAGCTGGTGTCAAACAGTCCTGATGGTGTTCAGCTGGTGTGTACAATCAGTGCAATGTGAGAGTATCTGGGTAATGTAGTGTGTAGTGTGGAGTCAGTATAAGTGTGAGCTCCCTCTGGTGGCCAGGGAGGGGAGCGCAGAGTTCATATTCATAACAGTAGGCCTACTGTGTATATGTTTGCTAACAACAAAAGGCAGATGTAAAACCACCACAATAAAAGCCACCTTCGATTCTTGATACAAACCTTTAATTATTTTCTCCAACAATACAAACACAAAGATTGCTCAAAAAAACCTGCGGGATGCTACAGCGTGTTATCCCTCAGACGAGACCAATGACCAATGATCCACGTGCAAGGCAAACTCAGCGCATGCGCAGTGAACTAGGTACGGAAATTAGTCACGAGATAACCATGTGAAGTGGCAAATTTGTCCCTTTGTTTTGTTCGAGATATTAGATTTCGGCGACATTAACGAATCGAAAATATTAAGACAAATAGGGAGTTTGGCGAGTCATAATATGATTGGCGAGTTAATCGTGACTCGATATAAGTGAACCACTGTATTTAAAAGAATTTGAGACGATTATTATGTCCAAATTCATAGAAATAGCCGAAAGTACCCCAGTGAGCTATTACTTCTGGAAAGGTGTGTGTTCGATGGGCATGAATGAGACGTTTGATTTGTGAATGACAGTTGGTCACATGACAGTGATATCATGGCAGATGTAGTACGTCCAAATTTAATTTATATTACCCACATTCATGTTGTAAAGAATTCATTTTTGAATGGAAGTTTCATTGAAGTTTCAATCCAGTTGAAGTACCTATTGTACAATGTGATTTCGGACACAATGTCATTTTTATTGGATGTATGATTTCAGTTTTCCTCAAGTGTACTCAGGTGTGATTCTGAACAGCTTATCTTTAGTCTTATCACTTAAATCTTGGATCTTGTATACTTCTTTAAAATATACTTTTTTAGCAGCACATAAATTGATATTTTGATGATATTTTTAGATGTATAGCACTTTTCATCTTAATGCGTTATTGTAACATTTAGCTGATTAGAGCTGAACATTTAATTTTCCTGGTTAAAGAAACATTACATAAAAAGAGAGACCAAATTATATTGTATGTTATGCTCTATTTATACAATTATTTATCATCGTTTCTTTTTAATAGTCAGCTTATTTTCATCAGTCAGTCATCAAGCTTGTACACACTGGTCACAGACATTAAGATGTACCTTTAATTTGCTGATTGCTGATTGCTCACTAAAACCCCCTAGTTATTGTGTTTTCAGGCCATTTCAAGTTTAACTTTGCTGTGACATAGAGCGATGATATCCAAATGGCTGAGTTGCTGACTATTATGCTTTTTCAATTTTTCAAATTTAATTAGTGTGTAATATTGCTGTTTGAGCATAAAAAGTTCTGCAAGGTTACAAAGCCCAACATCCATTTCAGAGGGAAATATGTTATTTAACAGCGTCTACATTCCAAGAGCTACAACGGACAACTTGTTTGGACTACAGCATGTTTTTTCTGGATCTTATGAAGTCACAATGTTACTCATTTAAATAATCTCTGCCCACGTAAAATGCAAAAAAGGTGCAGGCTGCATTACTGAAAACAGTGTTGTAACTATGTCAAAGAGACACTGTTTTTTTTCCACCCCATTTCCAAAACCCATGGTATTAGGCATTCAGGAAGCACTTACATTGACTGGCAGCCCCTTCATGCAAGGTGATGTTATGATGAATCGTTGTGGTGGGCCCTGGATTCTCTTGGCACACCCCTATGCTACAAATCTTGTGATATTCTGACTGCCGAAGAGGTGAGAGATGACATGGGTCAATAGTGTTTGCTGATGGCAGTGGTAAGTATTCACCTGGTCTTCATCCTCCACATGACGAATCATAAACACATCAGACACTTAGGGAAGTCTCTAATGCCATTTCTTGAACAATTAACATGCAGCATCCGACTTGAGCGCCGCTTTCCTGGGTTGGCGACCTCTTATGTGGTAGGTACAATCTTCAAAAGGCCCCTGCCACTTAGCGAGCAGCTTGCTAGTATCACTGGGTAACACTGCTAACACCTTTTCTCCAGTCTCAAAACGACTGACTTTGGCCTTTAGATCATAATATTGTCGCTGACATTGCTGTGCTTGGGCTTGGTTTCTCTTGGTCAGACCATCAGTCAACGGATGAAAGGTGTGGTTCTTATGCCCTTAATACCTAGCAAATGGTACTCTTGTCGTCTAATGGCTTGACTTTGCTCTAATGCCCCTACCACATCCATCCGAAACTGTTCAAAGGGCACACCAATTACTGGGAGTGACTCTAGTGGGGCTCTAGAAGTACCTCTACTGGCAGTCTTTTGGCACTGAGGACGAAGTTCTACAAAATTCAGACACATATTTATTATTATTTGACCAAAGAAAATGACGACTAAGTGATGTCTTTTGTCTTCCTAAATGGCTGGCCCAAGAAATGCAATAGCCCCACCCAAGCACAATATTCTTTGCCTCCTGGGGGACCACTATTCGAGCATCTATTCCCTTCCCTTTATACAACATCAGGTTCCCTGAACTACCTGTAGTAGGGTCATTGACTGGTACTTCTTCCTAATCCTGCATATATAGGGAACCAATCACTGAATCCCTGAATCCCTAATCCCCTGAGGGATTTCTACTGGGGCTTATACACTTCTACAAGAGGTTCATCACAATGTGCCACTGCAAAAAGTTTCTCTAATCTTTTTTGTCTTTTAGGTTTCCTTATCTTACCTGGCTGAGCTTCCAAATCTGCCCGAGGTAAGGTGACATACTCAGGTACTGAACATCTGTGTTGTTTTTTTTCTAAACCGTCCTAAACCGGGTCAGAGCTCAGAGCTACATTGCTTTCATTGCCATCAGTGAGTTGATCTACAAAAATAGGCAAGTCAATGCCCAAAATCATTAGACATGGCAATCCACCCACTACACTTACCTTCAATAAATAAGTACATGTACATTAACCCGAACACTTGTAAAGGATTATTGCCTTTCCTCTCCATGAACACAACAAATCTGTGCTACAGAAGTGTGTCTCCTCAAATCTACTGTACCAAGTCAGAACGCACGCACCAATGATTGCATATTTCCTGTGTCTACAAGTAACCTAAGATTTTGCCCATTAAGGACTACATCAGCGTAAGGAAATACAACCCTGAGGTTACTAAATACAGTGGAGTTCGGTTATGTCAAATTTTTTGTTGGATTGCAAAAAAGCGTTGAGATAACCATCACCCAATATAGCCATTTGCTATAAAAATTTACATACACTGTAAATGTTTGCTAACAACAAAAGGCATATGTGCGCCAACTAACAGCAGAGATTTACCAGTTTACAATAAAAACACCTTCGATTCTCGATACAAACCTTTAATTATATTCTCCAACATTGCAAACACAATTTTACTCACAGTGTAAACAGTCATAACATATTCGTGAGGTCATCATGCTGTACTAGATTGCATACTTTCTAGTGTTCTGCACGTCTAATGTGCTTTCTCAACAAATTTGGCTTCGTCCCGTCTTTTAATAACCTTCAATACGCAGCGACGCTGAGCACAGCGCGTGTCAGAAACAGGGATGTGTTTGTGTGTGTGCATGCCATGCGTGCATGTATGCGTGCGTGCGTGCGTGCGTGCGTGCGTGTGCATTGTTTGGCTGTACTAGATTGCATTCTTTCAACAAGTATGCCGTGTATTATCACCAATAAACTGCTTTAACCAGCCTTGGAATTCAGGGTTTGATTCCCACTCCTTCCTGTATTTTTGGGTGTACAGTTTTGACTGAGACATGACAAGCAAGCCATCTAGTTAGCTTTTGTCACAGACAGGCGCACACACACAGTGGACGAGAGTACGTGACTGAGGCTGTGTGAGTCAAACAAATGCACCGCTTTATATTTGTGCAGTGATTTAATTATTTTTTAGACAAAGAGCATTTGACATCCCGTACTGTCATTGCGTAATCAGCCAGCAACGGCTTCCCGGACATGCGTGATTCATTTGCACGTGGAGGAGTGAACATCTGCTCTGTCTGCATCTGGGCGGATCTGCTGCGCGAGGACCATGATCCACATGCAATGCGAACTCAGCGCATGCGCAGTGAACTCTCAGTCATGAGATAACCATCTGAAGTGGCATATGTGTCCCTTGTTTTTGCTCGAGGTACTAGGATTCGGCAACATAACGGAATCGACATAACCCACAAGAAAGTACTGAGACAAATAGGGAGTTTGGCGGTTTCACTTCAAAAATTTCGACATAATAGTATTGGCGAGTTAACCGTGACTCGAGATAAGTGAACTCGACTGTAGTTTGGTCATGGAACTATCCATACTTTGGCCTGAATCGTAGCATTACTAAGGCACCTTAACTCTTTGTGACCTTCATGTCCAAAATGATAACATATAAGACTCCTATGCACAGAATCTTTCAAACCAGGGGTTTGATTGGCAGAACTAACCTTATTACTCACGGACTTACCTTCATTGACAGCCCTGGCAGTGGTCAGAAAGAGTGTTGGAGCTTGTTTGATTATTTACTCCCCTTCGATCACTTGAATATCCATTGCTGAGTCTTGTGTGAAGCTGCTACAAAAGCAGATCCAGGATCTTGTTCTTTAATCCAGACTTGAGATCAGGTACTACAAGGCACAAAAACTTCTCCAATATAATCATCTCTCCAATCTTCTCAGTATGATGCTGTGGCTGCACCCACTTGGAAAAATGTTCTTTGGGGTGGCATCCTCCATCTCTCTAGACCGAAACTGAAGATGACAGATCTCAAAATGTTTGTCATAAGGTGAAGTTTGAAATAAGTCAGGCCGCCCTGAGTTTGTCATGATTAAATGACTCTACCATGTCCATATGCATACCGTATTTTCCCACAGACGCAGATAATCCGCACCCTCATATAGCCCACAGGTTTTGGGGTTTTGTGTAAAAAATCGTTGCTCACATGACGTCAATTATCCATAACTGTTCAGGCTCGTTACACAGTGCTTGTGCGCGAAATTAAATTAATATGAAAACAAACACAAGTCAGAATCAGAACAAAAATAAAGAGCAGTCTCTCCCGCTGTGCAGCAGCTCGTCCCTTAAGAAGTGTTGAGTACAAGAGTACAGGTGTTGATTATCAGATGAGATGAGAAGAGCCCGCCCTCATGGCAGCACAGCCAATCACGTCTTCTTGCATGATTGACAGGTCAGACAGCCTATCAGCGCCAGCTGTCAGAGTGATAGTACAAGCGCCAGAGACAACAACCCTCGCAAGAAAGAAAAACTGAAAGAAAATACCGTACCATACCCTTACGTACTTAAGGACATAACAAATATATTGAAATATTATTACGTGTAAACAATGTGTGATATAGTCCGCACCCTTATATAACCCCCACCCCCCTGCAAGGTTTGTAAAATCTGGTATAACCCACTGGTTATATACGGGAAAATACGGTATATGCAGTCCTACCTTTCCAGTCAGGAGACGCATTGCCCTAACTGCCCAGTCGTTTGTTGGCCACTGACACGCCATAGCTAATCATCCAAATGTAGCTAAATAATGCTCTACGCCAGTGGTTCTCAAATAGTGGGGCGCGCGTGACCGTGGGGAACATGCCTTTTTTTTGCCAGGGAGTAGGTTTTCTTGCACTGAACAAGAGCAGCAGATATGAAGTTCAGATAACCGTCCCCTCATCGTTTGACGTGTACGATCACACCGGTGTTCATGTGTCACGTGATCAACCACTCAATTCACACGTGCTTTCACGCGACATCTGGCACTGATCCAAAAAAAGACACGCTCAGAGCTTGTCATTTATCACAATAATTCAGTGTTTTCAACCACATAAGATTTATTTTAGGTTTCAACAAGTTGATCCAACAAGTTGGTGACTATTTTGAATTATTTATTATACAGCTCTTTTTGTATGTCACGTGACAAGCATGACGCGTTGCCATGGAAACAATAAGGCGAAAGTTCCAAAATGGGGGGAGGGGGGCGCGCAAAATTTTTACCTCTTCCTAGGGGGGCGTGACAGAAAATAATTGAGAAGCACTGCTCTACGCTATGTCTCTCTCAATTGTTGCAGGTGTGGCTCCCTCTCAATTCTCCACTGACTCTGGCCTTGGCTTTGCAGTGGAGATGCACCTGGTGATGCCATCTGTCGGCTACTTGGACCCTCCTGTAAGACTGAGGGACTGAACTGAAGACTGAACTGACTGTGAAGAAAGGCCATACTGGATACCACTGTCAGGCCCTGTGTCTGGAGTTGTTCTCACATGCACTTCCTGCTACAGAAGAGAGACATTGTATTGCATTGCTCTCCACTGAGCTTCCAGTTAGCCATCTTCTTGCTCCAAGCGGCGGTTTCGCCTGCTGCAGTGCGAGATGTGATCGGAACCTGTCTCTCAACTCCGCCAGTGAGATATCCTCAGCAATACTCCCCAGTTCTGCTTTCGATCCATTATCATTATCATTCATTATCAAATTCAACAAAGTACCTACAGTCTTCAGGCCACACTTTCCACTGCAGCAACCAAAACAGACCTGGCGGCCAGCACCATTACCCCATGGGAAGGGACAATCTCACATACAACACTCAATCGATCACATACATGTCGATCGATCTGTCAATGGGGGGGGGGGGGGGGGGGGGGGTCAGCACGATCTACCTGTCGTCAGAAGTAGCGGAGAGATCGAGCCATATGCAGCCATCAAAAGAGCCTTATAAAGCTGGCTATATGTTCCCGACCCCTGGTCTAGAAGTAACATTTTGTCATAGCTTTCAAATCAAATTATCTACCATCTTAAGGTTAACTGTTATTTCCTGTTCAATTACATCTACATCTGTAAATTACATCTTGGCCAATGAAAACTAGGCCACATCTTCCCTGAAATACTCATGCTCGATTAATAAAAGTAGACTCACAACCGTAGCGGAACCAAAGATTCTCGCCAGATTCCCCATCAGAGCTCTATAATTATGGGACAGACATGAAGACAACAGGTATTTCAACTGACAATCATAATGAAATCTTGAGTCTCTATATGTGTTGAGTGTCTTTATAAACTCAAGTCCATGTTAAATATGTGGCCCTTCCGTGATCTTCACAAGGACCACTTTAATTAGTCTTCCCAATAACAACATCATTGTCTTCATTCAGACCAATTTGAGAATGTGCACAAAAACAAGAGGTGGGATTTATTCCATGAGCCAATCATGTCCAAGCATAGAGCGGTGGAGGCATTTCCTCCTCTTACGTGAATTTCCATCATTCATTCACTATTACCCTTCATCAAACACAGTTTAGGGGGCCTCTGTGAAAAGTCAATGGGCCCGGGGGGGGCTAGTCTCCTGCTGTAGATATCACTGTTAAAAAAAGTGATTTACACTTTTTAATTTCACATTTTGTAATATTAGCATTTTCATATTTGTAATATTATTAGTATTATTTTTTTCTCATCCAGTACTTTTTTTGAGGAGGCACTGCCTCCCTTGCCTCCTTGGAGGAAACGCCCCTATACATCACCAGTATAGGTTATTGTATGAATGCAGAAGTATATATATATATATACTTATATTATATATATATAATATATATATATATATATGTATATATATATATATTCTGCATTCATACAATAACCTATACTGGTGATGTATAGGGGCATATATATATATATATATATATATATATATATATATATATATATATATATATATATATCATTCATATATTTGTTCTGAAATCAGATTTGCTTTGCATGAGTGTACCTACTGTGTGTTGAATATAATGTATATCCAACTGTGCAATAACAGTTTTATACTGTAGTCAGTCACTGTAATTTGTTGATCTAATGTGAGAAATGGTAGATAAGGTTTGCAATCATTTTACTCACTAACCAGTCTCAGAACTTCACAGACCCTTAAACTCACCCACACACATTCGCTCTTGCACAGACATGCATGTGAATTCTTTCACATGCCATACAAATTAAACCAAAACACAGACAGTGACAAGCACCGCCAGTCTCGAGAGGGTTTCCTGCAGTTTGACATCAAAGAAAGGCAAGGCCTCTCTCTCCATCCCAGAGAAACCAGACACCCGCTTACATAACTCGATTCTCCTAACAAGCAGCGTGCTCAAACAATCAGCCCGTGTACCCACGCACACACCCGACCGAAACGTCGCAGCCAGGTTTCCACGCGGTAAACGCCTCCTTTATTCCCGGCGGTGGTGTTGTGGGTGTAAAAAAAATAATCATTCAAACACCTCGCATTGGACTGATTTGAGTAGGCAGGGCTGTTATCTGTTGTTGTTGAACCGTGTGGATGTGTTGGATCCAACAAAAAGGGGGGAGTGGGGGGGGCTGATTTAGCGTGCACGCTGGATGGCATCGCTGGCTCGCGGAGATAAAGGCGCACGCGCGCCAGCAAACATCTCCACATTTCTGTGCTGTATCTGTATTTGTAAACAGGAAAAAATAGATGTGCAATGTGTACCTTTCTGTAAATACTTCTCGGTTGTTGTTCTCATTCTGACATCCAAAATCAAATAATAACCCCAAAAGTGCAGGCTAAGGCTCTTTTTAAATATTTGTATTTAACAGCTGTTGCTTGTATTTAATATAAATTACAAGGTTACTGTCTGCATGAAAATGGACTGATCTATCTATCTATCTATCCATCCATCCATCCCTTCATGTACATGTCCATAATCTTTAAACACACACAAATACATATTTGCACATATATTAAATACGTATGGTAATCCATATACTTTCATCCTAAGTGCAAAGTTTTAATTTATTCCTAACACCGTGGACAGATTAATTCACACCTCACAGGGGCAAATTTATTTTCATGTATCCATGATATGGTTTAATTGAGTAATAGTTAACGATATGCTGGAAACCTTTTTCCAGAACTGCAAGGGAATTCATAAGGTGAAGCATGGCTGTGTTAAGCATGGATAATCTTCCTTTCTGACTGTGTGTGTGTGTGTGTGTGTGTGTGTGTGTGTATGTGTGTGCGTGTGCGTGTGTATGCATGTGAGTGTGTGTGTGTGGCAGTGTTCTCTGGGGTGGCACAGGAACCCGCCCCATCACAAAACGGTGGGACATGTACTCTCTGCACCAGTTGTGCACTTGAATTGAATTGTGACCTACTGGGTAACTTTTCTTCTGAGTGACTCCCTTTGCAATACTTCTCCGCCTCTCTCATTTCAGCTGCTATCTGTCTGCCTCATCGAAACAGGATAAGCTAAATGGAAAAAAGAGTCTCTTTAAATGATAGATGGCATAAGGCCAAGTTAGTATCAAACCCAGTGGTACAGGTTTCAGTTGTACACGGGGAAGCATCTCCTTTCCAAAAGAAACTTTTTGTAAACTTTAATAAGAATTCACTATCGTAGTTTTTGAAAATGGACTGTTTAGCCAAGCAAGTCAAGTGGTGACTCAGGGTGAGCCAGAGAGTTTGAGGCAGTGAGTAGTGAGATGGTTACCAGGGTTGCAAGCTTTGATAAAGTTGTTCCAGAAAACAATTATTTCCAATGTTGTTTTAAAAGTAGTAGTCTGAGTTTTAAAGAGTGTTGAGCCGGTCTCAGTGTCAGGCTTCATGCCCACCGACCGCCCACAGTCTGTTTACTGACCGTCTGATGCACAGTGCAAATACAACTGGATAATACTTTCTTGACCTAGTAATCTCTAATCTGACTGACTGACTTCTACAAATAAGAGCACATTATTTTTAATCTATAGTTTGCATGAAAATGCATGTCATGTTTACCGTGATCCATAAGCATTGTTGAGAAAGAAATCGTATTGGGGTAATTGAAAGTTTGCCAGGTTGGTGCCATTCAGCTTTGTTTGAATTATGTATATGTGAAATATTGTCTGTAATTTTTTCCTTCACCTGTATTATTGAGGAATATTTTATTTCATCAACCTCTCTCTTTTTTTACTCTTTGAGAAAATATTTTCTTGAGCAAATGGAAAAACACACACACACAAAACATATTTAATGTATTCTCTCATTCACCGCTATAGACGTTTACCCATCTATGACGACTTCCACTTCTGAGAAACCCGGAAATGTGAGAAGGGTCCACTGTGATTGTGAAGCACTGAGTTCTGTAAGTTCCCAGCATGCACTGATGTTTGGGAAGAATATTGGAATAATTATTCACGTTTATTTCCCTAGTAAAATGTATTAACACTGTACAGTAAATGTGGTATTGTACTGTTCTTTCATTCTGTGATGTGAACAGCTATTAATACATTTTGAGCCTGGTTGACCCCTTATGGGAGACAGCCTGAAAACAAAGGGTTATAATATTTTAAAACGTCTATTTAAAGATTTTTTTTTCTTTGCAATGCATTAGCTTGATTTATTTGCTATAATTTATTCTTGGTGTTTGTTAATCGTTGGTGACTTTAAAGTAGGCCGGTAGAGGAAACGCTGCGAGGCCTTTTAATTCAACCCCGTTGTTGTTTTTGTTTCCAGCCAGGACGCCCTCACGTGCACCTGCGCGCTCCCGGCACAGGTTCAGACTCACGCGGAGGCTCCCGGAGCGAGATGTGAACGGGCCAGCTGTAAACAGCGGTGGCGCGCGCTCACGGGTTCTGGTCCTCAATGAGGACACCGGCCGCGCACGGCGGGTCGAAGGCGACGTTCAAACTGGACCGGAAACTCTGCTCGGGTTTGCGGTGCAGAAATGCCCATTTTCTAAGTTGGATTCTTTCGTTTAACGGCAGTCTTGCTCCTCAGACGCGAAGAGCGCCGCGTTAGATGAAGAAGGACACACACACCAGTCACACACTGCACTTAAAGCTTTCACACTCATTTCCTGAGTCGGGAATTCAACCGAAACGGGATCTCGCGCATCGGGTTCCGTCGCCACCGAGTGAATTAATAAATAAATAAAGTGTCTGGCTGGACATACAGGCAAGCTGACGCGTGCCACGTTTGGCGGCTCTTTTGGAGGCGTCTCGGTTTGAGCGTCGAGAGGAAAAGGACTCCTCCAATTATCAATGGGAAATACCGGAGCGCACGAGACCGGCGCGAGACGCGCACTGAAGCTCGAGACCGTCTCGTGCGTCGCCGCGCGCTCGCCCTGAGTGAGTTTTAAAAGGCTGAGTTTGACAAGTTGAACCTATCCTCCAGTCAAGACAACAGCCGGGTGGGAAACTAACGCTTCATGTGGCACATTAACGAGGACACAAACCCCACCACCGCCGCCGAGCTTCCCAAGGATCGCCGAGGACATGGAAATGTGTGATTGCTGCCGAAGGTGAAGATGACGGGAGCTGCGTGAGAGAGATACCGAGCGTGCTTTTGGTGACAGAGGGTGAAGTTTATTCGACATGCCCGAGAATGTCTCCCTCGTCAGGAACCGGACGGAAGTCGGGCAGGGTCGCGCGTGGGGTAGCGGAGCGGGCGCGCGGCCGGCGTGGGTCGTCGTGGTGCTGGCCGGGGTGCTGATCTTCACGAGCGTGGTGGATGTGCTCGGGAACGTGCTGGTCATCATCTCGGTGCTCAGAAACCGAAAACTGAGAAACGCGGGTGAGTGAGTGAATGAGTGCGCGCGCTCGGTCCACATTCATGAAAGGCTTAGCGCAGGACGCGTTCTTGCATCCCTTTTTCAAAGTTAAAGTACAATAACACCGCGCGTCCCTTGTGAACGGCGCCTAAAAGTGCATGAGAATCAGTCACTGGCTCATGACAGGGAATCGTTAGGATAATACTCGTGTGACTCATTTGCAGTTTCAGAGGAGGAACAGCTGTCTTTCCACACGGAGAAATTCAAGAATAAACCCAGTGCTTCATTCACAGGCTTTACCAGTCATTCACGTGCACAGTGCATATGGCTGGAGCATGAATGACTGCCTCGTGCAGAGACGAAAAATGAGAATTTGGCTCGAATCGTTTTCAATGGGCGATTTGCACCCTCTGTCCTACATGCACACAGCTTTAAAACTGATTTGGCAATTGATCTGGAGAAATTTGCGTCCACTTGAAATATTTTTAAAGATTTATAATCATTTGTAAACTTAACACAAATGTGTTTAATGTCTTGTTTGATGTTTCAGTTTTAAATATCAGTCATATAAGTCGAATAATTTGCCCATTGATTCATGTAGTCAAGAATAACAATGTTGCATGTGCACGAGAGGGTTTGATGTTACATAACTCCCAGATATAACAGAATAACACTGTGCACTCAAGGCTGTCTGACAGTGATACTTCAACGGATGTTTGTGGAGCATGTGAACGCCAGCCAGAGAGTGGAGGTTGATGCTCTTGAAGATGATAAATGTGTGTTTTGGATATATAACTCTGGGAAAATCTGAATGCATTTGGTGTGAAATGCAGTTTGCACACACACACGTTGTATGTGTGTGTCTGAGAATGAGATCCGGTGTGAATTGTGCATGTCTGAAACAGCAACAGAACAGAATTATTTTACCATCAATATCTATCACTTTATGTTCTTGCTCTCTTGGCGAAAGCAAATGCAAAGCAATTCCAGTTAATTCCACTCAGAGAAAGCGTTTTATTGGAGTCCCCCATTCATTAATATGAAGGACCATATGGTTTTAAATTATGGATCGTCATTTGCATTTTTTTCATTATTACAATCTTGCAATGCTTCCCAGATTCAGGCTTTACGAAGCTATAATGTCTTTATATGGTGAAATGTTAGAGACCAAACAAAACTTCAGAGACATTCTCCAAAAGAAAGAATCTGAAATTTATTTAAAAAAGGTCACAAACTGAGGTGTGAAGGAATAAGCAAAGGACAATGAAAGAATCCCTGATTGAATGTCGGAGAGAGAAAAAAAAGCTGTGTAGTTAAAAAATATTATTTTGTTCTCTTTATAATTTGCATTATCTGACCTCAAAATGGCAGAGTTCTTGTCTTCGGTGATTTCTAAAGGGCAGATGGGTTTTAAAAAAATGCATTTTTCTTTATTTCAGCTTTTCATTGCTCACTAGAGCACAGGAAAAACTGTCAATGGGAACAGAAAAAAAAAGACAGAGAAAAGAGAGAGTAGGTAAACACAGATGTGAACTGCAATATCTCCAAACAGGCAGTCTGTCAAACCATTCGACAGCGCTGTGTTATTAGGTCAGGGTTTGATATGTCGGCTGAGTTCTGTAATAGTCATCAGTAATATGGAGTGTGTGAGAGCGAGAACAGACAGAGCGAGGAGCGTGAGAAGAGAGAGCATTTCAATGCATGTCATTGTGTCTGGAGATTTTTGACATTTTCCTATCTTGAAATGTGCAGGTGGCATCAACCCATCACTGTCTTAACAAAGCCACGGTAAACACGACGGTGTGCCCGTTTACCAGCAGAGCCCTGAACTCCAGCTCTCAAATAAAACATTTTTGTCTACAAAGGGATAAAGAGAGACCGAAACGACAGAAATGTTGCTCTCTGCTAACACTCCCTTTCTCTCTTATCTCTAATCGAGCTTCCAATCCAGTTAAAGTTCATGTCTGTTGAGCTGGTGTTTATTTAGACAGTTGGATTTGATCTTTGACCTCGCATGTTATGGGGTTTTGCTTGTGTTTGTGAGGAGCACAAGGTGACATTCAGTGTCTCGTTAGCATAGAGTGATGAGTTTGCTGGTGCTCTATATAGATACTCGAAGGACATGCGATAAATGTTGCGTGTCTCTCACCCTTGACTGCATCCTTCACTTTGACCTGAGATGATTCATTTGCATTAGGGTAGCAAAAGAGCTTGGAGTGCTCAAATGTGATGGCATGATCGTGTTTTTTGTTCTGTTCATGCCCGGCGTTGTGCTGTGTCCGGGTGAACCGCAGGAACAGGAAGTATTGATTAATACATCAGATGTGTTTAGTTTTCCTAAAGGTTCCATTTGCTGTGCAGTGCTGGTCAGATTGAAATCCTACAGAGTGCATTAAAGCCCTGGTTCCGGAAATATTTTTCCCTTTCATTTTTCTCAAAGGGGTTTTAAAAAAGAATTCTTTCAAGCCTCATGAGCCACGGACCAAGCCAATCAGCCATGAGGTGAATCATAACACTACAAACTTGGATTTGAAGCAAACAAGATTTTGAAAATTGGACAAAAATCTGATGGTATTTGATGTATCAGATCAGCATAAATGAGTTTAAAACAATGGAGAAATTCTCATTGGCAAATGTTGATTGTGTTTATATATATATATATATATATATATATATATATATATATATATATATTGTCAGGTTTGGGGGTTTAAGGGATGAGGCAACGACTCAATCGCAAGGAGAAAGAAGGGCTTTTTATTAAATAAAAAATAAAACAAAATACAAACAAAAACTACCCCGAGGGAGGAGACTATACTTGTCTTGACTTGACTTAAGAGACAAGCGACAACGAAGCAGCACAGGATAGCAAACACAGGAACAATAAATAGGGATCAAACCGGGCAGGTAACGAGGAAGGACAGGTGGGGCAAATCAAACCAATAACAAGGAAACAAGATGGGCGGGGTTACACTATAACAGGACAAAACATGACATAAACACACAGCCAATGAGAACTCATAAGCCGCATGTCCACACAAAATAAGATGACATGAAAGCACACAGTCAATGGAAACACAAGCTGCACGCTACAAAGCACAAGACAAAACATGACATGAAAGCACATGGCCGAATTAAACGAACCGCGTGCTACACAACAACTCTCATGGACAAGAGAGCGCAGCCCGAGCGAACTCGAAACCAGGCATGCCTACATAACATGACAGAGTGCGTGAGCGCGAGCGAACACTCTTTGTGACAGATCCCTGTCTACTACTCCATTGTCGTGTCTTTGTGTGAGTCTCGAGTCGCGCTCTCCTGTCTTGTGTATAGAGCGTGAATGTCCAAATCCCGACACAAACCGACACTGAACAAGCCCAAAGTGTCGGGATACGAACACCACGCCCCGTACACAAGACATAAGAGCGCGACTCGATACTCAAACAAAGACACAACAATGTAGTAGTGTCAGGGATTTGTCACAAAACACAAGTAAACAAGACCGAAGACAGAACCCTGACATATGTACGTGTGTGTGTGTGTGTGTGTGTGTATGTATGTATATATATATATATATATATATATATATATATATATACACACATTTATATGAGCAGAGCTAATGGAATCTTTTGTCACGTGTTGCTTTTTCCGACACTCTGATTGGTGCAACTGACTGTACAGCATCATGGATAATGTAGTTTTTCACAAGGAATTCCACTGTTAAACATGCTATATGATATTTGTTTTCTTTTTTTACTCTACTAAAGCAGAAAAATACCATATGTTTTCAGATATTTAGGAATAATTATAAGTTCACATACTCGTTTCTCTAAAAAAACAATGCGACAGCCAGTTATTCTACTCTGAAATGTAAGTTCCGTGTCTGAATTTCCGCTCACTGCCATTTGGCCAGCAAACAAACAAACATAGTCAGAGATCACAGAGTCTACCTGACCTACAAAAGTCTTGGCATCCATCTAAAGATCTCAATGAATGAGAGAATATTAAAACCCTGTTAAATCAACTCATTAACTTACAAGTGTGTAAGTCTCCTCGCCTTCCATTGTTAAATGCGCTCGCACCAGATGCGTGTCCTCAATCTGGCGTCTGTGGAGGAGGGGGCGGGAGAAACGACTCTCTCCAATATTTTGGATTTGGACTGCATTACCCATTTCAAGAACTAGCTGTCAATATTACATATTGCACCTTTTAACACAATTATTTTAGAAATAACGCTGGCTGACAGCAGAAGCAAATGCCATGGATTAATAACTGGTCTGTCTTTAAAGGTTTATTAGTTATTGTTTAAAATCAATTTCCTTATGGAGAAAATTGAGTTCTTACTTCTGGAACCCAACTATTTTGTGCTCTATTGTTTCTAGGGAAACTGTATGCAAATGAGATGACATGGTCACGCCCATACTTCTGTTCATCACGCCCATCATCATTACCTGCATAATTCCCTGGAGATTTAAGATTATTTCTCTGAAAAATGAGGGTAATAACTCTATAGTGCAGAAAAAGCCTTTTCATGCGATTTATGTTTCTTGACGCATTAAACTTTGAGGAGTGAAGCATTAAAGAGACGTTTTGAATGAAAACTTGTTTATTCTTTGGAACACAAAAGAAGCTATTTAGGAAAAAAGTGTTTGTACAACACAACACTGAATTGAAATCGTTCTGCAAGTCTTTTTTCTTTTCTGTCGCAACCATTAAGACTATTCTGTTCTAAGCTTAATGGGTAACCTCTTGTCACTTTTTGCTGTGCACACTTGCTTATTATCGTAAATGTGCAATGAGATGTTCCTCTTTGTCATTTCTGTAAAACGCATGAGAGGGAGAGGTCAGAGTTTAAAAGATATAAAAGCCATTGGTGCATTTGAAAAACACAGAGGTCGAGATGTAAAAGTTATGGAACAGGCTGCAGAGGTCAGTCAAAAACAGCTTCAGTGTCAGCGGAGACCGGCCACGTCAGCGGCGTGCAGTGAAACATGATCCGTAGCTGACAAAGAAAAATGTTGCGTTTTCTACATGAACGTGTGTGTGTGTGTGGCCGTTTGATACAAGGCTGTTTGATCATCCTACAAAGCCGCTCCTTCACACACACACTAAAATTTCCTTAGATACAGGGTTATTGGTGCCAAGTGAGATTACAAAGTCCCTGAGGACATTGCCTATGGAGCGGCCACAATGAAGCACTTTACACCTACGTTCATTTATCTTCAGTACACACACACTTAGTTAGATAGAAAGAGAGAGATGCTCCTGTGGTTGAACGCATCATGTGTTTTTTTACCCTGCAAAGTTGTGATTGTGTTGGTGAAGTCCTCGTTAGTGTGGGGTCATTAGAGATTTAATTAACATTCATGTTGACTAAGCACTACCCTTCGTTGCCATCATTATTGTTTGTGTGTGTGTTTTTATCTAAAGGCTTTGTGTATGTTAATGTGTGATAGAGAGACCCAGAGGAAACTTTTAATTCTCGGCGGTGGCTTAAAACACCTAATGGTATTCTCAGGTATGGCCAATTTAAATATCCACTTCCTCTCAGAATTTTCTGCGAGATGCAAAAGGATATTGGCTGTTGCTGTACCTTGGGAAATCTGGTCACATTCAGACATTGTTGAGCTCTTTTTTGAACCTCTATTGGTGACATGAGAGAAGATGCAAGAAACTCTTGCTGTCCATTTAATCTCATTGGTTCCTGGGAAAAACTGTTTACGTATTTATGAATTGATGGGAGAAGACTTTGATACGGGTTATTCAGGTTTCGAGTACGGTATTCACATCAGTGTTGTACAATCTGAGTTTTTGGTGAAATATTTTGACACTTAAGAATACTTTCAAATGTTCAAGCAGTGAAATCAATTACATATACCTTATGAATTGAGTAAACGCAAGTTAACTGCTTTTAGTACCATGAGAAATAAAATGCCATGGATTAATAACTGAATAATAACTGATTAATAACTGAAAGTGAATTTAAACTTTTCCCTCTAAACCTTTGTAAAATACAACACACTGTATTTACAACACACACATCCATTCTGGATGAGAATTCTTAATACAGCATATTTTATACCTTTTTAACATTTATCCAATATTGCCTATATTTTAACTCATTTAACAAACATTTTAGAGGTCAAATTGAAATAATTCAAAGTAATTCAATTCTAATCAACCAGTGTCCGTTATCCCATTTCCACTGTCGGCTCTCCTGCCGGATCTGAAATCATGTTCGGCGGGGGAACTGCTAACTTCAGACCACCACCCTGTATTTCACGTGTAGCTGAAAGATGCTGTGACTGACTCCATTCGATGCCCAACAACAGTCCACAGTTCTGAGAACATATTTTAGCATCCAAAGTAATTATAGTCAGGATCTTACTGCAAGGAATCAGGCGTTTCTGACTGATGCAACACTTGTTTAGGTGACTGACATCGCATCCCTGTGTGTTGCTTTGCATAAAATGATTGACAACACAATGATTTTATAGATGAAGTAAAACGCACACAAATCTGTATTTCACAGAAGAAATACACCAATTCGGCGGCACTGAGAGCAAGGGCTTAGAAAAATACCGATTAATAATGTTTTTAACATTTGTTTGCTTATACTTTATACAAGAGACCGAACTATATTAGGAAGACTGTTCCAGAGTTTAGGAGCTAAATAGGAAAAGGATCGACCGCCAGCAGTTGACTTTGATATTCTAGGTATTATAAGCTGGTCAGTATTTTGAGATCGCAATAAACGTGAAGGACTATAATGTGTTAAGATATCGCTCAAGTACTGTGGAGCTAAACCATTTAAGTAATTATCAAGATTTTAAAATGTATTCAGCATTTAATAGGAAGCCAGTGCAGGTTTGACAGAACTGGGCTAATATGCTCATACTTCCTGGTTCTAGTAAGAACTCGAGCTGCTGAGTTTTTTACCAGCTGGAATGTGTTTATTAAGCGTGCAGGGCAACCACCTAGTAGAGCATTACAATAATCTAGCCTTGAACTCATGAACGCATGAACTAAACTTTTCGCATTTGTCTTAGAGAGCATATGTCGCAATTTAGATATATTTTTAAGATGGAAGAATGCGGTTTTACAGATGCTAGAAACATGTCTTTCAAATGAAAGATTGTTATCAAAGTCACACTGATGACGAAGACTTGACAGAGCAGCCATTGAGTGTTAGACAATAGTCCCGGTTATGACACACAGAACTTTTTGGTCTAATAACTAGATTCTCAGATTTTTCAGAATTAAGTAGTACAAAATTACTAGTCATCAGTGAAATTGTACTTTTGTATCAGTGAAATTGTACTTTTCATCAGGATGAGAAGAAATATAGAGCTGAGTAGTTGAGGTTGTGTTCATATTCTCGCAGGGAAGAATATACTGGCCAACTGGCGATTGAAAGTGTTTCTTGCCAACACTAATTCTTACTTGCATTTAATTTTAAATGCTAATTTTTTATGTTAATGTGTTAATTTTAGGACCTGCCTGCACACATTTTGGAGACAGAGCAAGGGTAAATAAAGAGCTGGTTGTAAATGCTGAAGTCTTATGCACCCGAGGAGCAGAGAAGAGTTTCTCAGTCTAGTATTTGACATCTAGTCATAGCCAATACAACCTGTGCAAAGCAATAAATGAAGGGAAAAACTGAGCGCCCACAGCTACAATAAACTTTGCAACCTCTAAGATAATGAAAACAATGACAGTCTCAGATTTAGTTGTTCTAATGTGTGGCAAAACACAAACTTTTGACACCCCCAGGTGAAAAACCTTGTAACTCCATTAGAGCTTGATTTTGGGAAAATGTTAATAACATAATGATACACTCAAGTGTCTTACCATACATAAAGCTACAACACTAACTTGGATCACAGGTGTTTCATTATTTAAAAAGTACATGGTATCTTTTTCAATTTCCTGAAAAGTAGCGGAGTTAATCTAACCTGCACTTTTCACTGGTTTAAAACCCACCATGCTGGATATTACCAACCATTAATTTTCACTTATGTAATGTAATGATTGGTTACATATCCGCAACAAAACTCTTGAGATCCAAATCTAACGCCAGCACATTGAGGACTACCTATGATGACTTGACAACTGAGTTTGGGCATTTCATGGTTGGTTGACTGCCAAATTCAAATGTTAAACAGAACAATAAAATAACATTATTAACCAGCTAATGGTCATTTTAAATAAGCATTTCTGTTTATATTCCTGTTGAAATTGTATTTGTACATTGAACTGGTTCAGAGTGTAGACTATACAATATAAAATACTATAAAACATCTCAGAAATAGGGGTTGCACAGACTAGTCGACTTTAAGGTTCTGTCATGATAAGTGCAGATCACACACATAAACATTCAGTAGGGCAGTGTTGTCAATTCAGTGATTATCAGTAAAATGGATTAGAAACTGGAAAGTTCTTAGTAACTAAAACCCACAGCTTCATTATTAGTAGAGAGACACTTAGGTAGAATTAATTCACATGCAATCACTCTCTCACTAATGCATTCTCATAAATGTAATCTTTACTTTTTTACTTCCTCTGTATCTGATTTAGGACGAGCAGAAATCTGAGAAATATGATGACCCAAAGACAAAAGAACTGCTCAAATAAGCGGTTATGTGGGAGCAATAGCCTTGTGTGCAGCGCTGTGTCGTATGCTGTCATAGCTGTGCATAAGACAACCTGTGTTCAGTCTCGGCTCAAGGTTCAGGATTATTTGTTCATTAGTGACGTCATCAACGACTAATGAACGACCTTTAGCTTTTAGCAAGTTTTAATCAGTCGACTTAAAAAATCTGAAGTTGTCATGATGTTACAACACGGAGAGGGCGGGGTTTAAGACCTATACTGCATCCAGCCAATGAGGTTCATTCTTGTGTTACACAGTATGTTTGAGCTTCAGCAAGAACCAATGAGGATAATTCTCACCCGTCTAGAAAGTACAGTTTATTTTTATCTTTGCTAAAAAGTGAATTATTGTGAATTAAATTGTGAATAAAAGCCAAAATTTAATCTGTTATCATATAAAGCGATTGTGTCTCTTCAGAACATTTGGACTAAACTGTTCAATTCATATGAATTACTTTTCCAACCCCTTCATGACCTTTTTGAAGTGTCAAAGTGGTAGTCTGTCACAAGAAGGATATACATATCACAGATTTCATTGAAAATATCTTCATTCCTGGGAACAAGATAAACAAACGTCTTATGGTTTTGTAATGATATAAAGGTAAGTAAATGAGGAAAGATTTTTTGGGTGAACTAACACTTGAACTCTCAGTGATTGTTTCCAACATACTCAATTTCAATTTCAAAGATGAATAATATTAATAATATTATTATAATAATAATTGTGATTCTTAAAACTGAACAGAATAACGCTCCATTCTCAGATATTTTGATTGAAATTTAGCAAAAATATTAAGTATATTTAAAAAAAAAAACGTAATCAATAGCTGTAATTTTTAGACAAAATTAACTGCTTTATTTTTGTTTGTCCTCAAACAATCACTTAAATAATTTTGAGAGATTTTACTAAGGTAGAATAGTTATTTATTGTGATATTTATTTAGAGTGTGGGGCTAATTCTGCTCTGGAGATATGAGGTTTAAAGTAGAGATGCACAGACACTTCTCTGCCAATCTTCAGTTCAATTTGATTTTCTCATTTCTCTGCCAATACCAGCAGCTGATCACTCAGATTTATATCTCTCAGAATGATATCTATTAAAGAGCATCAAAATAGCTTTCATTTTTTAATTTCGTCATAAGAATTTGCAAGCTGAGACTTTATTTGTAATCAGAAGTAACAAAGCACAAAGCTCTTTGTAATTATTGGATGAGAGGCCCTACAAAGAATGATTAGGGGAAAACTGTAATCTGGCAACTCGGCCTTGATCACTGGCTGTTTTAAACAATCAGTCGATTTCCAATTCCTATGGTTTAAGGAGACAATATCCCAAGGTTAAATGCAGTTTGAAAACTCAAACAAACACCCCATTTTGTTTTTGAGGATAAAAATGCATTGTTTTGCCTAGTTATGAGATATAAGCCTTATCTATCGACCCACATAGATATCCAGTCATTGGAACTTAAATGTTCAACTTTCAATCCACCATAAGCTACTGTTGTCTTGACCGACGATAAGCAACCAAAGCAGATTCAACTTCAATATGAAAACAAGACTGCAGGAGGGGTCAGGAAGTAAGTTTGATTGGTTTATTATCATTAATTTTTACATAGTACTATGTAATGACAATGTATTAACTAAAATGTGTGTTATAAAATCAAACATCAGTGTAAATAAAATCAAGTTAAACTGACTCTTAATCTAACTCTTAACTGAGTGCTGCAGGGATGACGTATTTGTCACAATAGGTGACTTTAGAGAAGCGTACAAGTAAGGAGTTAACTGAAATAATCTTTATTTCTAACTTAAAACACAATGAACAGGAGAACAACAGCCACATACTCGTAAATGCAAATCGATACAGGACAAAGACCAGCCTGAAACCGAGACCTTATATACACACAGACAAACAAAGAAGAAAATGAGATAATTAACAAGGCACAAGTGAATGAGATGAATGAATGAAACTGGGTCAAAGGAAAACCAACACAGAAGACAAAAATCGAAAACACACAGGCAAAACAAAATATAACCCTGGCGGTACTTTTGTGGGCCAAAACCCGGAAACAAATTAGCATTTTAGCAATTCTGGTTCCATTGATCAAGTCAATGGGTTTTTAATTAAAAGCAAGATCAAGATATTTTCACGTTTTATTCTACGATGTAAGTACATAGGTAATACTCTCTTTTTTTCTTTGTAAAGATTTTACTTGTCTTATAAAAGGCGGTTGCCTCAGAGGTTGTCGGGACATTAAACGTCTTCAGTCCATAAACAGATCAACTCATCTACTCACTAGTTGCTTCCACAGCCTCATTGTGTTTATAATTGTGCACTAGCAAACTAATATAATTCGAATTTTTAGGGAAAATATGTACCGGTATATATGTTTTAAAATGCTTGACTATGACGGCAGTTTTTTTTTGCCTTGTGAGCTACTTATAAAATGACCAAGTCAAAATAATCTACCTACTATAAAAATACAAAACATATATTTATTTATGAATGTATTGAGAATTCTTCATATGCACAATAAATGTCGGTGTAGCTTGCATAACTACATGAACCCATATTGCACAATACAACTCTGTACGTTTTTCAGAGTCAGTGTCGTAGTTTCTATGAACAGACCGAAAATGCCGCTCCTCATTTCCCTTGTTTTGTATAGCGATGACAGACTGGCAGATTGAGGCAAACGCACTTTGACATAGTGAAAAAAGTCCACCTCCCACTCCGTATGGAAGTGGTACGTTTTTGACTTCTTGCTTTGTCCAGCTCCCCCACTCAATTTTATACTTTCCTCAAGTTTAAAAGAAATAAATTGGAGGCTTTCTCGCTAGCTTGCTAGAGTTTTGCAGCACTTGGCGCCGTTGTGCGCATGCGTGGTGTGACTCATGTGTCAGAAAAGGTTGTCAGGGTTCTGCCACATTCGGTCTAGTCATTTCTTGGTGTTGTGGCAGAGCTCTGACACTACCGTAATGTCTAGTGTTTTGTGTGTGTGTGTGTGGTCCCGATACTTTGGTCTGGTTCAGTTTCGGTTTTGTGTCAGGATTCGAGCATTCATAACTCGTGTGTTTGTCCTTGTCGTGAGCGCGCGAGGTGAGTGTTATTTGAGTGGGCACTGTTTCGGGCTTTGCTTGTACCGCGTGCTATCGTGTCTGTTGCAGTGTTGTAAGCACGCAGTTCGTGTTTTCATCGGCCACGTGCTTTCATGTTGTGTTTTGGTGTCGTGCGCACAGTTTGGTTGTCACCAGTTGCGCGCTGTCTTTGTTTAATCGCATTGGCTGCGTGTTCACGTCTCGTCATTGTTTACCCGCCCACCTTGTTCTCTTGGTTAACTTTAATTTGTCCCAGCTGTTTCCCGGTCAATCATCCTCCCTCCTGTGTCTATTTAATTCCTCTGTGTTTGTTGTCTTGTGCTGTTTCATCATTGTTTAATGGTTGTGTCACTCCTTTTTTTATTGTCAAGTTTTTCCTAGTTGAGTTTTGTCAGTCGAGTCTTGTTTTCCCCCCTCTGGGTTGTTTTTGTTGAGTTTTTGTTTGCTTTCTGTTGTATAATAAAATCCCCATCATCTAGCACTATTGAGTCCTCTTTTCATTCCCTTCCACACATCCTAACAAAGGTCAGAGGTCAGACTGGCTGCCCTGTACCTCAATCTCTCTCAAACGTCTACTTTATTTAGTTCGATCTATACACACTACCTTTGTGTTCGACCGGTAGATCGCAAACAACGTATTGGGCACCCTTGGGTTTATAGCCTTTGTTTAGATGATCCTATTGAGTTTATGTCAAGGGAGCCACAGTGATGCCATGCCAGGGTTAGCCAATCACTGCACAACTCTATAACCCCCTTTACACCTGGCATTGTCAGTTCTGCTATATATTTATCATCAATCAAAATATTTGCAATGCTTTTTAATGCGCCATTGATATCACAGGAGATTCTGTTGTGCCTTTTGCTCTTTTGTTTTGTTCTTCTATCGCAATGTAATAAAAAGCAGACAGTGCAGATCTGGGCATCAAAATCCAATGAATTTTGTCACTGGAATACACTTGGAATCTCTTTACGTGGGCTAATTTAAAACTCTATTTTCCCTCCTTGTCTTCATTTATAATGCCTATTAGCATTCGTTACAGGGAATGTTTCTAAAGTAAGGAAACGCCAAGACACAAGATATTTTTTGTCTCTCAAATGACAGAAATTTTGCATACACCTTTATCCAAAGTAACTTAGCTTTGGATAATATACCATTTAATGGTTCATGCATTCCCTGGGCAATTCATTTAGAAAATTTCAGAATATAATGCTTTGTTTGGCACAACATCTGATGTGATTTGCAAGTGTAGGGACCAATGTGCTTTTGAGTGTGTGCAGGCAGGCAGCAGTTTACCCGTTCTTCTCTTTTACTAACAAACTTTATATTGTTCCGAATGTCAAAGCACAAAATCCCACAGGAAGCATCTGTGTAGCTGGCACAATATTCATCTCCTGAACCCTTATTCCTCACATCAGCATGTGTTAGGTTCACAGAAGTAATGAGCACAAGCGTGTGTGTCTGTGTGTGAGTGAGTGGTTTGTATGATGCTCTACTAAAGCCGATTTTTATTTGTTTCTTTACTCTGACTTCATATTCAAGAACATTCATTCTGGCCAAGCTTCCAGACAAGAGATTAGACCAAATTTCTCTCTCAGAAAGACTTTCGACATAGCAATTAAAACATTTAAAAGTTCAGCTGCTTTCTTCCTCTTGCTTCTTAATCTTCTTGTAAGAAAGGACGAAAGAGAGTGCATGCAGGCGACTCGAGTTGTAATAAGTGAGAGGAAAAGAGTTGGATAGGAAATCAGATACGCTGAGAGATATTGGCAGAGGGCGAGAGAAAGATAGCAGACATTGACGGATCCAGATGAGGAAGGCAAAATCTAGAAGAAGAGGGAGAGAGATAAGAGGAAATGGGCTGCTGTGAAAGTTGACGCTGATTTGCATGGACTGTAAATCATTCATTTTCATTTGATTTCTAGTGAAAATTGCAGCCTCCGATTGTAAACTGTATAAGAAATTGTTGCTGCTCTAAGCATGTTTCATTCATGTATTGATAGTCATTCATCTTGTTCGTGATATAATGCACTGCTGCAATATATACACCAGTGTATTAGAGCAAGAGGAATGGCTACTAGTGACCTGGCAAATCATTTTGTGTGAGGTATGAAATGGAATATTAACCTAAAATGATTACTTTCTATATGGACTCTTTTTCCCAAATGCATTCAGTTGATATGCACTGACTCTATGTATCCATTACAAAACCTATTTGAGATCTGTGACACATTAGTGTAGTGTGTTTGTGTGTGTATGTGTGTGTGTGTATGTGTGTGTGTGTGTGTGTGTAGACTACAGCGTTGAACTATATCTGAACTCCATCTGTGCCATAACTGCATTATAAAACTTGATCTGAAGAGAACACTGTCTCCACTTCCAACAAACCCAACACATGCATGCAAGAGACCGATGGGCAAACCAAGACAGCATGCACACACACACATACTGTAGAGGAGAACTCAGTGTCATAGACACCACACTTAATCTAATGGATCTGAACTTTGTGTGAACCTCAGTTAAAATACTAGTGCACCTGAGCCTGTCCTACACACTCACATGCACACACACACACACACACACAAACGCTCCTACACTCCCAGACACGCAACATGTCAACAACAGTTCAGGTGCTGCTGTCAAGTTTCCTTTCTTGCTTGACCTTCATCGTGTTTGTGTGTTTTTTACACAAGGAACTTTTGTGTATAAAAATACACATACATTTTAGGGTAGAAATTTATTTTACAGCCCTGTTCCTCATGTACATACTATGTACTTATTATAGCATATTATAGAATTCAACCCACACACTTTTTTGGGGTTGTAACCGGTCTTTACTCGATCCACTCGCTCCAAACGGGATATGAACCGACGTTTCCGCTGTGGCGCGCTAACAAATACACTAAACACCACAGCCACTATTTACCACTTGAGCTCTTACTGGACTACGTCCGTTACGCGGCCAAGAGTTTTCATGTAGAAGCTAATGTGAATAAATCTAGATTTAAATTCAAAGAGACAAGATGGTCTATGAAACGAGGCTTTTTTTAACATTACAGAGCTAACGCTAATGAGCTAACGCTAATGTACGTTTCATTCATACAGAGGGTGCTCTTTCGCAGTAGCAACTTATGACTTTCTGGGAAATCACTGTAGCAGCAGCTGAATAAAAAGCAGAAACGTTTTGATTGATGAAGCGGAAAGACAAGAAACAGACGATTACAATATATGTGTTTTTCAAGCCATCTCAAAGTATTTGTTGACATTAAAGCACATGAATAATGCAGTGCAAATTGACAGCTCAGTCTCTTCCATTTATTTGATCAAAAATACAATAAAAAAGAGTCATTACAAACAGTATTACAAGATATTATTACAAATTAAAATGATCTGCGTGAATATATTTTAAAGTGTAATGTATTCCTGTGATTGAAGATGAATTTTCAGCATCATTACTCCAGTCTTCAGTGTCACATGATCCTTCAGAAATCATGCTAACATGGTTTGATGCTCATATTGATTTTGCATGGAGAACTTTTTTTGTTTGTTCAAAAAACAGCCTTTGCATTCATTACTTTGTTTGTCATTTATTTGTTAAATTCATGAAAGCATTTACTAAATATAAATCATTTGTAACACTGTAAATGTCTTCACTGTCACTTTTGATCAATTGAATGAGTGCTTGATGAATGAAAGTGTTCATTTCTCTCTTTTTAATCTTACCACAAAATGTGTGCCATGGTTTCCACAAAAATTTGAACAATGATAATAATCATAAATGTTTCTTGAGCATCATATAAGAATGATTTCTGAAGGATCATGTGATGAGAGTAATCATGATCACAGGAATACATTACATTTTAAAATATATTCATACAGAAAAAAGCTGTTTTGCATTGCAATCATATTTTGGAATATTACTGTTGTGTTGTTTGTTGAATATTAGTCAAGTCAAGTCAAGTCACCTTTATTTATATAGCGCTTTTTACAATGTAGATTGTTTCAAAGCAGCTTTACAGGAAAAACAATATAAACAAAGTGTGTTTGGCTGAACAGAAGCCCCAAAAGAGCAGGCGAATCAATACAATTGATGAATTTTAAGTGTTAAGTTTCCCCAACTGAGCAAGCCATAGGCGACAGCGGCAAGGAACCAAAACTCCAGCAGGTGACGTAACGAATGAAGAATAGAATGGAGAAAAAACCTTGGGAGAAACCAGGCTCAGTCGGGGGACCAGTTCTCCTCTGGCCAACAGCCAAACCGTGCATGATTATTATACAACAATTCAAGTCCAATATGAAGTCCAATTTGGTCCGGTTAGAGATGGGTTCATGATCGTCACAGGGGAGGGTCCAGTAGAGTCACGGTCTCCGCAGACACTTCAGGGCAGTGCTGTGCTCGTGTCCAGGTCCTTCATCTGATCTGGATACGGCCCGGATCCAGCTGACCACGGTAACCTCGGAATAAACAGAGACCAATATCAGCGTAGATGCCATTCTTCTTCTGATGTATCGAGTACATCAGGTGTTATGGGAATGTTCCCGGTTCCGGCTTATCTAAATTATGCAGCCTAACAATCATTTTACATGATTTGGATTCAAAATGTATGTATAATGTGTTATGTGTATGCCAGGTTGAAAAGATGTGTTTTTAGTCTAGATTTAAACTGACAGAGTGTGTCTGCTTCCCGAACTGTAATAGGAAGACTGTTCCAGAGTTTAGGAGCTAAATAGGAAAAGGATCGCCCGCCAGCAGTTGACTTTGATATTCTAGGTATTATAAGCTGGTCAGTATTTTGGGATTGCAATAGACGTGAAGGACTATAATGTGTTAAGAGATCGCTCAAGTACTGTGGAGCTAAACCATTTAATGCTTTGTAAGTAATTAGCAAGATTTTAAAATGTATTCGGTGTTTAATAGGAAGCCAGTGCAGGTTTGACAGAACTGGGCTAATATGCTCATACTTCCTGGTTCTAGTAAGAACTCGAGCTGCTGCATTTTGGACCAGCTGGAATTTGTTTATTAAGCGTGCAGAGCAACCACCTAGTAGAGCATTACAATAATCTAGCCTTGAACTCATGAACGCATTAACTAACTTTTCCGCATTTGTCTTAGAGAGCATATGTCGCAATTTAGATATATTTTTAAGATGGAAGAACGCCGTTTTACAGATGCTAGAAACATGGCTTTCAAATGAAAGATTGGTATCAAAGAGCACACCCAGGTTTCTAACTGACGACGAAGACTTGACAGAGCAGCCATCGAGTGTTAGGCAGTAGTCTAGATTATTATGTGCTGAACTTTTTGGTCTAATAATTAGAATCTCTGTTTTTTCAGAATTTAGCAGTAGAAAGTTATTAGTCATCCAATTTTTTATATCGGTTATGCATTCTGTTAATTTAGTGAATTTGTTCATTTCATCAGGATGAGAAGAAATATAGAGCTGAGCATCATCAGCGTAACAATGAAAGCTAATGCCATGCTTCCTAATAACTGCACCCAAAGGAAGCATGTACAGGGTGAAAAGCAATGGTCCTAGTACTGAACTATTATTGAAATATTACTGTTTGTTATTCAAAATAAGTGCAGCCTTGGTGAGCAGAAGAAACATCTTTCTATTGTAATGCTTCCTTTTTGACAAATAGCGTATATTTTCTGCTTTATTCTGTGGTCATAATCTACGAGGACTTAGTGCACAAGTGTTTGCAGTACATAAACCAATCATAAATATGTAATATAATATTAAAGAGAGAAAAAGATAAAATATTTAATAATCATATTCATAATATTTTCATAATATTTGAATAATTCATATTCAAATAATTCAATAATAGTTATTGTTCAGCAGTGTATTTTATTTCTTACTGATTTTAAAACAAGTTATATTAGACAATGGTCAAATAAAAAGTGGTATTACAATTATTTCTAGTTGTATTAATATTTCACAATATTACCTTTTTACTGTATTTAAAAAAAAACAGACTTGGTGTCATTTAAGGACTTCTTTCCGACTGCAAACGTTCGAAAGGTATTTATAATTCCTTGACTAGGTTCCTAATGTGTTGGTTTGAATATGTTCCACGTTTGTACGAGGTTGGAGCAATAAAAAAAGTCTGATTTTTCCACTTGTATCTAGAAACTAGTAACTATTGTAATTCTAACATGATGTGAACGTAGCAAAAGGAAAGGACTTTGCACTGATGCCATGTCATTGAGTTGCTTCTCTCTGTGTGTGTCCTGTAGGTAATGCGTTTGTAGTGAGCCTGGCCTTCGCCGACCTCCTGGCGGTTTGCTATCCCTACCCTCTGGTCCTGCACGCCATGCTGCACGCAGGCTGGTTGCCGGGGGAAATGGAGTGTAAGGTCAGCGGCTTCCTGATGGGAGCGAGCGTCATCGGCTCCATCTTCAACATCACCGCCATCGCCATCAACCGCTACTGTTTCATCTGTCAGGCCAACACCTACGAGAAAATCTATGGCCGCGCTGGAACCCTGGCACTACTGGTGTTAGTCTGGTTGCTCACCGCACTTGCTATTCTTCCAAACCTGGCTTTGGGGTCGTTGACGTACGACCCCCGCGTTTACGCGTGCACCTTTAGTCAGACGACAAGTGCGGGATACACCATTGCTGTGGTGACCGTGCATTTCCTGCTTCCTATCGCAGTAGTTACGTTCTGTTATCTGAGGATTTGGGTGCTGGTGCTTCGTGTGAGGAGGCGGGTCACAACCGACGTCAGGCCACGCCTACGTCCAAATGAACTGCGCCACTTCTTGACCATGTTCGTCGTCTTTGTGCTGTTTGCCGTCTGCTGGGCACCCCTGAATTTGATTGGCCTGGCCGTCGCGGTGGACCCGCCCCGTGTCGCGCCCATGATCCCTGATTGGCTGTTTGTGGTTAGTTACTTCATGGCATACTTTAACTCCTGCCTGAATGCCGTGGTGTACGGACTGCTCAATCAGAACTTTCGCCGAGAATACCGAAGAATACTCCTGTCTCTTTGTAAGCCACGCCTCTTCCTGCAGGAGACTTCTAAGGGTGGGACTGAACGCAGCAACAAACATTCACCGGGCAACAACAACAACGACGATCAGCCCAAAGCGGACACAATATAATTCACCTACAAAACATTTAACTCTTCACAGATACACAGAGAGAATGCTGCAACAAAAGGTTTTAAATGGCACCCGCAAATGTTTTAAAAATAACGTTTTTATGTCTCACTTTAGATACCACCATCTGTAAAAAAACAAAAAAACAAATCATTTGTTGGAAAACCATAAAATTATAATAATCCTCTGTATTGCAAAAATTAATTGCATCTCACATATATTACAATCACGTTCAATTAATGCATGCTAATGATTGAGAATTGCAATAAGTCATTACCAGACAAAGGGTGCGAGCTCGAGAAAAACAAAGACTGCAGAACATTTTGTCTTCTTCAAATATGCGCCCCTTGAAAATAACTTATTTTTCTCACTGATAGTTGGAGGCGGTTTTCTCCAACCATCCATAAATACTCACCAAATAGATCTCTCTCAAGGCAGCAGCCAGAGGCACAGTTTCACAAGTGCTTCCCTAATGATATATCAGCATTAAAGATACGCTCCCCGAATGCTCACACATTTGTGACCGTTCGGCACCTTGACATACGTTTTCCCAGTGCTCCACTTTTGGCATTGTAAATACACTAGAGCCTCCCCTTGTGCTATGCAACCAATTAATTTGAAGCTCTATGGAGAAAGTGCAGTAATAACTAGGGCTCCTTTAGGTTTGCAGCAAAGGTTATCCAAACGTTCCCCTAAAACACTGCAGCAACATTGTTCTAAAACTCCCCTCTTGCTATGCAAACTCAACATGAGAAACTCCCACTGTTGAAATATTCCTGTAACCTTCCCACAACTTTCCTCAATTAAGTCTGTGGATGCACTCATGGGAATATACCAAAATTCTGCAAGAACATGGTCTTTTATTCTGTGCACCAGCAGAACACATCTGCATGTACAGCATTTAACGGCATACAACTTATATTAACTTTAGACAACATCACTCAAATGAGCAAAGAAATGCACCAGTTTAGTATTGGATTTATTAAAAGGGTTCAATTGATCATCAAATTGAATAACATAAGACGTCACATTTATGTAACTCGATAAATAGACAATTCGTCAGTCTCCTTACTTCCTTAACCGTCCATATTAATGATAATAATAATAATAATAAAATGAACATTAAAATAATCTTCATTAACATACCAGCATTCCACTTTACACTCTTCAAAATTCCAGTTTCTTGTCTCAGTCAAACCACAGTACAGTAATGCCTTGAGAAATGAGCGTCCTGACATACGAGTATTCCGAGATTCAAGCTAGCCTTCGAGCAATTTTTTTGCTTTGAGATACGAGTGAATATTTTGAGACACGAGCACGCTTAGAAACACCGACGTTAGGTAGTCAAGCACTCGGAGCAGCTCAAGGCGCCTCATTTATGGGCTAATTGCATATAATCGGGAGGTTACCGGGGGCGACGAGTGATTATTAAGCTGAGAGCAGCACGAGTTATGTGTGTTCAATAATAATAAATATGCGGTTCTGAGGCTTTACAATACATTACACGGGAAGAAACACTACACTTCCGTATTGATTAATTTTTTTCTGTTATTTCTTATGGGGAAAATGATTTGAGATACGAGCAATTCGAGTTATTCGAGAACTGATTATGCTCATATCTCAAGGTATTACTGTACTAAAAAAGTCAATTCATACTGATAGAATTATTTATAGATAGTTAGGTCAAGTAAGTCGAAACTGCGTTCATTTTCACTTAAGCACTATGGATGCTTTTACTTTTACTATAGGAAAGTTTCTATCTCAATCATATCAGTTACTAGGAACTATACCAGTGGCTTTGAGTGAGGGGGAGGAGGGGGAGGCTGTCCCTGATGTATTATACAAAGAATCTGATTCACTCACGTGTCTCTTCACAAAAAATGTTGGATTTATGACTTTTACTTTGCTTACTCAGTACTTGTAGTCTATCCACGATGAAAAGCTAAGGATGCTGCTTGTGGTGCACTGGGAAAAAGGTTCACAAATAATTTAATACATTTTGAAAAAAATTACTAAGAAACTTCAAGTGACACCTTGAATTAAGCGATAAGCAGTAAGTGACTTCTGGTAAACACTGTTGATATTTTGAAATCACCAAAATGAACACACCCCTACCCAAAAGGATCACGCCCCTTTCCCGATTCCTCCGCCCCGCATTCACATACACACTATGCAACACAAGCAACGACTATGACGGATTCTGCTGTGCCTGACGCCGTGGTTATGATGTCATCAGTAAGTGAAAGCAATTTGTGTTGTAATGATAATTCAGGTCAAATATCTAATTCTTATCTTGCTCCTCTAGTCATTCGGTGGCCAAAAAACATGCAAACAGCTCCCTACATAACACGATAGTCCATAACTAATATATTATAAATGTAGCGTTAGCATTCCCATTAGCATTTTTAACACTGAACCAAAAGATATGGATCCTAAAGGCATAGGGATATGTTCACACCCTGGTTGGTCGGCTTTTATTTTGTATATTTTTCGAAGACCTTACTGAGCAACGAAAACGATAGTGGTATTTTGACTGCTGAGAACTTGTGAAGAGCTTATAAATGTGCTGTGAGGAGATCCGGATCTGGGGTCTCATTTATAAAACTGTGCGTAGGATCCCTACTAAAAGTTTACGTGCACCCAAAAGCCAAAAATGGCATACGGCAAAAAATATTCCGATTTATAAAACCTCACCATCTGTGTCGCCAATTCCCTTTGTCTCCACAATGTGCATACACACGGCTCAAAGTTTGCTTAAAGTTGCGCACATTCTCCCGTAAAGTTTGTTTTTTATAGATCACAACTTTTGCGTGGAAACTGACGTACGTACGTTTCCCGTCCTGTTTTGTGCGTACGCATGCTTTATAAATGAGACCCCTGATGTCTGTACCCAACTGTGATGGGCAACATCCCGTTTTGTTCATATTTCATTCGAACCACACCAGAGTTAATTTGGAAGAGAACCCAGACCAATCTTGCCATCGGTCTCAGCCTACTTGTTTGGTGCGCACTAGGATTTGGATGACAGTGTTCACGCTCAAATTAATCACAAAAACAGAGCAATCGCACTCTGGTTCGTTTTAATCAAACTGTGAACACACCCTAAGGGTTATAGCAATCACTAAAAGGGGAACCAATAGAAAAACAAACATATATTACGAGTGTTATCTAATTTTTTGGACAGGCTTTGGGAGATGATGCTTGAAAGGGGCGGTGGAGGAGATTTGGACATTCCATGCTTATGATAATAATAATGCAAATGAAAAAACAAGTAAAGATGACACAAGTATATTCAAGGTAAAGATAGTATATGTTAGTTCTCTGAAACAGCAAAACGAACAATGCTCCTGAATCAAAGAGAAACAAAGCAACCTCTATTTCAGGCCTTCCCACTCATTAAGGTCTCTCCAGCGCTGGAAAGCTTCTCCGATATTAATGCCTGATCTTAACCCTTTCTTTTAAAGTTATATTATAGCAATTATGCTAATGCCCATCTTGTGCACTGAGGTCTCTCTCCTGCCCCGCCATGAGTGGACACGGCCCTGACTGTTGATTGGCTACAAGTTTGTCATCCAATTTTCAACAGCGTTTTTCAAAAATCACTTACTGCACCTTTAAACGTGATTTTTCTTTAGCAGAAAGAATGAAATTGTATTTTCTTGTCCAATATACTCCAATAACATTTATTTAAAACTTCTAAAAAATAATTTTACAGCGTATATTACCGTATTCCCGTTCCACGGCATTGCTTCTGAATCACTTTTCTATGTAAACATGCGCTTGACGGGCGCTAACTTTTCAGCATTTTTAAATCGCGTGAATGGATTTATCTCCAGGCCCTGCGCTGTTTTCTACTACATTGCATCTCGTGTATCTAACAACAAAAAAACGTACCGTGTAAACGGCCCCTTGCAGATTTATTCAGCTAACTGCAATTTTAAAGCCCACCGCCATTTATAAAGCCAAATGTTGAACAGTAGCGCTTCCTGAATCTGTCAAAACAAACCGTCACTGATACAAAGAGTAATAATAAAACTGTTCAACAAACTTCAGAAATATATATATATATATATATATATATATATATATATATATATATATATATATATATATATATATATATATATTAGCATAACTAATGCCTCACTAATTTGCCCCAATTAAATTTATGAAAAATGTATGATATTTTTTTTCTTCAGTTTGTGTTCATCTTTAGAAATTAACACCTTTCTAGCTTTTTCCCCCATTATTCTAAAAAGGATGTTGCTAAGATACTTACTTTTTTCCACAAGTTTCCACAGATGTACTTAACACTGAACATTAGACTTTAAACTGTGTGCATTTTGTTTGTGTGTATGTGAACTCTTTAAGCCTCAAAAATGTAAAAACTAGAATCTGCCAAAAAGCTAAACAAATGGAGGGGTGAATTCACTGAAAAACTAAATTTCAGCACAAAATCCCTCGCCATAAGCACTTAGAATTCAGTTTAACCATACGTCTAGCAGTCAAAACCAACTGAAGTGATCAAGAATTTCATTTAGAAATGTCTGCACTGATTTTGTGGAGTGTTTCCACTATTACCTGATGCTTCAGTGTCCCGGATGCTAAAACAACATCCACAATCAGACAGCGCTCAAATAAACGCGATTCATAGTGAATTTCTCCCCCACACTTTTATTCACATTAATCAGTGGATCTTCAAGTTCAGGGTCAAATTTAAGCCTCAAATTTTAAATACTTCAAAATGATGAATACCAGTAGCAGTAACGTTTTAGAGATTTATTAAGAAGAACTATAATGCTTTTTGGCTCCTTTACCAAAAGAGCTTCAACTTTGATTGCAGCGAGTAATAATGCTTTATGAAAACTGCAAAGTTTGTTGCAATCTTTATATTTTTTATGACTTATTTCATGTCATTTTATAATCGGTTGCACCATAGTGCACTTTGGCTTCTGTATCGGTACTCTTATGGTGAAAAGTAGTTTTAATTTCGTATCCCAGTACAATATGTAAAAATGTTAGTGAAACCCAGACGCGATACGCTCCGAGAGTGCTCAGGGTGTTAAAGAAAACTCTTACCAGGAGTTCAAGTTTACCTGACTATTTCAAGTACTTAGTAACAATCATCTATTTTATCTATGAGTTCATATCAGACCACGCGAGGTGGAGGTTTGACATCTTTCCCTGGAGTGTTACAAACACACCAGGCTGAGGGTGATTCAAAAGCACAATGAAGGTGTTGTGTGAAAGAGAGTGGCATACTTGTTCTGTTTACAGTTCCAGTGTTATCTTAGTAATGGAGTTTGTCACAGGACAGTGAACGACTCCATGTGTCTCTATGCATTTAAACCTTGTCACGCCATCAGTCACGATATCTTAGTATTCCAACCGAGCGCCCGAGCGCTCGCATAACGTACTGTTTCTATGGGTATTCCTATTTTATATCAGTTTCACTCAAGGGTAACCTGATCTTAGTATTTCCGATGAGAGTAGAATGATCTTAGTAACTTCAACGAGTGTCATTTCTTAGTACCTTTGATGAATAATCTCTGTATTTACGACAAATGCTTGTTCAGTAATCTATTTGTCTTGGTAAACCTGATGAGTGCTGGCATCTTTGTATCTGCAGTTTCCTGTCTTGGAGTTTTTGATGAGCACTCCTACTTTAACATTGACGAAGAGCTTTTATCCAGTGATATTCCCATTGGTGGAATAATTACAATGTGCTTCGCCGAGAATGAAGAAATATATTTATTATTGTATGTATTTGTTATTTTTATGAATTCTTTTTTAAATCGTTTTGTTGTTATTGCTACCTTCCGTGCTTTGATACCATTTCCCAGTCTGTGAGTGTACATTTTGATCTACAGTAAACACTGTAATTGTACTGTATTTGGCCATTCATTTTTTTAATATGGTACAAAGATGGTACGAGTTTCCACACTTAACTGAGTTTACTTAAATGGTTTATGCCAAATGATTATCCCTGCTCATTTATTTCCAATTTTATTCAATGGTGTATCCCAAGACAGAAAAAAGAAAAGAAAAGAAAACACTGTGCAGGTTGCGTTACCTCAAGTTAAGGAACTAAATTAAGTTGTTAAACGAATAAACCCTTGAAGTAATCTCAACCAAACGGTGCATCTTATCAGTGTGTCTTAGTACTCGGGTAATTTCTCTCATCTTAGTAATGCTGCTGTAGTGTTGAACATGAACTGATGTACTACGTTTGTAAAACTTAACTTAGTAAATCAAAGCATTAATCGGGTCAAACTGTTACAGCCCAAAACACTTGTGATATTTCATACCGCAAAATGAATGTGCATGAACATTGATTGTTTTATTTGAATCTTTTGAATTTGTGCGCTTAAGGAACAAGATGGCGTCACTTCAGACTTGGGATAAACGATGGCATGGGTGATAAATTGCTGAGAAGAGGAATGAACTGATTGGGGACGAGGCCAAAGGCTCTTGTGATGTATTATTGGGACATGACTTCAGAAGTAAGGTGTAAGATTTTACATGTTAATAAAACTTTTATTTTTAAAACGTTTCCTGTTTTTGCTTTACTCTGACTCTGGATCACATGTGAAAAAATGTGAAAACAAGCTGCTCTTCCTCTTTCGCTCTCTCCGCCTCTGTCCTCAGTGGGCTTTAAAAAAGGGCTTTTAAATTTTCATTTTCTTCTCCGCTCCAAACGCCTTTTCTTGTCAAGCGTATTTTTCCATCACTCATTCTCTCTGAGTGTCAGTCCTTTTTACAATCATGCCCTTCCCTTATCACTTCCTCTTTCACCTTTCTCTTTGTCTCCTCATATCTTTCTCTCACCCTTTGTCAGATCCTATGTTTCTTTAGAGGGGTCATGACATGAGAAATCAAATTCGCCTTGATCTTTTGACCACTTTATAAAAGTTTTGTTTATATTACTTTCTTAGCCAATCAGAATAATTTAACCGTCATCATTGACATAGTTAGTAGCCTATGTTAGAGTATAATTGCTGTAACAATGTTATTGTATTTGGGGCGGCCTACGAACTCCTTGTGAAACCTGAAGCTTCTGCTGATGAAACTGCAGACTAAAATGTCTTCTATTGACTGCACTTCTGACTCCTGGAGTCTCATTTATAAAGTGTGCGTACGCACAAAACGGGGCTGGAAACGTACGTATGCCAGTTTCCACGCAAAGGTTGTGATCAATAAAAAACAAACTTGATGGGAGAATGTGCAGACTTTAAAGCAAACTTTGAGCTGTGCATTCACACATTCTGGAGACAGAGGGAATTGGTGACACAGATGGCTAATTTTAGTTTATTTACCCCAGGGGTCTCATTTATAAAACTGTGCGTAGGATCCCTACTAAACGTTTACGTACGCCTAAAAGTAAAAAATGGCATACGCCCAAAAATAAACAAAATTCATGTCTAAAAATATTTAAAATCTGTGTCGCCAATTCCCTCTGTTCAAAGTTTGCTTTAAGGTCTGCACATTCTCCCATCAAGTTTGTTTTTTATAGATCACAACCTTTGCGTGGAAACTGGCGTACGTACGTTTCCAGCCCCGTTTTGTGCGTACGCACACTTTATAAATGAGACCCCTGGTCTTCATTCAACATATTTGGTCCTCGGGTCTTAACTATAAACCCTATATTCATATTAAAACCCCAAATTAATACAATAACAATATTAATTTTTGAAAATAATATTTTTTCGTGAGTAATATCTAGTAATTTTCCACACAAGAGCAGACAGTCTGAAGCATATCTCCGTTGATCACATGGTTGACGGGTTCGTGACGTGGCTTGTCGAGAACAACAAGTTTTATGGTGCCAGTTAATCACCTCACCAATACACACCATATTAACACACACACACACAGCTTCTCGGAGGCTGAACTTGACTCAGACTCCAACTATCAACAGAGAGAATACCCAAAACATTCTGATAACATGTTCTATCTGGTGAGAAAAAAGACAATATTCATCCTTACTCTATGGAAAAAACACAGAAAAGCAAAGAAAGGCTTTAACTAATAAAAATCCCTAACTTGATTATAAATCACTCTTTTCAAAGGAAAAGAACATTTGAAAATAAGACAAAGAAAAGACTATAGGTACAAATGAGAAAAAAAAGAAAGAAAAAAATTTATATATATATATATATATATATATATATACAAGCGGTAGTGCATTTCTGAATCGTCTCTATCAACAGGTATAGGCAATAAATGTAATATTTAAAATGACTAGTACTCATATGATTATATGACATCCCAACATACTGTCTTTGGCAGTATTGCACCTTAATGCTGGTTGTCATCTGTCATAAAACAAGCAATGAAAAACAAAAACAAAAATAAATTGTTCCAGTTCTAAGCTTTGTCCATGTCTTTTTAAAGACGTTTCTATGATTATCAGTTGCAGTGTAACAGCTATTATTAACAGCTCATTAGCAAGTGGCGTTGTTCCAAGTAGTTTGAAATATTCTACATTTGATAAATGATTAAAAAAAATTGAATTTGTTTACTTTTAAACTTTGAAAAGCTCCCTTGAGGTTCATTTATAACATAAATAAAGTTTGTGAAGAAAAACAAAAAACAAATACATGTGAAGAAAACTAATTATTTTTAACCCTCGTTCTGACCCTCGGTCTAAATTAAACATTTTAAAGCCAATCCATTTTTATGATTGACTAAGATCATTAAAACCGTATCAACACTGATGCACGTTAGTAAGTGTTTTGAAACCATTATCCATATAAAATGGTAATTCACAGTTAAAGCATTATGAAATCATTTACTGACGGTTTGTGTTGCTGCTGTCATTTCCAATACAGTTGCTACTTCATCTTACAACAAAAGTTTCTTTGCGGACTCTTTATTACACTGTCTCTCATTTACAAAACAACCTGCAGTAAAATTCTCAGAAGAAACAAATAATCCTCCAACATGATCCATGAAGCAATTAAAAATCAACCATCCACTTCCCAGTAAACACGAACGTTCCCTTAAGGTTCCCATTTGATTCCCGTTTGGTTATTTTTTGGGAACCATATAAGAACGTTCTGGGAACTGCAGATTATCTTTTTGGGATAATTTTGAAACTTATAGAGAACGTTCCCTGCAGGGTAAGTTTTTGGGGTTAATTTTAAAACCTAATGAGAATATTTCCAGAAAATTATTCAATATTCATGTTCATAATTACATTTTCTAAACACAATTGTGTAGTATGTGTTTAAATATGTTCATGGCTTATGTATGTATGTTTTTACAAAGATTATAAAGATTGTTTCAATAAATGTTACTTTTCATAACATTCTAATCATTCTCATGTTTTTGAGCAAAAAGTAATTTTGAGGATGTAAATTGTAGAATGATGATTTGTGTACAGGCATAACTAGATGTAGAGGTTAAGAGAACCTACCGCGAACACTCCCGGAACCAATCGCGAACGTTCCCAGAACGTTCCCCGAACCAATCATGAACGTTCTATTTACGTAAATAAAACTTTCCTGGGGAACGTATCGGGAACGTTCTAATCTTTGGTTCCCAGAACAATCTGGGAACCAGAAACTAACGTTCCCAGAACGTTCTGGGAACCAACAATTGTTAGCTGGGTTGTTCCTGAAGCTGGTATCCTTCTTTAGTTTCTTCTTCAACGGTCAACCATTCCTTTACACTTCCATTTACTCTTCCATTAGTCCTGCTTTCAGCAGAATCAATACATGCATCAGAAAGTGAGTCCGCATCTGTATCGAGTGTAAACAGTGTCAGTGATTATAATGGGTTTTAAGATCTGAATCTTGCAGGATGTTTTAATGGTACTAAGACCTCTTGTATGGCAAAAGATCGATGCAAATTTGATTTCTCATGTCATTAATTCCCATTAAACTCTACATTAATCCCAATCCATTTGTGCTACAAACATGAACAATATTAAAAGTTATGTGGTTTGTTAAGGAGAGCTCATCATATTTTTCATTAGGTAAAATATAAATGGGCAAGAAAGTAACCTGGGTGATAGAGAGACTAGAATATTGAAAAGATATTGGTGTGCTGTTGGGAAAGTTACTTTAAAACTATTGAAAGTTCTTGCAAGCTGCTAATAAAGGATCTTCCCTTTAAAAAGCCAGTCAGCTACTAAGCTAAGAGTATTTAACTACGTTTAACTGTCGCAGACAGGGCTTATATTTAGCCAGGTTTAGGCTTTTAGATTGCTTTTATAAACATGCCTTATAAAAGAAATAAAATGCATCGATTCACTAAAATGCTAATGTCTAATACTATTGCGTGTTGTTTGGGCAACAGTGACTGTTTATTACCCTGCATATTAACGATCCGAAGCTTCTTCAGAATGCGATCCATTTTGTATGTCGGAGAGACAACCGAAGCCATTCAATCACAGACAGGGAGAGGGAGAAAAAAAGAGGCGTGATGTGATAACCGAGGTATACTGACAGATTCTGATTCAGAAATAAAGCTTCCCACTTTGATTTAAATGCAAATGAAATCTGTCAACATTTGATATCTTCCAATTGAGAAGCGCGTATGTTTGTGTGCTTATGCACGAAAGAGTGAACGTGACTGAGAGCGACTCGCTGCAATTATATGAAAAATGAATCTCAGATCTATAAATGAAAGGATAAGGCTCTTTATTTTCCCCAAAGCTTTCCTGTAGGTCACCTTCAGAAGTTTTAGGCGCTCTAGAAACTTCCTGAGTCAGACTGTCTTCTTCAAAAGCAGGCGCTGACAGGAAGTGATTCTGTTAATCTCATATAGTTACTTTGAAATTATAGCTCATATTTAGAGTTAGGGATTTAAACAAACCCCTAATCCTAAGTATTAAACTTCGGTGCATGACTACAGACATGAATGATGTCTTAAATTGGGTGGGATGTCATGAGCTGCATCCTAATTCAGAGCCTGCATCTTTCGAAGGACGCACTCGAAGGCCGTCACAACTCGAAGGCTCTTTCAAATGCGTTCTCTAAATGAGTCTTTCGATACATTCATTGCGCGCCACCGGTAGGAATTGTTTTGCTGTATTACACCTTTAAATGCTCAAATATCTAATGATACAAAATTTAGAAAACAACAACTTTAAAGCGGTTCAAATGTTTACATATCTATATCTAAATAGACTAAGGTGAACATATTTTGACTGGTCGTTTTGTTTTTAGGCAAAAAGGTCCAGTACAAACTAGGGATGAGTAAGCGGGATATCTGTGTCTGTACTCGGACTGGGCGGGGCCTAACACGGAAGTGGGCGGGTTGTCTTGAAATGGGCAGGGCTTTAACCAGTATTGATTTTTAATCATGCAATTTGTATGGGTTAAAAAACTGGTTAGAGCCAGCAGACGTTTAAAAAAAAAAAACTCAGATGACAAGCGGAGAGCGAGAGAGAGAGAGTGTGTCCGTGGCTAATTACTTTGTAATATTATAGTTTTACACCACTAATTCCTTTATTTTTTATGAAATACTGAAAGAAAGTGTCAAAAACTCTGATGACCCACCGAGACGAACCGTAGAGTCGTGATAGAGTCGTATTCCACCAAGCGCCACGTCTGAACAAACCCCACGTTTACCAGAACTCTACTGGTTAATAAGTACTACAAATAAACCGAAATAAAAAATAAACCTGAAGCAGAAGAAACCCTAAACGTTAACGGAAAAGACCTGAGAACCTGAGTGACTGAGGGAGAGACAGAGAGAGAAAGAGAGCTGTTCTCTTCTCAGTGTTCTGTGTGTGAGTGAGCAGAGCGGGACACAGCAAATCTGTATGTGTAGGGGAGGGGTGCTGTGACTAGCCTATCACAGAACGCAGACACAGTCAGTTACCCAATGAGGATTTTTATTCAATCCAATCACAGATATTGACTCGTATTACTCGTATAATACTCGTACTCAGCAAAAGTGCTTTATCCGTACCGGATACTTGTTTCAGCCGAGTATCCGGCTCAACTCTAATACAAATGCTGCCACTCGTCAACAGTTGCTAGGCGACAAGAGCAATCCTCCGTAGACTAGACCGTCCCATTTAACAACGCTCAGCCTGACCTTTAAAGGATGCAGCCTCTGAATTGGGACAGAGCTATTGAGAGGTGTGCTATAGAGAATGTGAAGCTGAGTCACACTTAATTTAATTCACAAGCCGAGTGAGAGTCATACGCGCAACATTACGTTAATTATTAAGCACAGCAAAATAGAAAAGTTTCCAAAGCACTCAGCAACGTGATTATTTTATTGAGTGATGGAACTGGGTTTAATCAGTGACATTATTAACAAATTTGCTCTCCTGCGTCTTCTCATCACATCCTCAACCCGCTGCCTTGGTGTTTTCACACGTTGAAAAGGCAATAAAACATATTACAGCTCCTATGGTAGTTCTCAGGGCAGCAGAAATGATTTCTCACAATCACAACAGAAAATCAACTTACTGCAATAGACTCACAAGCAGAAAGGCACTGTGAGGTGACTTTTAAACAAAGCAGTTACCAGCAGTTAACTCAACACGGCGTAACGTCAGCTTTACATTCAATCTTACGTTTCTCAGAGATTAGGCATCATTTTTGGCATGCTGAGGTACAAAATAGGTAAAAAAAAAAAAAATCAACTCATATCTAGGGACCAGAATATCTCAAGTGATTTGGGGTATGCTTTTATTTACTTCTTTTTTAATTATTATTGGTGTCATTTTTTAAATATGTGCAAATAAGCAACTTGCTAAAAGCACAACCAATCAAAATACCAAATGACTCTGAAAATGAAAAGATAAAATAAAAATTTGTATTACAAGATATTAATCCACTAATGAAGAAAATGACAAAGTGTTGTCCAAGTAATCCTATGATGCTGCCATCATTAACACAAATATTCTTTATTGGCTTTGATCCATGGAATCTTTAGATTTTTAAAGGTTTTGATATGTTCTTCACACTAATGGTATGTTCTGTTTGCTGAAAGGTCATCTATGGCATCACTGCAAAAGTCCTTTACGGATCTGCTTGTGGCGACAGCTGATAAACTCAACCATTATATGATATTAATCAGCTATGAATCATTTTCAATGATAAGCAATAATTAACTTACACAGTGAAATGAAAGCACATGTGAGTTGGAAGACAAATGCTAAAATCACTTAACATTAAGCATACCTTAAAATGCACTATACTTAATCCACGATCCCATTCTAAACCACAGAAATGAATAATAGTCAACTTAGTACATTTGCATATGATATATTTTATATGAATAAAATGTCACTTATTAAATGTAGTTCTCACTTATTCAATTATTAACAATTCAGATCAATTTTTTTTTATTCACAACAACATTTCCAGGTGAATTTCCCCGCCTGTAGATTGTTGATTTAAGCAGTTTATCTTCCATAATCATAATTTAAGTTCCAGCTTTTTACATGTGCCCATTTGTCATACGCCAGGTGAATGAGTTAAGAACGAGTGTCTCTACTCTCTCTATTCCTCTGTGCCACACTGAACTTCAGCAGTTACTGCAAATCATTACGAGTGTGAAAAAGTCTTCTAGACTTCTATTTGCTTAACGCACTGTCTCATGCCCTAGGTCTGGTCTCAGACTCTGTGTGTTAGTGTGTGTGTGTGTGTGTGCTCCACGGTGACCTCTGTATCATCATCAGCTGTGACGTGGTTATCATGGACTGTCTGCTGTGTGTGCTGTGAATGATGACGCCTTTGCTGTGAAAGCAAAAATGTCTCCTCTGGTCATATATTCTTATTGAGCGTTTCAGCAGGGTCATATTTGCCCTCATCTAACAATTTGTAAGCCGCCTGTTTTTTGTTTAGTTTTTTTAAAATCTCTGGCTCTAGTGCCATATCCCATCCAGATGTGATTAAACAGCCTTGGTCATGTAAATCTGCTTTTGATCTAAGTAGCTGTGACATTTTTTTTGTCATTTTGACCCTTGGCTTCTATCTGTTTCAACCAATTGTTAAATCTCATTGGCCAGCAATACTGTTCCACATAGCTATAGTTTAGTCAGTACTTCAAATCAGATTTGTTTCTCAAATCATATCTTTTCAGGCAGACTGCCCACACTACTAATCTATTAAGCGATCAAATGTGATGTGTGTCAAGGCATAACCAACCAGTCTGCATGGGTTTCTTTGGTAAGGACATAGACCTACACGTATGTAATGAGGATTTCAAAATAGATGCAGGAAAAATGATGGTGCGTCATCTTGCGCTCCAAATAAGTGCCCTGTGAAATCGTGGGGCAGAACTCCTCCATTGCACAAGAAAAGCTCAGACTGGTACATATTATGATAAATCCGAAATCTTTGAAATACCATATAAATACTTAAGGCATTTCAGTCACCGGTTCTTATGTTATCATTGTGAACACACAAACGTTAAGAGTGATCCAAAAGACTATTTAAAATCCAACTGGAGCAGTCAGAGTATCCAGACTGAGACACATTTGTGATACTACTATTTATTGTATTTAACATAAGTTAGTTTGGAAATATTACTCATATATTAATTTGGTATGTGTCAGATAATACAGTTGAATGAATGAAAGTTGAATGAAAAATTGAAATGAAAGCCCTTTTTGTCAGTTTTGTATGTAGATAGATAGATAGATAGATAGATAGATAGATAGATAGATAGATAGATAGATAGATAGATAGATAGATAGATAGATAGATAGATAGATAGATAGATAGATAGAGATGGACAAATAGAATGACAGACTATAGATAGATTGATAGATTGATAGATAGACTGATAGATAGATTGATAGAATGGCAGAATATAGATAGATAGATAGATAGATAGATAGATAGATAGATACGGATGGACATATAGAATGATAGACTATAGATAGATAGAATGACAGAATATTAGGGATGAGCGAGTACAGCATTATCTGTATCTGTTAACAATATGAATGATCTGTATCTGTACTCAGACTGGGTGGGGCCTAACCTAGAAGTGGGCGGGATTTAACCAGGAAATGGGCGTGGCTTTAACCAGTATGTTATTTTTAATCATGCAATTGATATGGGTCGATCTGAAATTGTTATATTTATTGCTGATTAGAAAACTATTTACATGACAGCATCAGCATTGAGCTTCAGATCAATGGTTTTGATCACGATAACAAACTATACAGAGAACAAGTTTTGCAACAATGAATACAACTCATAAGGTTGCAATTATGAAGAAAAATTTGAAAATTTCTTCAATTATGAAGAAAAAGTTTTAATTTAAACTTAACTTTCTTTTTTAACTTTTATTTTTTTTTTATGATCAGTGTGATTATTATTTTTAATTTATGTGATTTTAATTTCCACACCAGGTATGTGTGTGTGTGTGTGAATATGAGAGAGAGAGAGAGAGAGAGACTTTTTTTTTTTTTTTAGACTTTACAAAGCTTTTATTTACAAATAATTAATAAATTACAATACACATATTTTGTAACTTAGATCAATAACATGTAAAAATTAGCTCCTCTTCCACAACAGCACACAGAGCCTCCTGATAACACCACATATTCTTAAAAGACAGTAGGTCGTCAATGCATTTATAATAATAAAAGTCAATTAAAATTCTAGAATGTACAAGGTTAAAAAACAAGGAAACTATGTTTTGTATCACATCTTGTTCAACTTTCTTTCTCCTGCTCAAGTATATGGACATTTTCGCTTGTCCCAACACAAAATTGAGCAATTGACACACATATTTTTTCTTTGCAAAATACTTGTACCCTAGAATAAAAACGGTCTTAGAGAAATCCTCATTACACTTTTTGAAAACATTATTTAAAACAAAAAACAGCGAAGCAAGTCTATGACAATTTAAAAAGGCATGAAAAATAGTCTCTCGTTCGTCACAGAAAGGACATTTATCTGTGATACCAGGATTTAAAACAGAAATAAAAGCATTGACTGCAATAATACCGTAAGCAACTCTCCAGTGCAAATCTCCTGTCTTTTTGTTCAACGGTGGTTTATAAAAAGTTCTCCACTCTGGTTTTTGGTCATTGTTCAAGTTTAAAAAAGTACGCCAAGGTGTGTCTGCTTTGTTGTTTAACATTTTCTTATTAAAAGCAATAGTACAGTGTTTATATAAAACCTTTTTATCACAAGAAATAAAATCAACACTTAATGACTCAAATTCTTCGAGATAAAACCCAGCATTGCCGTCCAATTTAAGAGAAAACACCAGATCTGGAAACCGCTCTTCCGCGTCTGGATTGCACAGTCCATTATTATAGTCCGATAATAAAAGTTTCTCGTGATCACTCAGAGCGGATTCCCATCTCTGCAGAAGTTGTGCTGTGATTCGTGTAGACTTGATTCCAAGACATTGAGAGGTTGCGGTTTCGTTTTTAAAGTCCAGTCCAGCTACTTGCAGCAGACGGCGAGAGTCACAATTTTACTGTTCATAAGAGCTTTTTTGAGTCCAGGAAAATAAAAACTGCTGGTTAGGTCCAATCGCTTGCCATGGATCAAAGGTTCTTCCAAAAGCCAGTAAAGAGATCCTGAAGTCTCCTTTTTTTGAAAAATAAAAAGATTCCATACATTAAAAACATTCTTGTAAAACACTGGTAACATGGAAAAATTAAAATCCAAAGGATCCATTAAAAAGATTGTCCTTCCAAGATTAAAACCACCCAAACTATTTAAAATCACTCTTGCAACAGCATTCCAGTTAAAACCATCAGAAACAGTTAAAAGCCTTTGTACAAACTGTAATCTAAAAGTGGCTATTCTGCTTTGCAGGTGAGCGAAGAAGCAACTAAATTGTTAGCAATTAAAACACGACCTCTAAAAGACATTTTTGGAACCAACCATTTCCATTTCTCGAGTCGGCCTTTAACTTTTTCAATAACGCCCTCCCAATTCTTTTGTGTAACGGTTTCATTGCCAATAAAAACTCCTAAATACTTAAAACCAGTCTTCCCCCACTCCAGGCCAACAGGAAGCTTCGGTGCATTGTTTCTCCAGTCCCCCATTAAAAACGTTTCAATTTTACTCCAGTTTACGCTAGCAGACGAGATCTTTTTAAAAGTTTCTAATACATTAAACAATCTTTGAATATCACTTTGTTCCTTGATGCATATAGTCACATCGTCTGCGTACGCCGACAGTATGAATTTGTTCTCATATCCTGGTAATGTCACACCTTGAAGTTCAGACCGTATCTTTTGTAACAAGGGTTCAATTGCTAAAGAGTAGAGCATACCAGAGAGAGCACAACCTTGTCTTATTCCTCTGCAAACTTTAAAAGGAGCACATAAACCACCGTTGATCTTTAAAATACTCTCCACATCACTATAGAGGACTTTGATCAAATTAATAAAATCCTCACTAAAACCAAATGCAGTTAAAACTTTCCATAAATAACAATGTTCTACTCGGTCAAAAGCTTTTTCTTGATCTAATGAAATAAAACCAAAATTTAAACCTAGCATCTTGGAGACTTCATTAAGATCACGAATAAAAGCAATGTTATCAAAAATGGATCTGCCTGGGACACAGTAGGTTTGGTCAGGATGGATGACACTGTCCATGACATTACCAAGTCTGTTCGCTAAAACCTTCGATAAAAGCTTGTAGTCACTGCAGAGCAGAGAAACCGGACGCCAGCATTTTATGTCTCCAAGATCTCCTTTCTTGGGTAGGAGAGTCAACACAGCTCTTCGGCAACTTTGAGGTAGTTTACCTCTTGCCAGACTGTTGTTCAGCACCTCTAGGAGATCCTCTCCTATTGTGGGCCAGAAAGACTTATAAAAGTCCACTGGAATGCCATCAAGGCCAGGTGTCTTTCCAGACATTGTTCCTCCAAGAGCTTTCTGCAGCTCACTCATGCTCACAGGGCCAGAGATCTCAGCGTTCAAGCTTTCAGGCACCTGAGGCAAGTTCTCGTAGAAGCTCTCTCCTTCACTCTCCTGCTCTGCAGCAACTTCACTTCTATACAAGTTTTCATAAAAACCAACTGCTCTTTGACGAATGTCTGCAAAATCTGTCAGGAGAGTTCCAGACTCAGATCTGAGAGCATGCATCATTCTACTTTGCCCGTTCTTTTTTTCCAAATTAAAAAAGTATTTAGTGGACGCATCCATCTGATCCAAGCTTAAAAATCTGGACCTGACCAAAGCCCCCTGTGTCCTAGAGCCAAGCAGATCAGCCAATTGTGTTTTGTTATCTAAAAGTGAATCTAAAAAACCTGTAGTTCCTGTCGACTCTGCCAATTCTTGAAGTTTTAAAATATCAGCCTCCAAGATGCTCATCCTAAAACTAGTCTCTGTGGTGATGTTTCGAGTAAACTGTAAACAGAGCTGCTTAATTTGAGCTTTTCCAACATCCCACCATTGCTGTACAGAATTATAGAGGTCTCTTTCAGTTTTAAAATCTTCCCAAAAATAAATAAACAATTCTTTAAAACGCTTGTCACTCAGTAAAGCGGTGTTGAATTGCCAATAAGCACTTTTGGGTTTTAAAAGATTAATAAAAACTGAACATTTGACCATGCAATGGTCAGAAAAGCTGACAGGAACAATATGGCAGTTACTTATTATATTAAAATGGTGTTTAAAAACATAAAATCTGTCCAATCTTGCCATGGAAATGACTCTATCACGCACATGCGTCCAAGTGTATTGCTTTTGTGTTCCCTTTAAATGCCTCCAAACATCACATAATTCATGCATCTTAATCATTTGGATCAGTCGATTTCTCGAGGGTGTATGTGGTTCTAGATGATTTCGGTCTAGATTTGATTCTGTGCAATTAAAATCACCACCCAAAAATAAAAACTCTTCCTGATCACATTTCTGTAAAAGCGAACACAAGGTATTTAAAAACAGCATTCTCTCCACTGCTGACACCGGACAGTACACGCAAATAAAAACAATGACACTCTTTTCATAGGTTGCTCTTATTTTTAAAAGTCTACCTTTTACAATCTCTTCTACTTGATAAGAATGTGGGTTAAAACTTTTTGTAAAAAGAACAGCTACTCCACCGCTAAGAGAAGTATTGTGACTTAAAACCGAGAGTCCACCCCATTCTCTGGCCCAATCAGAGGCATTACTCAGATCGCTGTGCGTCTCCTGAAGCATCACCACATCTAACTTGCTTTGCTTTACAAACTCATAGATTTCCATTCTCTTTTTCACATCTCTTGCTCCGTTAACGTTCAAGGAGGCAAGATTAATCTCATTCATTTTAAAAGAATAAGATGAGAATAAAAACCAAATAAATATTACTAAAAACAAAGCACTGTAAAACATCATTTTAAGCATTTTGGCTGTTATCATTAAAACCATCAGAGTTTAAAAGCCGAACAATTTTCTTAAGTCGATAGATTTCTTTGTTTGTGAACAAGCTTTCTGACATATACAATCTGGTTCTCTCAATAAACTGTTTGGTGTCTGGAAAGTAATCACAGACACGTACTCCTCTCTTATTTTTTGTTGCTCTGAGGAACAGTTTAATGTCTTCGACTTCATAGTTTCGGATGGCTAAATCACTCTGAGTCAAACTGAAGGTAGAATCCGAAGATTCATTGCCACTTTCCATGCCCTCTTTGTCATCAACATCATCATCATCATCCTCATCACCATCAGCCACATTTGTCTTTTTTTGTTTAACACCTTGGGTTTTGCTTGAACTTTTCCTTTTAACTGGCGTTTTGAACTCAATTTCAGCATCATCAATATCAAGAGGTGAAAAAATCGAAACAGACTCAGTGGTGACTCCTTCACCCACTACAGCCGTTGCTTCTTTCTCAACTTCTTGCAAAAACACTGGTGCAGTGACATCCATAGAAGCATCACCATTATCCATAGAAGCATCCTGTGCCTCAGAAACACCACCATTCTCCACAACAGTCACATCTTTCACTTTAGTCACGTCAACATTAGAGGTCCCTGCTTCAACTCTTTCCTCATCAGCACCATTTGAGTTCACATTCTGCCCATCAGTGGACGGCTGATCCTCTTTAGTCTTTTTAGGACACTTCCGAATCAGGTGGTCTACCCCACCACAGTTAAAACACTTCATCTTGTCAGTCGTTGCATAAAACACATAGTCAAAGCTGTCAACCTTTAAAATCATGTAAACAAATCTCCTGAATGAGACGACATGCTTCAACAAAGGTGAAGCAGTGCCCATCAGAATTTTCTTGATTGGAGAGACTATTTTACCATAACGAGACAAAATCTTTATCAGTGTGTCATCAGTGACAAAAGGTGGAATGTTAGACAAAGTGACTTTTTTTGATGGTGTTGAAAGCGGAAGGACAGGAGTGAAAAGATTATTAACAACAATCCCCTTCTCCACTAACTCATTCGCCTTCTCCACTGAGCTCAAAAACACTACAACAGCGCTGTTCATTTTGGACGCCGACAAAATACTGCCGTGTCCCACGATTTCACCCATCGCCAAACAACATTCCTCAACGCTCACCGCGGACGCCACTTTAACACCGTGACGCCGCGTGAGACTACTCAACGACCCAACCCGCGGGTCCGCCATGGCCGCGCAAGGGGAAAAAACCCCACGCGGCCCAAAAACAAACAAACGAAGAAAACGAAAGAAAAAAAACAACACACAAAAAACACAAAATAAATGTAGTCGAAAATAGAAAAGGTAAAGAAAAGAGAGTACAAAAGACACTCACTTCGAATACCACGCTCCACACTCACGCCGCTCCAACCACTCGCACTCACACCGGAAACGAGAGAGAGAGAGAGAGAGAGAGAGAGAGAGAGAGAGAGAGAGAGAGAGAGAGAGAGAGAGAGAGAGATAACTGGGTGTGTTCTACGGATCAAATAGTCTGACACTGTTTTTAAGATCTGCTTTCCTTTTTTTTTGTATGAAATAGAATCAGAATCAGAATCAGAATCAGAAAGAGCTTTATTGCCAAGTGTGCTTGCACACACAAGGAATTCGTCTTAGTGCTCAAGCTTCCAGTGCACATTTACAACACAACATGGACAAACAAACAAAAACAAAAACAATCACTGAATAGCTCAACACCGAGGCAGCCATTTGCGGCGCCAAATACAGCAAGAAAGTATCAGACACTCAGTGCGCGAAGTCGCATTCTGTCAAGAACCACGTCTGAAAAAAAAAACACGTTTACCAGAACTCTACTGGTTAATAAGTAAGTTCTACAAACAAACCGAAATAAAAAACAAACCTGAAGCTGAAGAAACCCTAAACGTTAACGGAAAAGACCCGCGAACCTGTATGATAGATAGAGAGAGAAAGACACCTGTTCTCGTCTCAGCGTTCTGCGCGTGAATGAGCAGAGCGGAGCCGCGGGACGCAGCAAATCTGCATGTGTGGGGAAGGGCGCTGTGACTAGCCTATCACAGAACACAGACACAGTCAGCGACCCAATGCGGATTTTTATTCAATCCGAGCACAGATAATGACTCGTATTACTCGTATGATACTCGTACTCAGCAAAAATGCTTTATCCATACCGGATACTCGTTTCAGCCGAGTATCCGGCTCAACTCTACAGAATATAGATAGATGGTTACAGATGGACAGATAGAATGACAGACTATAGATAGATAGATAGATAGATAGATAGATAGATAGATAGATAGATAGATAGATAGATAGATAGATAGATAGATAGATAGATAGATAGATAGATAGATAGATAGATAGAAAGAACATGTCCTAGCACAAGGGAGAACAATAGTAAATACATATTTGGGATATTAACACAAAGCTAGCATATCTTTTGAAGTTCTATCTACAACTTGGCAAGTCAGACACCTAATTTCTGTTTTAAGATTTCCCATTATTTCCAACTGTGCAACTTTGCAAATGCCCCACCCATTCTCTAATGAGTTTCCTCAAGGTAACAAACCTTCTGTGAAATTCAGAGAAATTGTTGAGCACGCGCTTTATCGACAAAACACCTCAGGAAAAAAAGGCGAATATTGCTTTCAAGTACGAGAATGCATAAAACATCAGGCATTCTTCTGTTGTTGATCTTCAAAGCTTTGAAGGATTCACACCGACTTCAGGTTTGAATAGAAGCTCAGGTGAAGTGATTTGCTGAACACACAATGACTGGGCTCTCAAAGGGCTCGATGCACTCTACTCGATTCTCCGCCAAGGTCCCTACAACAGAGCTGCAGTGGCAGCGGCTGCGGCGGCTGGGATTTTTATCCTCTCATTGACTTTAGACTTAAGACCTGGGAATTTAGCCTGGTAAACTAAACCTCAATAATCAATGGAAAACAGCTGCATTCTCATGCACACACACACACACACACACACACACGTGCATGAGCAGTTGAGTAGTGTCCCAATGCAATAGTCTAAGTCAACAAATGTTTAAAAGCTCAACCGTTTGCACGTCCTAATCTAGTCCTTGAAAGTAGTAAAGGCAAACAGATTGGACAGAGTAAACAAATTTAACTTGGTGTCAACAAAGTTGAGCGAGGTTCAACTCCAGCTCCACCCAGACCGCTTAATTAAAGATAGTTAAGATTAAAAACGAAGATGTGTGTCGTTGGGATTCCTGAAGAATTGTCAGAGGATTGAGGTAAGCGGCCGTGTTTGTGATTGACACATGCTAAATTAACAAGCTCCTCATGAGCCTTCATTTTAAACTCCATTATGATTGATTAGAGATAGTAGAAGGGTTAATTATATGCAAAACTTCTCTTACATACTGCTATGAGGTTCCGGATGGGTGCGAAGGTGTTTTCTCGCTCTATGGTAAATGGGAGATTGATTATCATCTCAATTCTTCAGTTTCCAGAAGCAAAATACAGCAGGAACTGACCCTGGAAAGCAGCACGTCATTGGGGAAATTTGCCTAAATCTTCTGAAAAAAGTGCATTGAACGAGTTCTGGCGGCGTGCGTGATTAGAAACGGGTTCTGATTAAACCAGCGATTGTGAACAGCCTTAAATGTAACCAAAGCTCCGGCCTCTACTGCGACAGATGCAATTGTTGGCAGGTCTGCAAACGGAACAGCTGCGATCAAAGCCCTGATGAAAAGGTGGTCCGAAAAAAGACATATTAGAAGTTCTTACCTGAGTTGCAGTAACTTTGTCCTCAGGATGACATTGCAGATCTTAAGTTTAGCTCCCCGAAGGCTGCCTTTGGGAAAACCCGACACTTCATGTGAATAACACCGGTGTGTTTGAGAGGAAGAGAAAGCGTGTGTGTTTTATAGAACGCGCATACAATCATATGCATGTGCTGGAAATAGAGTGATTTTTAAATGTGTGTGTATATATATATCACTCTCTTTCTTTCTCCACATTCGTCTTGTCCTTTGAGACATCAGCTATACAAGCAAGTGCAGTTAAATAAATGAATACTGGACTCAAATGGAAATACATCAACAAAAGAGGTTAGCATTTTCAAGTTTCATATGCAATTTTGATTTCATCAGCCAGTTTGTTGATTTAGAATGATATGATGCAACATCCTGGACATAAATGACATAGCTTGAGATGGTACATGAAATTATGATTCGAGCATCGCAAATCATAGTGTGTTGGAAACGGTGGCTGGAAGTGCACACACATGCAGGGCTAATGTTACCCACAACCCTTTGAGTTTAGAGAAAATGCTCGTAGGATGGTTGTCTTTCAAGATTTGTGAGATCAAAGCTGTCACGGCAATTTTGAAATCACCTAAAAGTGAATTTTGACATGTTGACAGTTGCATATCAATGCAAGCAGCGTTAAAAGTGTCAGTTGCATTAAGACGCACAGTTTTGTTTCCCTAAACTAGTACACTGTCTTAAAAGCGCACACTGTCCCATCATGCACAAAATATAGAAGTGCAAAGAGGAACAGAAGGATCCAAAAGTATGAAACCACTGGTGAAAATGCTTGTACAGTGGAACCCACTTATCTCAAGCTCGGTTATCTCACCAACCCTATTGTGTCGACGTTTTTGAAGTGGAACCACCAAACTCCCTATTTGTCTTAGCATTTTCTTATCGGTTATGTCGATTTTTTTATGTCGCCGAACCCTAATATCTCGAGCACAAAAGAGGGACAAAGTCGCCACTTAACATCTGTTATCTCGATCCCCGTAACTAATGATAGCACCGAGTTCACTGCGTATGCATTGCGTTGCACGTGCATCAGTTCGAATGGTCGCTCACTCCAGTGATGCTTCACTCACTCTTGCGCACAGTGCCACACAGTAGAAGAACTCGCGGAAAAATCTTGGAAGAGGAGGCACAGGAGTTCAACTTCACTGTCCAGGAATTCCCAGATTACGTTGACATCGACAAAGACATTGTTACTGATAGAAGCATTTGTTTTCAAGCAGACCGTTAAAGGCAAAAAGCAACAAAGCATTTTAGACTTTGTAAAGAAACCATAGTAACCGCGTGTGCAATACTTTCAGAACTGTGTCAGAGCGAAATGACTGTTATGAGCGAATGTGTTATGTTTATGTTCGCTGTGAGCGAAATTATGTTTGCAATGTTGGAGAATATAATTAAAGGTTTGTATGGAGAATCGAAGGTGTTTTTATTGAATACAGGTAAATCTCTGCTGTTAGTTGGTGCACAGATGCATTTTGTTCTTCGAAAACATATACAGTGTATGTACATTTTTATAGCATGGCAATCGCTTCATCAAATAATTCACCATATTTGCTTTTGGTTTTCTCGATCATCGGTTAACTCAACACTTTTTTGCAACTCCCGAGGCCGTCGACATAACCGGGTTCCACTGTATTTGGCAGTTTTGCTGGAATATGAGACTGTCTGTACAGAGTCACTCGATCAATTTCACTCACTTACTTTTTACATTTGATTTGTGACAGAGAAGATGTCGTTTTAGGTCTTTCTTTCTTTTTTAATTGCAGAAAATTGTTTAATTCCAGATTTAAATTAGATTTTGAATCCCAGTTTTTAATGTGGTATCATTATTTTGGATCCCACTGCCAATGTGTTTCGATATTCAGACTTCAATGATACTCTTAATACACTACAGAGTGCATGATGGGATATGGGCATGAAGAGAAAGACTGTGAGAGATCATAGAAGAAGAGAGAGAGAGATGGTGTGTGTCTGTGTGTTTGGATGAGTGTTGGGGATATCATCACAGAAGTGGTCTGAGGGGTTTTTAATGAAAGTTATGTAATAGGTCTTTTCATATGACTCATCTCATCCTAATACACACACACACACACACACATACACACACACACACACTTAAGGAGTGAGTGAATGCATTCTTTCCTCAAACCAATTTGCACATTCATAGCATTTGCTCAGTACGGCAAACAAAAATCCCACATGGTACAATTACCTGCTGCTAACCATTTCCCAAATAGGATTTTATGCCCTGAGATTTGAATTAATTTAATAATTTTATTGAAAGGGGTTATATGTAAGGTTTTTCATGTATTAATTGCTTTTTTTATTGCCAATATGTGAACAGCTTGTAACCAGACTAACAAAAACAAGACTTCCTAGGTTGTGTATGAAAGCCTGAAGAGTGATTTTTATGTGAAGGACTCCGGACATTCACAAATCAAAAGGATGTGACAGTTAATCAGGATAATGCCGAAAGAGCCATTCTGTACTGTAATGTCAATGTGTCATGCAAACAAAGGTAATTAATTCAAACCATAGCCAGATCTGTTCAGTCTACATTCTCAAATATACTTACTCATCAAACTATAATTACATTGTCATTTTAATAAGCTCATCTGTCGACATGATGCCGGTGAATCACACAGTAAAACATCCACATCACATCCGATGCTTTCTGAACTGCTGTTTTCTCACAGCTGTGATATTTGTTGTGTTTATCTTGTTATTGAGAGGAAAGTGCATATTTACATGTTCATCTAAACGTCGCTCTAAGCAGCGTGAACTACTGGATATTCATTAATAATACTGTATATCGCTACAAAGGTATTTCCAACTTCTTTTTATTCCTAAGAACGAAAAGGAACTTTAACGTGAAAGTATGTCGGTGTCACGTTCAGAGCGAATTTCAAATCATTCAGCATTCGTAGGGAAATGCGATGCGATGGTCACTTAATCGTTTTTGGTCATGTGACCCAGGGTGGAGAATCTTCAAGACTCATTTTAAATGTAAATATGGAGAGGTCGAGTTAACATAAAAAGAATGTTTCAAGTATTTTTTTATTTATTTTTTTTTTATATATATGATTTTCATATTTACTTTAAAAAGGTTTCATAGATAAGAAATGGGTTTAATGCTTTTTAAAGTTAAGAGCAGATCGGCAACACACATAAAGAATATTATAAAGATTTCCCTATAAATGTATATTTAGTTGTATCATGTTAAAGTCTCCATTTCTAGTGAGTAAACTTCTTTTACTTTCTTGGACGTTAAGTGTACGATAATTTGCTGGCTGTAGTTCAGATAATGGCCACCAGTGTCACTAACAACAAGCATTTCTGGATTATACATACAGAAACTTTCATTATAATTTTAAATATTAATTTAGTATTCATAGTAAAGTAGTCTATATATCATTTTATATGAATGTTCATTAGGTTGATGGTGCTTTTGCTCCTAAAATGTGGAATTTGTGAGACACAGTCACTTGGTAGTTTTAGATCTTACTTGAAAATACCTTTTTAAGTAATCTTTTAATTGATTGAGCTCATAAACCCTGCATATGTAAATTTGAAAATAGTTTTTTTTTTCAATGGTGATCAGTTTTAAGCAAGGTCTGAATTCGTCGATAATAACACTGTGACAGATGCGGTACTCGAGTTCCCATTAGTGTGCTTCAGCATGAATAAATGGTCTAATTTGCTGTGGTAAAGTAAAGATACACTCTAAATAATCACCACATGACGAATCAGCAACACAGGGCCCATGTCTTTTTTTAGACGTCCACAATATTGGGTGGTTTGTGTGTTAAATGTTGAGGTGAATTTAGATCTAGATCGGGTTTGGTGCGTTGTGCCGCTTGCTGTCAGATATGATTGGATGAGAAGCGGCCTGGTGAACGATGCCGTGACTTGATCTTTTATTATGGGCCCATTAGGTCTCACGGGGTTCGTTCCTGCACATCAGGGCCTGATAGGCTATAGTGCGGGAAGTATGTAGAATTTATTTGCTGATCGCTGGCATGAAAGATGTAGCAATATGAGAATAAGAGAGGAATTCTGAGCAGGCTTAAAGCGGCATCATCGATGGAAGTTTGTATTGTTATTTCTGTGGTATTCTGGGTGTCTCTTCCAGTAATTTATTGATGTCAGTAGTAGACATAAAAGCATCGCCATAGCACAGGGAAACATTAGGTAGCACACAGATTAATAATGTAGTAAAGAGATTCAATGGGTTATTCATAGTTATAGGAAGGAAGGTGTGTGTGTCTGTGTTTGTGTGCGTGTGAAAGTAAAGGTTTGTAGCAAAGAACACTTCTTATCAAGATCCAGTTTTCTTTGAATGGAGTTCTTGAGTTATTATACAAATATTATACTTAATACTTGTTATATTCTACATTCTTATGGTTATGCACAGAACTATTAACATTTATGCACTGCTTATGCATAAAACATCAGCAAGTTGTTCTTTTTTTAAGTGACAATAAAGTTATTATTATTACATTGTTACTATAAAAGTTAAATAAATGCTGTTCCTGAAGAAAAAAAAAAGGTTTCCACTAAAATATTAAGCAGCACTACTTTCAACATTGATAATTAGAAATCAAATCATTATATTAGAGTGATTTGTTAAGGATCACATGACACTGAAGACTGGAATAATGCTGAAAATACAGCTTTGATCATAGAAATAAATTACATTTTAAAATATATTAAAATAGAAAAAGGTTATTTTAAATTGTAATAATATTACAAAATGTTTTCAGTATTTGTGATCAAATAAATGCCTTGGTAGGCATGAGAGGCGTACAACTTTTGTTTCAGTATGATATAGTATCTTATAGTAATAGTGGTGTATCCTACATATACATATTATTTTAGTTTGAACTTAGGGATGAGTTTCCTGTGCAACCAGCCTCCAGAATGCTGTCCTGTACATAATTCTTTCCTCATGTTTCTATTCTTGTCATTTCTATCCCTAGGAGACAGCAATTAGTGACAGTAAGAATCCAAAGCATGCTCAAAAAAGTCTGGATCTGTTGTTTTCTGTTTTTATAGCTTATTAACCTCCAAATACCTTTCGTAGTCTGATATCTATGACGTCGGCGTGTGTGTGTGTGTGTGTGTGTGTGTGTGTGTGTGTGTGTGTGTGTGTTGTGAACACTCTCTAATTGGTTTTCAGTAGCGATGATTTAAACACCTCCATCTGTTTGAACGCTGTAATGTGCCAGTGTGCAGGTGCGGCAGGGTCACGCACGGCCAGACACACTCGTAACAAGATAACGGGCAACGGATTTTTGCAAATTACGTTTTTTGATGTAGCTGAGGTTACACACTCTCAACTGAACTGGCTAAATCATATCGAGAGAACAAAACAGAGAAGCGTGAACTATTTTCACTCTTGAAATAGTTAACCCTGGGTCATTGTAGACCCGGGGTAAACAGAATCCTGGGTTATCTCACTGTACGTTTCACACAGCTCATAATGTTTCTCAGGGTTAATCGTTCATCCTGTGTGTTCATAAAGTGACATTGCACACTGGACACTCGTAAACCTCGGGTTAACGGTCTTATTTCCACGTGATATGTTAACATAATAACTCTGGCTCTGAGGATCCTCATTTTATTGCAGACTCTTCAGACTGTAAAGGTAAGTATGAACAGGGTCTTCACTCCAGTTTTTGTGTTTATGTCACCATTTGATATGTTTCTCCTCAAACACTGAAACAATGGTTGATATGACTGTGTGAATATGAAGCATGCGATTGTTTGTCTGCTGTAACATTCTACCAATCCGTGGTTAAAAGCAGGGTTTAGATAACCCGGGGTTAAGCACTGTGTGAAAAGTTGGGAATGGACTCTTTTGACTTGGCAAGCATTCAGAACACTATAACAACCACCCACAACACCAACAAGATGCACAACAAGCAAACAAAGCTCAAGCTATTGAATAGTATGTTCAGTTTGCAAATGCTTTCGCAATACAAATGTAGACAGAAAGTTTTGCATTGCAAGAACAGTCAGAGACGTAGAGGACATGGTCTGTATGACCGAAATAAATAATAATTTAGAGCATCTATATGAATTAATTTTAAATTGAATTACATGAAGGACATGGGAAAGTGCTAATAACTTTTCAAAGGCTTTGCACCACAATAATCAGAGAATAATTGCGCCTGCAACAGGGACTGTCTGCCATGATCAAACTCCTGGTGCGTGCGTGTGTGTGTGTGTGTGTGTGTGTGTGTGTGTGTGTGTGTGTGTGTGTGTGTGTGTGTGTGTGTGTGTGTGGAGTCAGTGGTCTATGTTCATGTCCCTCTCTCCTGTAGTTCCTCTGTTTTGCACTTAATTGAATATGTTTAATATTTAGTTCAAAAGGTTCCAGTCGTCTGAAATATATTGATATTAATGTAGTAGAAGACGGTAATTACTCCAACAGACGTGTTCTGTGTGCATCTATGTTTGTGCATGACTTTGAAGTGGACTGTTTTAATTAATTTGCTTAATTATATTTCAAAGCTTCTAATGAAGTACGGCAGATTAGCATACACAATAAATCCATCACTGGAAGCAGTGACAGCTCCTCACACACACACACACACAGTGATATTAAAGCTGGACGTCCTCTCCCATCTCTCTGTTACAACCTCCTGCATGTGCTCTGTGTAATTAGCTTTTATCTGAAAGGACACCCAGGCTTCTGCAGTCACCAGTCGCTGCCGATACTGTCGTGAGGCTCTTGCGAACATCTGCACGCCCCTCGAGACGTCTAGACGTCAGTAAAGCTCCCCAGACACTGCACGCATTTTCATCATCTCTCCAGATGGAGACAGCCTTCATCCTTGTGGGTTTTTCCATAAAAACCTTGAAACAAAACTAAATGAAAAGCAACTGCCTAGTGACTACCCTTAGGTAACCACACTAGTAACAATTTATTTATTTGTTAATAAATTATTATAATGTGTAATTTTACCGCTGTGTTGTTGTGGCTGTAATGAAACGGTTGAATCAAGAAGAATCAAATTAGGGATTATGGAAGCTAATTAGAAACTTGGTTACACGGAAACTAAAACATACTACAATAATGGTAAGTCATTCATTTATTTTGGTATTACGGTATTAGCTTTAGGCTAACTGCTAACTGTGCCTGTTCTCTGCAGAATTATAGTTTTAAGTGATGCTAAAGTTACGTCTGCAGTCGTCTACCATTTGTCAACTCGCAATGCTAACTTGAAAAACACATGAATCTCTGTAAAGTGTTGAGAGGATTTCCTCAGTAAGACAATGATGCTATAAATTGTGTCTACTTGATAAACGGCTAAATTAGCTAGCGTCTGTGTTCAGTCATGAATGTTTCAAAATACACTTCATTATGTGAAGCTATTAATTGCCATTAAGACTGACTTGCTAAACACAAGCTGGCTCCATGAATATTTTAGAAGACACTGCAGTGGAGCATCTAACACTAAATGACCTGATCTGGAACATGCTGATACAACTTTAGACTATGCAGGTGATGTATGAAAGCGAATGCAGGGGAGAACAGGCGTAGCATATTTACTGAGCGCTTGTTTGTTGGATAATTCTTTTTGATGTGTGTTATGCACAGTACAGATACGAATGTGGACTTTCATTGATGGGTCCTACCAGCGCGGCACTGAGGACTCCTGGGAGATAAAGATGGTTGTAGACGAGTGTTGTTTGTTGTTTTGTTCCTACGATGACTCTCTGTTGAATGCTAACAACAGGCCCCACAACAGAAGATGAAACGCAAACAATCAGCGGAGACCGGCTCACTGAGGCAAATAACGCAAAGCACCACACAGCTACTCCTGGAACTCATCAACAAACAAGAACACGGAGAAACTGGGCAAAAGTCATAGGGGCAGAGTCCAGGGACAGAGGTTTTTGGCTGTGTTTGGGTCATGTGAGAGTGAAAAACAGAAACTGCTGTGGAAATAAAAATCAATGGATTTCAGTTTAATATGATAATATATTTCCATCCTCGCCGTGGGTAGAGACCTTGTATAACCATAAACCATTACTATTGGTCACGCTCTGTCTGTGGGTTTTGCAAATATTGAACCAATGAAAAGTATCAAAAAGAGTTTGAATTGTGCATATTTTGTGTCAAGAGTGTCTCTGCTTGTTTGCCATGCAAGTCTATATAAAGAACTGTGTGTTTATGTTACCCTTAGGCCTGTTTGTTGTGTCACCTGTGCACTTCCTGTGTGTAAGGTCATTTGTCACTTCCTTTCTGTCGTGTCAATGTTTAACTTCCTGTGTGTAAGGTCATTTGTCACTTCCTTTCTGTCGTGTCAATGTTTAACTTCCTGTGTGTAAGGTCATTTGTCACTTCTTGTCTGTCGTGTCAATGTTTCACTTCCTGTGTGTAAGGTCATTTGTCACTTCTTGTCTGTCGTGTCAATGTTTCACTTCCTGTGTGTAAGGTCATTTGTCACTTCTTGTCTGTCGTGTCAATGTTTCACTTCCTGTGTGTAAGGTTAGTTGTTACTTCCTGTCGGGTGTGTCATGTTTCACTTCCGGGTCCCATTTGTGTATTTTCGTGTGCCCTTACCGCACCTGTCTTGTCAATCACTTTCATCATTAGTCTACCCAGGTGTTCGTCATTCCCTTGTGTATAAAACCCTTTTGTGTTTCCCTTGTCTTTGTCGGTTGTTAATTAAGTAATGTTGACTTTATGGTGTGGTTACGGTGTGTGTATGCTATCCTTCCGTGGTTCTGGTTCTAAGTTTGTTCTGAGTTTATTACACTACTTTTTGGTCACTACTTTGCCGTTATTTAAAGTGTTTTGTTTTCCTTTATATTAAAGTTAGTTTTCCGTTTAACACCTGCTTTCCTCATCGTGTCTCTCCGCATCGCACACGCCCAGTTTTGTTACACTTTAAATGAGGTACAGTGTTTTATTCAATCAAGAAACACTACATCTATAAAGGATTACGTTTTTGTATTTGAGGAGCGGAGAAGAGTGTCTTAGTTTGCCATTTGTTGTCGAGCTATAATCAAAACTGTCTTGAATAGCCTGTGTAAAGAACATGAGATTCTGGTCAAATGACAGAAACATCTGCGTTCCCATATAGCAAAGATTTGTGCTTATGGTTTTGCTATTTTTGGACCATTGCTTTATCACTAGAAGGAAAACAACTAATGATTTTTAAAGGATTAAAAAACATGCAAATAAGCCAGATGTGTATATTTTCTTAAGAAATATGCCAATAGAACACTTGTCACCATGATGCATTATTGGATGTTGTCAATGCATTGCTATGTGGTTGATAGGGTAATTTGGTTTTGATTAGAGGACTGGGTCAAATATCAATGTCCTTGATTTTCTTTTTTTCCCCCAGGCAATTTATACAACAAACAAAAAAGTCCTATAAACTTACATTGGACATCATAGAGACTTTTGAGGTGGGAGATTTTAGATGTGCCAGTAAGCCACATACTAACAACCACTTAGTTAACATCTAAAATACTTTAGTAGTCATCTACTAACCACCTAGGAACCACCCACAACACCACAGGAAAATCTGCTGGATTGAGAAAGCAGTAGCAAAGTAAATGATGACAGAACTTTCATTTTGGATGAACGGTTCCTTTACGGTTCAGGAGTGTTGAACAAATCCATAACTGTATATGAGTAACAATGACTCTTACATTAGAGCCACTAGCTTCAATTAAGAACAAAGTCAATGGGAAGTTCCTATTTAGATGTGCACATTACCCAAATATGCTCATTTTTCCAGAGCGAGTGACTCATTAGAGGTGTGTTTGCTAATGAGGACACTTGATGAGTTCTCAGCACCAAAGGCCCCCTGCTCTCCGCAGCGAATGACGTCAACACTGCGACTCAAACACTGACCTGCTGATGCCAAACTCTGAATGAGTGCATGAGAACAAAAGAATGAGACAATCGATTGGGTTGTGTAACTGGCTCCTCAGCTTAAGTGCCTTAAACGGGGAGAAGGGCTCAACAGTTTAGCTCCGTCAAGTGTTTTCACACACGTATGAGTGTTTATTTGTACATAATTGTGTAATATCTGCACACCACCCAGAAGATAAAAGATCACACTTTCACGCAGTAGGGAAAAAAAATTCTGCCTTAAATATTTAAGTACTATCAACTTGGATGTTTAAGTCATTTCAACTTAAATTACATTAAACTGATTTTAAAAAATGTGTTGAATCTTATATAACAGAAAAGTTAAACAATGTAAAAACATGTCATAACTTAGTGATCATATCATTTTTTACAGTGTATACACAGCCACTTTAAGACAAAATAGTTTTTCTTTTTCATGCAAAAACTAAAAGGAATAGTTCACTCAGAATGAACATCTGTCCTTATTTGCTTATTTTTATCCTTCCACATCTGCCCTTGTAGAGAACAAATATTTTGCATTGAGACCCAAATTTTCTATATATAAAAATGGCAAAGAAAGCACCGTATACAGTACATACCATAAAAGTCCTGTACTTTCTTTCAAGTGTGACAGAGCTTCGGAAGATAAACGACTGTATTTCTTGAAGGGAGGCAGAAAAAAGCAGAAGAGATTGGCGAGAACAGACCTCAAGGTGCTTTATTGATCATTTTATGCAATAAAATGTTAAAACATTTTCTCCCAAATAAGTCTGAGCCCTCTTGCAATTAAAATGCCACATGAATTGCTTGAAAAAACTGCTCAGTGAAAAAAGACCTTTTTCATTAACTTCTCAAATTCATCCTTCAAACACAGAGCCATGTTTCCTTTTGCATGTGCATAGCTGAAAAGTAATATCGATCTCTCGTCTAGTAAACCCGTTCATAAACAGTAAGAACACAATAAAAATAAGAAAAAAACCTCATCCATTCCATCATGCCCTTAATTTTGTATATTTAACAATGGAATCGATATTTAATCATACAAAAATAAGAAAAATATTGCAAAATGCACTAGTCATTCTAATGAAATAGTGCCATTTGTGTACTCTGTGTGTCATCAATTAAATTTATATATTTTTGAAATTGATCATAACTGACATAAAATATATTTATAATTTATAATGTTACAAAATATTTCTGCTTCAGACAAATACTGTTCTTTTGAACTTTCCATTCATCAGAGAACAAATGTATCGTTTTTTCACAACAATATTAAGCAATCATTGATCATTAGAAATCAAACTTTCATTAGAATGATTTCTGAAGGATAATGTGACACTGAAGAGTGGCGTAATGAAAGTGCGGCTTTGATCACAGGAATAAATCAAATATATTTGACAATATATTCAAATATAAAACAGCTATGTTATCCACAAAACACTATAAAACATAATGTGTAATTAAATTATCAGAAATGTATTGTAGCTATTGTGTGTGGCTATGATGCTTATACATTTAGACAAAAGAAAATCAGAATTTTTTTAAACGTGCCAATAGATTAAGGCCCATGTCTCTAGTTATTACACCATACGCATCTGTCACTGCAGACCACCAATCCTTTTTTTCATTGGAGGTTCTTGACTCTTTTGAGGTCTGCCTCATGCCTTTATTACTGTCCATCACTCGATAGCATGATGGTGCAATAGCACACTCAGAAAGTGAAAATTCTGTCATCATGTCGTTCCAAACACATGAGACTTTTTTTCCCCTTCAGTTGAACACAAAAAGTGAATTCATGACTGTTATTGTCCACATCGTTTGTGTGTTGGGTGGAAGCATCGTATCTAAACATTTCACTTTCATGTTTTTTTTTTTTGTGCATAAATCATTATTATTTGTCATCCTTATGTCTTTAGGGTTTCAAATATGTAACAAGTGAAAAAGCTTGTTACTAAACCTCGTAACTCCATTCGATCCTCAAATTGTCGGTAAAACCTTTTATCTCCACCTGCCTTTTTCATGAATGAAATGCCATTTTGCCGTCTCTGCTGTTCGCAATGCAAGGATACTAAAGTAGTGGTTGTTTGAATAAATATAGTATTTTCTTTACTCAAGAAACACTATATATAAAAACATATGTTTATGTAATTGAGTGGCCTGTTGCGCAGAAACTTACGATCATTTCTCAAAAATGTACATACAAAATCTTCTAGATGTGAAATCTTTAAATATATATAACATTTACAATCCATACATTTTCTGAAATATAGAGCTGAATGGTTTCAAGTTTACACCTTGTAAATGCCACCTAGCTAATGTCATTAGCATACAAAAAAAACGACTCAGTGTCACAAAGAAAAGTGCACACATCTGCTTAGATCATAATTCTAATAATGATGGACAAAACCAAAAACTTGCGGCATGCACTGGTGAAAAACCTTGCATCTCCATTCGAGCTTGATTTTGCTCAAATGTTAATAATATAATGACTTGTGCAAGTGTCTGACCATATATAAAGCCACAATATCAACTTTGATAACATGGTGTTAAATTATTTTTAAAAATATGTATATGCAGTTTTTGTATATCCTGAAAAACAGCGTTTTTGGAGATTACAGTAATACCTCAGTTTACCAGTTTAATTCGTTTAAACTGTACAAAACAGCGAGCTCGTAAACCAAAATGCTCGTACAGCAAAACAATTTTTCCCATTAGAATGCACTAAAAATCAATTGATTCGTTCCACACGACCATAAATGCCCATTTTAAATATTTTTTTGGGTTTTACATTATCAATTACAGTTAAAATTATAAGCATTAAATAAATACTAATTCATAATTGACAATTAAACTCTAAAAATACTTGACAATTTACTGTAATGCACTTCAGCTTTGAGCAGCATGTGTGGAGGAGGTGAGAGGAGGGAGGAGAGCAAGGGAAAACACAAAACCCGGATTCAAGTACAAATGAGTGAATTTATTATAATAGTGCAGAAAACAAACAAAGTGATAATCCAGAGGTGTATCACACACGGGAGCCGCGAACGAACGCGGGAGAACACAGGAGTGGAGAGAAGTGAACTAAATAGGCAGATGATATGAGAATCACTGAGAATCTGTAAATCACTTAAAAAAGTATCACTGTGGTGAATGATGCAACCAAACCGAGCGACGCTGAGAGAATGAATGAGTGAAGGGCTGATAAAGGGGTTGGAACCGCATGACTGTTTTATAAGAGGCTGTCGTTAGAATATTTCCAGTAAAAATGCGCCTGACGATGCTGAGAGTTAGGACTTTTCCACAAACATGTGCGTGTTTGAGGGAAAAATGTTCTTGCACACAGATACAATGTCCGCACACCGATTTGACTTTCCATGCTCGTACACCGATTTGCTTGTATACTAAGTCGCTCGTAAAACCAAGGTATTACTGTACGTGGTTTCACTCGACAGTAACGAATGAAAGGGAAACAGTCATTCAAGCTCCAGAAATAAAAAAAAATCACCAAGTGTTTGTGAGGAAAAAGTTTCATAAAAGACATTTATTCACTGAAAATGCACCAAATTTATATCTTAAAGTCTGTTTGTTCCTCATACAAAGCGACTTGAAATAGAGATAACGAAGTTATATTGACTGCTCTTATAAAACTTTTATGGTGTGTTTTGTGTCCTATTGGAGCTTAAAAGACCATGTCCTTTCTATTTTATTTTTTGTATGGCAAGAGTGACCTGAATATCTCCCAAACATTCACCTTTTATGCCCCAAAGAAGAAAGTCATTTGGAACGACATGGGGGTAAATAAATATTGACAGACTTTCATTTTTGGCTGAGCTCTTTCTTAACATCGACATTCCAAAGTAAACACTTTGCTTTCATCCGGCCACATTCCAGCAGGATCTTTAACTTTTGGCTCTGGAAGGAAACCAGGTGTCATTATTTTTAACTGGAAGATAGAATTTATGTGTGTGTGTGAGAGAGAGAGAGAGAGAGAGATAACTGAACTCAAAGAGGTCAATCATTCAACTGTTTGAGACTGTTGCTCCAGCTGGCGTGTCTCTCTCTCTCTCTCTCTCTCTCTCTCACACACACACACACACACACACGCACACACGCACACACGTACATGCAGTGTCAGTAGGGTTCAGTAAGCCATCTGTCAAGACACTAGACTGATAAAGACGCATTATCCAAACAAGTATTACATCTCTCTCTGTCTGTCGCTTGCCCACCAGTACAAACAACTGCCATTTTTTGTCAGCTAAACACTGATGACAGTTTATGCAAAATAAATGTGCAATTATGTCTCCAAATTGGAAGTAACGATTTTCTTTGGCAGCGTTTCCACATTGAATGAAAAATCGGCACACTCGCTTCAACAGGTTCATGTATTTGATGAACTGCTACAGCTCTCTGGCCTGCTTTTCTGCAGATAAACAACATTACGCAAGACAAATGATGAGCAAAAACCAGAGTGACTCTTAAAAATCTCCTTTTTTTTTGCAATGTAAACTATATGTGTTTATTTACCGCTGTTAAGTCCGCTAAATGGAAAATCAAATAATCAATGCATGAAACAAGAACAAATCTCCAGTTGCCGCTTTAAAGGCAGATGTGCAGCTTAGTGTGGCTCCTGATTCAGTTGATCACCAAATCCTCTTTGACCGTACGCAGTATTATGCGGCCCGCGCTGGCACAGTTCCTAATTGGCTGTGGCTTTACCTGACGAGCTGAGAAATGTCACAGCATGTGTGTGCCTGCTTGAAGAATGAGCTGTTGGGGTGTTTCCTGAGGCTGTGTTCTGTCTGTGCTGGTCCTCTTTTATGTGACTGCTGGTGATACAAGGGAGACTGAGCTCATCAAATATTTATTCGAAAGGAATGGAACGGCTAGAGTGATAAATGTATCTTATGGTTTAATCAATTCACTTAAAAAGTAGTACTTTTAGGAAAAATTAATTTCATGCATGGAAGTCCAATTGAGTTTTAATCACTGCATGATTAGCCAATAAGTCTGACCCCCAAAAAGTTGTAGGTTACCTGTTAATAAGCTCATTTGATTAGCTGAAGTCACTACAACATGTCACAGTCCCAAGATTCATTTTGGGTTTTAATTTCTCTTTACTTGGTTGTGGTTAATAATGTAACTGGTTAAGAACATTTTGGAGGTAATATATAAATCTGCCAAAATAAAAAGATGAACCGCATACAGGGTTGTGTGCTATTCACAATTGTTAATTTTTAATGAGGTGCCAAATATGACGCAGAACTGTATAATAAATGCAGTTTAAATTGAATACAAGTAGAATTAAAACGAGTTTAAATTTAGTCAATCATTTGCGTAATATATATGTATTTTTTTAATAAAAGAACAAAGCTTGGAATGAACAAGAAGTGACTAAATGATTTTACTGTGATTTGTTCATTCTCTTTAACCTTTATTTGACTCACAAAAGTACAAAGAAAAGATATTTACAGTATTCACTGACCAACTAAAGTGTATTTTGTAAATATTAACAATTTTGATTTTGATGGCTGTGATTTTGACACTTTAAGTTCCCATCTAATTTGGGACAGGGGCATTTTTATCACCTTTCCTTTCAATTACACTATTTAAATGTTTGGAAACTGAGGATACTAATTGTTTTATGTACTTAAAGTTTAGAATGTGGATTTCTTTGCCCAATCTGGTCTGATACGAGACATTGTCGTCATTGTCTGATTCTCCTTTCCGTAAATTTTAAATAAGTGACCGATCAAGCACATCCTTCTGCGGTATATGGTGTCTAGAAACCACTCTGTTTTAGCGTGTGCAGAATGAGGCCTTGCATTGTCTTGCTTCACAGGATAGAAGTCATCTCAATGCCATTAAATGTCTCTCAATACGTGCCTCTATGTCAATAGCACCTTCATACGCATGCAAGTCCCTCATGCTGTGTACACTGATGCACTTCTATACCATGACAGATGTTTGCTTTTGTACCTGTCGCTGATGAAAGTCTGGCTCCTTTCGTCTCAAAGTCTCAAGCCCTGAGTCCCGAGCGCATGTGGCTGTTTCTAACAGAGCAGCATGATGGTTTCTCATTTAATGCTATTTGAGGGCTCAATGGTCCTGCACATTCAACAGAGATTTCCTGCCTTGCCCTTCACTGGCTGAGATTTCTCTGGGTTCCATGAATCTTTTCACAGCTTTATGTGTTATAGAAGGTGAAAGACCTACATTTTTGGTAATCTTGCTTTGAGAAGTGTGAGTTTTTAATTGTTTGACAATTCTGTCGTGATATTCACACTCAATCACGATACCCTCAGACTGTTTCAAAAGTTTAACTTGGATATTTTATAAGCTTATCATTTTTCATTATAAGTGTGTAGCAGGTAATATCTAAATTTGGTTGTTTACAAAACATACTTAAGTTACTCAGTGAAAACTTTGAAAAGCATTTCTTTGTACTTTTGTCAGTCAAATAAAGGTTTAAGTAAAATTGCAGATTTTATTGCATTTTACAAAAATTTTTGGTCAGGATTGGGTTTTGCTGCAAGCAAGAGTTATCGGGGCACAGAGAACATGATAAATCATGCCAACATGTCTGGTATCACCAGACCAACTGCAACAATGAGCATTTAAAGACATCCTAAAATGGCTTTGCAAAAAAAAAAAGGCTGTGAAATCATAAATACTGTCAATAGTAATGATTTAATGATTTATCACTTTGGACAAATAGGTCGCACGATGACTAAATTGATGTGGTGTGGTCAGAGTGATGTGACTGACAGATTCAACGTTGGCGTCTGTATGTCAAAGCATTGCAGAGATACAACCTCAGAGTCATTTTGGCATCATGCCTCAACTCTGTTGCTGCAGTTTACAGAAAAGGTTTTCTCTATCAACATGAAATCCATATCTTTTTGTTGGCATGGTATAAAGAGGATACAAATAGATTTTGGTAAAAATCAGTCAAACGGTCTAGGAGGAGTTTGAAATAATTGGTTTTGAAAGAATGGAAATTCAGAATGGTGGACAGGAAGTTCAGCAGACAAAATTGTTATCTATGTTCTCGGCATAACCAAAGGAATCTATTAAGACCATCTATTATAATAGGCTAGTTTAAACAAAGTTATTAGCATCTTTGGTAATTTCATTATAACTACCCCAAACGTAGCGAAAAATTACAAAAAATATAGCATTTAACAACAAAATTCAAAATGGCCGATTTGGGAAAATTGGGTATTGTCTGACTCGACATTCTGCACTGAATCTAAAGAGATCAGTTTTGAGAGTTTGGCCAAACGGTTTGGAAGTTATATGCAAAAAGAGTTAATTGTCCTATCTCCTGACCACTAGGTGGCACTGCACCGAAACCGATAACCTCAGGTCATGGTTGTTATTACACACACACCAATTTTGGTTAGAATTTGTTAAATCATTGCGGATATATAGCCTCAGGTTAATTTTGTCGAGCTCTTTGTCGAGTTAATTTGCTTGTTATTTAAAAACGGTTTGACGAATCAACTTTTTGTCAGCATGGTCTGAAGATGGTTTGGTTAAATTTTCACCAAAATTTGAGCAACAGCCTAGGAAGAGATCTAAAAAGTAAAAAAAAAATCAACACAAATTCAGGAATAATCTAAATGGCGGAAAAATCTTAATGCTCATGAATACTCCTGAGCCAAGAAGAAGAAGAAAGAAGAAGAAACTTCGTTTCCAGCGGTTCAAAAGTTATAAGCACAATCATATTTTGAACAGTTGGTGGCATTAGAGGGATTGAGTTAGAGACTCCAAATTGCTATGGTGACAGTTTTAAACTGTCCTCTACCTGTGTGCTAACTTCTAATAACTTCCTGCAAGCGATTCTATGGGGTGTCATAGACTTAAGAGTGGAAGAAGAAGAAGAAATGGAAAAATAATAAGAACACCAAAGGTGCCCCTAACAACACATCTGCGATTTTATGCACTAATTTCACTATATCTGCAGGTTTTAATAAGTGTGCGGCACAGCTCCCCTTGAAATTATCAAACCCAATGTTAATAATTATAACAATGCATATAATCAAAGAAGGGAGCAGGGCCTTAGTTGTCTTAATTGACATAATTGTCTAAAGTGGATGCTCTCCTTTGATTGAATTCTACTTGTATGTTTGATTTGATGCCAGAAGTACTTGAACCACCAGCTGTTATTTCACCATAATGTTGACAAAAAGGTCTAAATTCATGTAATGAAGATTCACGAGGAAATTTAGAATTAATGTATTTGACAAAGGTCAAGTGTCGTGAAAGAAATAATACAACAATTGCAGATATTTCCATCCAGATGGGAGAGATTACCTGCTTCACACTTTTTGTGTGCGTTTCAAACCACCTCCTCCAGATTTTCTCAATTGTCTACGTTTTGGAGAGTATTTACACTTGGTAACAATTTCAGAGATTTCAATGTGAATTCAAACTTTATCAACCAACTCGTCCAAGCCTAATTATTCATTCTGTGCAATTCACAATTACCAATCAGCAATTGTCAAATATTTTGTTTCTACTGAATTTGTGTGTGTGTGTGTTGAGGAAGTTTATGAGATAAAGTTAACACTTAAATAAATCAGTAATTCAGTTTTTCCGAGCTATGAAACAGCAATAGATTTTTAATGTGTCCTACTAAAAGCCTTTTTAACTGATTACCAGTTGAATGTACCATGACTTATTTTGGCCTGAAAGAAATGGAAGAGAAAAACATTAGATACTGAAATGCCAAAGGTGAATAAAATTACTTTGCAAAATTATTGAAAACAAAAACAATATAATAGATGCACAAGTATAATCTAGATGACCTTCATTTTAAAAAAAAAATATATATATATATAGTCTATCCTTCACACTGAAAGGTTTGCTTACTGTAAGCTTTAATTACCAGCAGTCAGGAGTGCAAAAGCTCTTCTGAACCCAAAACATTATTCTTAATACAGAACTTAATATTCGCACCAGAGGCCGAAGTGAACATCAGACCAAATGCACCGGACTTCAAACTCAAAAAACACTTGTTTTTGCCTCTTCGTCCCTGCATGACCTCAGTCCCGCTATACTTCAAAATGGAGATGTATTTCCTATTTCCCACAAGGTGCTCAGATTATCCATGTTCTCCTAAAACAAGATGAAATCATACGGTGTGGCAGCGTTTCATTTTTAACTCAAGACTGCAAAAAGCGGCATGGATTATCTAAGGACACCAGAATTATTGAACACAGTGAATTTAAGGGAAAAGCAGAAGTCACAGAGTGATGTTTCACAAATAGTTTAAATTCAGAAATTATTCTTTTTTTTTTTTTTAATGACTCATACCTAGAGGGACTCATTCGGAGGAACGTAATTGTAACATCATTTAGAAGACATGATTAGAAGTTTAATGCGTTTTAGTTGCTCCACGCATTTTAAAAAGCATGTATTGTGCACTATCAGCAACTTCTCCTGGAAATTGCCAGGATTAATGTGATCTTTAAGTCTCTTTAAAAAGTCTCTTTTTTTCTGAAAAGCATCAGCTAAAAACAAATGATCATGCAAACTGAAACACATTATCTTGACTTCAGTTAAAGAAATAGTATTGTCAAGATTTGCTGCCTAGACGAGCCATTTTTAGCAGGCATTTTCAATGCAACTTCCAAAACAGAATATACTTAATTGTACTCTACTGCGGGCAAAATGGGCTTTCAATAAAACTTGGCTGCCAATGCAGTAGAAAGGCAAAAAACTAACAAAAACACATAAAATCCTACCTGACTAGAGAAAACAGAGAAAAAGACAGTTGTCTTACCCTTCGCCAAATAGGTAGGACAACACCCATAATGCACTGGGCATGTTGTCATTAAAGTCTACTCCAGTGGTCGCCAACCCATCGATCGCGATCGACTGGTCGACCTTTATCACCATCCCGGAAGCTCCCAAAAATATAAACATTTCAGTTGCCAACGTAGCGATTCTGTCCCGCTCCGCGCTCTGCAAGCCCCGATAGGTCGTCAACAGGACGACTGCTCCGCTCCGCACAGCACCCCCCATCAACAAGTCGATCTTGCCTCTCATTTAGGCAGAGGAGGGTGATCTTCAGCTTCAAAAGGTTGGTGACCACTGGTCTACTCCAACCAGTCTGATTTCAATACAACTGACCAGAGTCAAATACAGCCTCGCTTTAGTAGGAAATACTTCTCAGCAAACTTTTAGTCATAATGATGTCGATTGTCCCTGGTGCAAGAATTCAAGGAGTAAATGTTTAACAGCAGTGAGTTACAGTAGACGTAAAGCACTTCGAAAGAAAAGTTCAAAAAACAAAGAACTGAATATAAACTAGGTATGCATTTTACTGATGTCAATTACAGGGCAGTAATAAATACGTTCAGCTCCCTTGCACCTTTGACCAAATGTCATTACAATATACAGTACTAAAGCAGTTTCTTGGTTTACTGTCAAAAGACTTTTCTCAGTTCTGCAAAAATGCATGTAAAAGACTGGCTTCAAATAAATGTGAAAATCATGAGTTTGAGGGTGTATAACGTGCTAAAGTTTACTGCACATATAGTGAAATGTCTCTAATCTAGATTATTTCAGTTCTCTCTCCAGTGTTAGGATGCATTTTTTGAAGCACAGTAATCTGTGTTCCTATTTATAATTTCCTGAGATTCAGATTGGCATGTCATCATTATTGCCAAAGTCCCTTTCAAGAAAAGCCTGTTCAATCGGTGACCATATTTGCAACGCCTCCAGGAAGCTATTTCAGGAATCCGAGTCTCCTCTTTGAATGGGAGAATCCAGAATTCTCAAAATCTGCTTGGCGAACTTACAGATAAAACAACATATTTCAAATCAGCAACAAAATCTGACACGAACTGTCTCATAAATGTTATTTCTTATGCTCAAATAGGGTTGAAAAGCTTATGTTTCACACCAGAGGATCCAATGAGTATCGTATGTGTGTCTGGAGCTTCTAACGGCAGCTGCAAAGATGCCTTGACTTTACGAATCAGCAATTGGCTGTTTTACTTCAAAGTGAGACGTATTCCGCCATATTGCGTGTTGCAGTTTCTCCCATTCATAAGTAACAGAAGTGAACTCTTGCTACTTAAGGGTTTTTTTGTTTTGTTTTGTACAATCACTAGGACCCATTTCTCAGTGCTTTGGTAGCTTTTTCAAAACACACTGTTCTCCTAACCAACTTTCATCTTGGAACAGAAAATAATTTCACATTCACAAAGCACTAAAACTACCAAAACACTTCATCCATGTGTCAAATCAACTCTAGCAAAGGGTTTCACTCAATGAACACACTGTCACTCATAAAACAAGAACCTAAAAACACAAACAACAGAATACACAATACTTTTTTTTTCTTTTGAAAAGTTTCTTTACAAAACAAGAATGACACACTCAATTTGATAGGATGCTCCAACAAACCATAACACCATTCTCTCAGTTTCACCTGAAGCAAAACAATGCCTTGTTTACAGAGGAGACATAGAGACGGCATACAATCAGTAATAATCTACCCCTAAAATCATACGTGTAATTTGCAGGTGGGGCATGTCCCCATTACTTTTTTAAAACATCTTCTAGAGACGGATATGTACCTAATATAAAATAAACATCTCTAGTTGATTTGCAATTTATTTGTTTGTGTTCAATACAAAGTGTTCTGGCTCTGAAATGTGTTAGTCTTCACACAGACGAGTGCTTCAGTCTATCACTTAAGGATGTTACAGAGACTCTGTTCATTCAGGTGAAAGAACAAAACAAAATGCACACAAACATGCCCCTGCTCTTGACATACACTCACCTAAAGGATTATTAGGAACAGCATACTAATACTGTGTTTGACCCCCTTTCACATTCAGAACTCCCTTAATTCTACGTGGAATTGATTCAACAAGCTGCTGAAAGCATTCTTTAAAAATGTTGGCCCATCTTTATAGGAGCATCTTGCAGTTGATGGAGATTTGTGGGATGCACATCCAGGGCACGAAGCTCCCGTTCCATCACATCCCAAAGATGCTCTATTGGTTTGAGATCTGGTGACTGTGGGGCCATTTTAGTTCCTTAGTCATGTTCAAGAAACCAATTTGAAATGATTCGAGCTTTGTGACATGGTGCATTATCCTGCTGGAAGTAGCCATCAGAGGATGGATACTTGGTGGTCATAAAGGGATGGACATGATCAGAAACAATGCTCAGGTAGGCCGTGGCATTTAAACGATGCTCAATTGGCACTGAGGGGCCTAAAGTGTGCCAAGAAAACATTCCCCACACCATTACACCACAACCACCAGCCTGCACAGTGGTAACAAGGCATGATGGATCCATGTTCTCATTCTGTTTACGCCAAATTCTGACTCTACCATCTGAATGTCTCAACAGAAATCGAGACCAGGCAACATTTGTCCAGTCTTCAACTGTCCAATTTCCGTGAGCTTGTGCAAATTGTAGCCTCTTTTTCTTATTTGTATTGGAGATGAGTGGTACCCGGTGGGGTCTTCTGCTGTTGTAGTACCTCAAGGTTGTGCGTGTTGTGGCTTCACAAATGTTTTGTTGCATACCACGGTTGTAACGAGTGGTTATTTCAGTCAAAGTTGCTCTTCTATCAGCTTGAATCAGTCGGCCCATTCTCCTCTGACCTCTAGCATCAACAAGGGAAGACATACTGGATTTTTTCCCCCTTTTCACATCAATTCTTTGTAAACCCTAGAAATGGTTGTGCGTGAAAATCTCAGTAACTGAGCAGATTGTGAAATACTCAGACCGGCCCGTCTGGCACCAACAACCATGCCACGCTCAAAATTGCTTAAATCACCTTTCTTTCCCATTCTGACCTTCAGTTTGGAGTTCAGGTGATATTCTTGACCAGGACCAACCCCTAAATTCATTGAAGCAACTGCCATGTGATTGCTTGATTAGATAACTGCATTAATGAGAAATTGAACAGGTGTTCCTAATAATCCTTTAGGTGAGTGTAGAATCACTGATGAACATCTTTTGGTTTTAATGAAGAAAATACTAAACCATATGAGCCGATTAGAACCCAAGACCTCTGGCACACTTGACAAAAGTCCTACCACCCATCAATTAAAACATGTTTAGTGCTGATCTACGCATTTATTCACTAATATAAATACTCTCGAGACTAACAATAGATTGTATTATAGTGGATGTACAGATATCACATTAAACTTGAGTTCTATGTCAAGAAATTCACTGTAATATTTAAATAGATTTCTGGACATCATAATGCTATTTTATACCATTATTGTACATTTCTGATATAACCAGCACTGCAGTGATCTTATATGCCAAGTTTATTGGTAGTTTGTGATAAGCACACTGCTGTGTAATGCTTTATTAGCTTCAGTACTGTGGACTTTTTATTCACAAATCAAAATCCAGTCTTGTAATTTGATACGTGCTTCAAATCCTTGAGTATTTTCTATCATCATCTCAGATTTGACTTGCAAAACAAGGACTTGATGTCTGATAGGAAGATGCTTCACTGATCCCTGAAGGGCAATTCAGGCATTTTTCATCTGTGTTTTCAGATTCAGATTTATAGAAGGGTAAACAATCATATTTTGTTACACAAGCACAAATACATAAAGATTATGGATTGCAGTGATTTTGACGAAGGGTGTGTAATGATGACACATGGTCTGCTCTGGGAGCCACAGATGACCTGTCAGTCATCACAGACGGGCTCTGTGAGCGTTTAGACAGACTTGGCTCTTCCCATCCATTACTCTGAACATTTAGCCAAGCTTGGATCAGCTCATCCATTACTGATCACTGCGGGTAGACACATCCGTCTCACTCCATCTTCTGTAGACACACACGCTCTCGTTCCAAGAATCCATGCATTTCATTGTGCGCAAACATGCAAGTCTGTAGCATTCATATTTGTTCAACCCTTTGTTTGTGACATTTACTACATATACAACACATGCACAAGAAATAAAATGTTTTTTTGGACCTACACTATAGTATACCATCATTTGTTGCATGCCAAAAAGTACCACAGTAGGCAACCTTTGCATGCACACTTTTAAATCCAACAAGTATGCGAATGTAAATGCTTCTTGCTACGTTCAATTTCATGCATTGGTGCATTCTGAAATGTGTCAGATCAAAATTCATCATCCAGTACAGGGCATATAGAAAAATTATGGATATTAGCATAAACGGTCTTCTCCTATAGTCTGTTCTCAGTAATTTCAGTCATGAAATCCTACAGCTTCCGAGTAATCAGTCACATGGCATATGCCTCAGTCGATGTGCTCAAACATAACATGTGAAATCATTTAATTTCTTAATGCCTGTTATTGATCTTAGTGTGTCCATTACTCTATTATGGTACAGAAACATATTTTTCACAAAGCAATCAAATCCAAGTGAGTGAGATTTAGATTTATCCTCATAGCCTGCTTCACTTGGAAAATACAGAAGCTCAAATAAACACACGGTCTTGTACTGAAGAACATATGCACCAAAACATAATGAACACTCACGAGAGAAGATAAAAAAATTGATAATTTTCAAACAAGGTCACATTTCAAGTTGTGAGTAGATTAGGGCCTGGTTTCACAGACAGGGCTTATATTAAGCCAGGATTAGGCCTTAGTTCAATTAGTAGTTTTTATAAACAGGCCTTAGAAAAAGCAGTGCGCCTCTTGAGACAAAACTATGTCACTTGCATATTTTAAGATGCGTCATTGGAAGTTGCTTTCAGTTAAAACAGCTCAAACATGCATTTTGGTCTGGGACTAAACCTAAGCCTGGTCTGTGAAACCAGAGGAAGATGATCAGTTCTTGTAATCAATGTGTTGGAGAAATGGGCAGGACCTTAGCGACTTTGACAAGGGCATCTCTCGATGTCAGAGTATCTCTGGAATGGCAAAGGCTGTTGATGTCGGTCAGCAGTGCTGAGATTTTATCAACAGAGGTCTGAGGAGGGATATAAACTGGCGACAGGGTGTTGAGCGCCCAAGACTCATTCACGAGGGCAATGAAGGCTATCCTGTCTGGTACGAGCCAACAGAAGTTCTACTGTGGCACAAGTCACACTGAAAGCTGGTGTAGGGAGTGTGATGCTCTGGACAATGTTCTGCTTGGCCCTTCATGCGGATGTAAATTTGACTCATGCCACCTACCTAAACATTGTTGCAGAGCAGGTACACCCCTTGAGACAATGGTGGAAGTGATCTCTTCCAGCAGGATAACACTCCCTACCACACTGTGCACAATGTTTAGAAATGGTTTGAGGAACTTGGTTAAGTGTGTTGCCCTGGCTTCCAAATTCCCCAGATCTCAATCCAATTGTGCATCTGTGTGGAATGTTCTGGAACAACAAGTTTGATCCATGGTGGCTCCACCTCGCATCCTACAGGAGTTAAAGGATGTGCTGTTAACATCCTGATGCCAGATACAGACACCACAGGACACCTTCAAGGATCTTTGTAGAGTCCATGACTCAGCGGGACAGCGCTGTTTTGGCAGCATCCAGAAAAATGTTTTCAGCATTGTTAATAAGAAATGTTTCTTGAGCATCAAATCATTATAATGATTCCTGAAGGATCAAGTGACACTGACGATTTTCAATTGCAATGAAATGTCACAATATTGCCGTTTTTGATCAAATACATGCAGTCTAGATGAGCATAAGAAACTTCTTTCAAAAACAGAAGGAATCTTACCAAACCCAAAACGTTTGAAAGGTAGTGTATGCAGTTTAACAATTTAAGCAAACTGGGTTGTACGGATGTGGCGTCATAAAAGGAAGGGTTCAGTAGAAATTAATGTCTGTCTTACCTAGTACTAAAGAAAACTGACTCAATCTTCAATTTGCAAAAAATTGCATTTACAGTATTGCACATTTGCATTGGAATGAATGTAAAAATTGTATAGCATGAGTACTTGACCTGTACAGACTATGCCTGTTAGTCTGTACACCAGACTAGTGTTTTCTGATGAATGATTTATTGGTGCATGCTCAAATTCAATGTGCCATCTGTTATTATTTACTATCTGTTATTTACTCTTCCTCTTTTGCTGAGTAAAATGGCTTGCATATGACAAGACTTTATCTGCTCCAGCAATTCTTTAGTCAAGTGTTCATGTTTCTGAACTAAGATCGACGAAAGAAAGAATGAAGAATAAAAATACACGAAAAAGTATATAAATATAATTTTTCGTAGGCAGCGCCTATAAATACGCATCACGTTGAGAGCCTTCCCTCTGAATTATGCACGCTTTTAAAGTGAGTCCTACTGCTCTCATTTGAATGATAGATGTTAAATTTCATACACGTCTAAAATAGATTTCCGAAAGGGAGCTGGTGGATGGAGGAGGGTTCGCTCCTTCAGAAATCATTTCCAAAAGAGCGGGCGAGTCCTTTCTTACTCATTCCATCTCGCTCGCTTTGTGATGTGCGCTATATTTAGCTCGGAGAAGTCTATTTTTGTCCTCACGTGCCAGACAGACTCCCCTCACGCACTCGGTGCTCTCGTGCAAATTCCCCTCAGTTCTTCCTCCCTCCCTCCCCTCTACGCCTCGCTCGCCCCGCTCTCCATCTCCCTCTATTTTTCAGCTTCTAATTTGCTCCATCTCTCTCTGATCCGAGCGTTTTGCCTCTCGCTTTTCATATTCTATCAGTTACTCTCTCTCTCTCTCTATCTGTGTCGCGTGCCAGTTGTCAGGTGTCCAGCTTTCTGCAGAGAGAGGAGAAAACATGAGGAGAATATAAACAAGACCCGACTAATGAGCCAAAGAAGGGAGGGAGGAGAAAGAGAGAGAGAGGCAGGCCAAGTGAGAGGAAGAGATAGTAAGAAAGGGTTGTCTGGTGTCACTTTGGAGCTTTTTCCAGATCTATTTAATTAATCAGAAATGGGAGGAAACGTCAAGACCTCAGGTGATGGGACAGATCTGTATTTCTATATAAAGTAATCTTATTAAACGTGACATATTTCAATTCTGTCACAGATGACCGTTATGATAGGGACAACGAGCAATTTAATTAACGCACACTGTTGCGAATTTTTGCATGATTCATTTAAAGTCATTGTTAAATGGACCCTATTTACATTTTTTATACACGTTCCGGGTCTTATTGTGAACGATTCATCAGAGCACGTTAGTCCGAAGACTAAAACATATTGTCTTTATAACCTTTGATCAAAATCTAATAACTTCTGACATTGAAATTAATTTCCTTTCGGCTGGCATCACCAAGCCCTCTTCATTTTCAACCCCTCCTCTCCGACCCCCCAATCCAATCTAGTCCCGATGGTTAAAATCAAGTACTACCTTAGATTTATCCTCATTGATTATTCTGTCTCTGGGAAATATGGCTGCACAAATAGCATGTTTTTGTACTGAAGAACTTTAATATAAGTGGAAGTAAACTGGGTTCCATGAATGTGGAAAGGGTTTTCAATACAAAATAGGGGTTTGTTTTGGAAAAATCCTTTCTAGTACTACAGAAAATTGACTCATCCCTCAGTTTATAAAAGGCAAAAATTGCTTTTACAGCAATATACCAACATTTACACTGCACTTGAATAAATGTAAAAATTGCGCCGTTTTGAAAGTATAGCCACAAGACATTTTGTTGTTCAAAATTCAACTAAGCGAAACAAAACAAAAAAATGGCCACAAAATAACTTTAATTTTGGATACATGGCATATTATAAAACAACCCACCTGCATTAATATTAAAATAACACTAGTTGGCAACAGAGTGCAACAGTTCCCGCCCCCTTTTTCAGCGGAAGTATACAATAACCCCTCGCCACTTCGCGGTTCAAGTTTCGCAGCCTCAGTGCATCGCGGATTTTTCAAAAGCATTTATCGAAAAAAAAAATGCAAAAAAAAATTGGCAGCCGTATTCATTTCCCAGGATGCCAGACAAAGAGAGAAACTCTCTCAGAGGCTTTGTACACGCCCACGGCACTCAGACAAGACACGTGATTGGTTCCTGGCGCGAGATCAACCAATGAGAGCATGAGTAGATGTATCCCGTGAGCTGATCCTACTTCGCGGATTTTTGGTCTACATCAACCGCTGGAACACTGTAATTTCTCCTTCGTTTTTCCCCCCAATTTGATTTAAAAAGTTTTTCTAAAGCATTATAAGCCATGAACCAAGCCAATCAGCCACAGGATGAATCACAGCAGTACACACTTTGATTTGAAGAAAAAAAAAGTTGTAAACTACTAATTTACAAATGTTGATTATCTGGGAGTGGGCGGAGCTAAAGAAATTTTGTTCCCCCAACTCTCTGATTGGTGTAATTTTACATACAGCATCATGGGTAATGTAGTTTTTCCACCAGGAGTTCTACTCCTACATGACTTCCGGTATAAAAAAAAAAATGCTGGCTGATGTTTTCGGCAGAAGCAAATACCAGTGATTAACAATCTTGAAGAAGGTGAGAAGGTCTGGGTCTTTAAATGTGCATAGTGTTTATAATTCAATTATACAAAAAAATATTTCCTTATGGATTAAATGAATGGAGGTTTTTCCTTTCGTAACATGCCTTTTCCACTCTATAACAGTAGTTTGTGCTGGGAAAACTAACACTGCATTTTTAGTAACACCAGTTAGCTTTCACACTCCTGAAATATTAAAACTACAATACAAATAATTGATAGAATACAAATGAAAAAAAGAGAAAATAAAACATTTATTTCATAGTCCTGTTGTTAAACCGTAAACACCAGGAGGATTCTTAGTAACAATCAGAAATACACCACTAACAGGATTATTTAGAAATGAATTTTCGCACTGAAGAAATTAAGAGCTTTAACTAAAAAGCTTTTTCAATGCCTTCTAGTGCAAACATGATTTTTCCTTGTATTTACAAACTGAGGTCAGAAATGATGTCTGTGCTAACTGACAACACACCAGATACGGTCGATTTGGCTTAACTCGCTTTAAATCCTGAATAGATCTGCAAAAATGTGCTTGTTTTCTACAATCAGAGTGGATTTTTACTTAACAGTTTAATAGCTTGCATTACATTTAACATTTCAATGTTTGTCATTAATTAAAAGATTTAGAATTCCCACTGATTGCAGCAAAAAAAAAAAAAGGAGAGATGAAAAAAAATTAAATATCACAAGCCTCAGGAGAAAGGATTAGTTTATTAATATAATACCTCTAGTCAGCGAGAACGTACATTCTTTACAGTGAGCAATATTTCTCTCCTGCAGTGTTAAATGCTGACATGCTATACGGTCCACTGGCCTCATCGAGTAAAAGCCATTCCATCTAGGAACAGGGCGGAGTTATGGAAAGTTCATAAGGCTGTACGGAGGAAATGTTTCTTATGCACGGCATCACGCCATACAAACACACACACAAAAGCAGCACATTTTGTACATGTGCCTGTGGAATGAAAAACAAGACAAGTTCTCCGTCCCAGAGCCGCAGTCACTAACGTCCTGCCGTCCTAAGTGTCTGTGCGGTCACAGTGTTAACAGTGGAACTGTGCCTTCATTGATTGGTCGTTTATTTGTGGGCGTGGTCTTCAGGGCGGTGAGGTAGTGGGCGTGGTCCAGTTCCCGTGGTCATGGAGACGGGTCTGTCCTTGGTCGTTGGGATAAATGATCTCCTCCATCGTTACGTAGGTTCCGGTCAGGAAGCCAATGAAGCCAAGTGTGGCGATGGAGAGATCTTTGAGGAGGAGGAGAGGAGGCGGGGGTTGGCTGGGGAACGCCATGAGCTCCACCAGCGGAGGAAAGACGAGCGCCAACGCTGAGCTGCTTACCGCGCCGACCAATGAGATCACCAGATCTAACCGCGGTATCAAGGCAGCGGTTACACCTGAGAGAGAGAGACGGAAAATTAGAAGTTTGCATGTACTGAAGAAAACATGAGTGTTATTTGTTCGTAAGAAGCTGGTTGCCAAGGTGTTGCCAGGGTGTTTTTGCAATGTAGTTGCAAGGGTGTTCAGCAGTTGTTGTTTTTTAAATATATAAAGAGGCTTATTCAATAAAATAATACTATATAAATAATATATTTTTAAGTGTTCTGGGTGGTTGCTAGAGTTGCTAGGGGGTTCATTAGGGTGTGTTGGGATTTCTAAAGTATTGCAATACGGTTGTTAAGGTGTTCTTGTTGGTCGCTAGAGCATTAGGATATACAAAGCAATACAATGCAGTTGCTAATGTTTTGTGACTGGTTGCTAGGGTGTTGCTAGGGTGATCTGGATGGTTGCTAGGGCCAAAGTTTGGTCGCATAATTTGAATTTATAACAGAATTTATGTCTGTTGCACAAACCAGTTACATGAAGAAGTTTCATACTCATGGTCAGGAAAACTATAAAACACTAATTACTAGGAAAAGATAAATGGAAATCACTTCTCATTCAAATAAAGCAAAATTCTACAGTGCTACTTTTTCTTCACAATTCATCAGGATGTGGTTTTAAACTGCAGTGTGTGTGTGTTCAACTTGCTGACATCCTGACTGGTTTAGTGGTTTGTGGACAAGCGTATGCAGAGAATTGTGGCTGAAGGACTAAATCAAAAATCAATATTCATCTTTTCTGCTGACGTTGAAGACAAAACCCCTTTTCTTTTCCCTGAAAACAAAGGCACAACAATTTATTTCCACACACACAGCTTTAGTGGAATGTCTCCAAATACAGCGTTCTCCTCTACAGCGTTTTATAAAGAGTACACACAAACACACACACACTTTCTCAGGCTGTACACATATGTTTAATTCATGAGACTCAAGTGTGAAGTGTCACACACCTGCTCTCTAAGCTATATCTTCTCTCTTTCTCTCTCGCTCTCCTTCTCTCGGTTGCAGAAAGAAACCAGTAACATATAACACACGTTCAATTCTCTCTCTCTCTCTCTCTCTCACTCATGCATTCTGAACACTATCTCACAAACACGCATGAACGCTTCAGTTTCTCGTCTCTGTGTGCTACTGCCACCCTCAGGAAAGGTTTTGACAGTTGGGTACATGATATGAGAGATAAACCAACACCAACACATGGACACACGTTCAAAAAGGACATTTAAAAACGAACAAATATGCAAAAACTGAACATGGAAAAATAATAGAGGAATGTGACGAGTTCTGATGAAGCAGACTTGTTTTAGAGACAATCCAAGTTCATGATAAACTAAAACAATACATTTTCGTCATTGAAATACACATTAACTAAATACAATAAAATAAAATAAACTGCTTACTAAAAGAACATTTTTACATCTTTTTTAGAGCTAAAGTTATCAGCCTTTCTTTTTTTCTTTTTTTTCAGGAATAAATGCCAAAATAAATGCCAAATATTCAAAACACCCACATATAAATATCACTGCATGAACTACATTTCTCCATGACCGCTTTGAAAAAGAACATTCTGCATATACGTTTGTGACGGATAAAGTTTAAAAAGCTGCTTTTTTTAGATAGTGCTTATAATTAGGCAAAGGTGTGTGGTGGCTAACTAACTACTGAGAGCTATGAAAAAGGAGAAAATTATTTGACTAATTATAGCTTATTATATCTGCTAGCGTATGACCTGCCAAAAAGTGGTAATTGCTTTTGTCCTTCACTATCATCTGGACTTTCTACTAGGCCTGCGTTTGGCATGAATTTGACTGACGTTCCACTTTATTTTTTGGCTATATTTTTCTTTTGAGATCTGCTTTCTGCTGCTCTCGAGACATTACTGTGACATCAACTCGTTTTTTAGGAATAAATCATATCATTATAAGGACATTATGTTCAGCACAAGTACGTCAGGCGAGTTTGATGCAGGCCAATCATTAAACTTCTTTAGAAACTGTAAGCAATGATTGAAATCGTTATTGGGTTTCAGACAGAACGCTACTGACAACTGCAGGGTTCAATGAGTGAAGGGCACAGCTGCTGCACATCTTTAAAATTCGAACATATTGTTTTCTATGAATGTATGCCTACCAGCAGCACACAGACTGTTCAAATTATGCCGTGTCACAGAGCATCACTCACAAAGTTTTCTATTAAATTACATTTTATTTGTCCCAAATCACCCTTGACTGGAAGATTGTATAGCTGTGGGACATAAGTCTACTGACTCAGTTTTTATGATGGCAATTTGCATATACTCCAAAATGTTATGAAGAGTGATGAGATGAATTCCAATTAATTGCAAAGTCCCTCTTTGCCATGGAAACGAACTTAATCCCATTAATTTCCACTGTATTTTAGCCACAAAAATACCAGCTGACATAATGTCAGTGATTCTCTCATTAACACAGGTGAGTGTGTTGATGAGAATAAGGCTGGAGATCAATCTTGTCATGCTGATTGAGTTATAACAACAGACTGGAAGCTATAAAAGTAGAGTGATGCTTGAAATCATTGTTCTTCCTCTGTTAACCATAGTTACCTGCTAGGAAACAGGATCATCCTCAAAAAAAAAGGATTTACAGGATCATCAAGAACTTCAAGGAGAGAGGTTTAATTCTTGTGAAGAAAGCTTCAGGGTGCCCAAGAAAGTCCAGCAAGCGCCAGGACTGTTTCCTAAAGTTGATTCAGCTGTGGGATTGGGGCAGCACCAGTGCAGAGCTCAGGAATGGCAGCAGGTGTGAGTGCGTCTGTACGCACAGTGACGCCGAGACTTTTGGAGGATGGCCTGGTGTCAAGAACGGCAGCACACAAACCACCTCTCTCCAAGGAAAACCTCAGGGACAGACTGATTTTCTGCTAATGGCACAGGGATTGAACGGGGTAAAGTCATGTTCTCTGATGAATACCCTTCACGGTTGTTTGGGACATTCTAGAGAAAAGCTTGTCTGGAAAAGAAGGTAAGCGTCAGCTACCATCAGTCTTGTGTCATGTCAACAGTAAAGCATCCTGAGACCATTCATGTGTGGGGTTGCTTCTTAGCCAAGGGAGTGGGCTAACTCATAACCTTGCCAAAAAACACAGCCATCAATAAAGAATGGTAAAAAAAAAAAAAAAAAAAAAATCCCCCGAGGGCGACTTTGGTAACGAAAATGCATTTTCCGGCATGACAGAGCACCTTGTCATAAGGCAAAAGTGATAACTTAGTGGCTCGAGGAACAAAACATTCAAATTTTGGGTCCATGCGCAAGAAACTCCCCAGACCTTAATCCCATTGAGAACTTGTGGTCAATCCTCAAGAGGCTGGTGGACAAAACAAAAACCCACAAACTCCAAGCACTGGTAATGCAAGAACGGGCTGCCATCAGTCAGGATGTGGCCCAAAAGTTGATTGACAGCATGCCAGTGCGAATTGCAAAGGTCTTGAAAAAGAAGGGTCAACACTGCAAATATTCCCTCTTTGCACAAACTTTATGTAATTGTCAATGAAAGCATTTGCCACTTATTAAATGCTTGTAATTATACTTCAGTAGACCATAGTAACATTTGACAAAACAAATCTAAAAATCACTGAATTGGCAAATTTTCTGAAAATTAATATTAGTGTCATTCTCCTAGTCTGGACATCACTTTTGGCCACTACTGTAAGCATCGTGGGGTTAAGTGGCTGATTCTTGTATGGGTTGAACCAGAAACATTTGTGTTACCAGTGTGCCTTGACCATTTAACTTCCTACAAGGTGCTTGAATCAGAGCCTTCTTGAAATCTTAAGAGATGAGCCTCAGCATGCAGGTGCGTGATAAGCCCCATCACGGAGCTCTACGACAGGCCTCAGTGGAGAGCTCCATGATGGGCCTGTCTCTGTAAGGCAGGCAGGTAATAATTCACAGAGCCTCAGGTAGACGGAGATAAATGACCAGACACTGAATGAGTCCCTCATCTCTGCCCCAGCTCTCACACACACCATAAAATACACAGCCACAAACACACTATACAAAAACAGAGCACCAACACACACATATATCCATACATAAAACGCACCCGATAATCTATCAAGGTGCTCAGAGGGGTGACGGCCTTGAGCTAGGGAAAGAGGGAGGAAGCACATCAGGCAGAAAGAACACAGAGAGAGATAAAAGACAGCATGGGTGAGTGACACAATGAGAACTTCATCTTTTTATCTAGCAGCACGGGCCACGTCAACCTTCGGAGCTCATTACCCCTCTGTCCAACAGCACCTCTACGAGTCTCTTCTAGATCTTCCTCAGAAGAGCTATGTTAATCCTCCCACCAGCTACTCGAACATACCATTTTTTTTCCAATTCAGATATCCGCACCCGATCATCACATTACAATTATTTTAATTCTCAATGTTAAGCATGATGGCGTACAATACTGAAGTAGGCTGCTTTTAAATTAACATTTAAAGTAAAAGTTCTTCTTTGGCAAAATAACTTTTCCTTTACTCCTTTCAAACTTATATGGGAATGTCACTGTTAAAAATGAGTGCCTGACAAAATATTTATATCATTAATTATTTCTCATCTCATCCACAACCCACCCGTAATTAATCAGAATGTTTTTATTTTTTTATTACATGGTTCACTCGACCCGTGGATTATGCCGAGTGACCGCGAATGTAACCACGATGTGCATCCTTAATGTCCAGCATAAACGCGTCCAGCAGAACCGGAAAACCACAGCTGATGCATGTGATACGTGTTGCACGATCTCTTGTAAGAAAGACTTTCAATCAGTATCATCATCAACAAGTTTATCCATCTATTGAACTTACCTGCCAATACTCAGTTGCTTTTAATAAAAATCGGTTTCATCGATTTCCTTGGTCTGATTCACTATTACGTAACAGAAGACCAGACCTAATAAAGAAATACAGCAACACAAGTACACCCGAGTCATCCCAGAAGATTGGGTTGAAGTACACCCTTCACTGAATCCCCACCACAACACCACCACTTTGGGTTACTCCGTCACCACCACAATCACTTCTAAACCTGCAGTATTAGACAGTCCCATGGCCAGACCAGCACTTCTCTGGTGCAGAGGAGGAGGGCAAAAGATTCCTTCTACAGTGCTTGTCAGCACTGGAGATGCGGCCACATATCTATTCATCGGACAGAGCCTTTATCATATCCCTGCTGTTTGGCAAAGAGCTCCAATTAGCCGAAACCAATTTGGTCACAAGCTGGTACTTTAACACAATCCCTTAATAATATCTTGGAGCACTTCTGTGGGGTTTTTGGCAGACTTGCTAAAGATTCTCCTGTGGGTGAGCAACTTTATCATCTTCACAAAGGTTCTATGCCTAGTAATGATTAAACCCTCACCTTCAGGACTTTGGCAGCGGCCAGTGATTGGAACGAGCGCTCGCTCCTCCTATCGACAGGGATTGGAACCCAGAGTGCAGCATTAGATGACTCCATTGGTTTAGAAGGTTTCATCCAACTGTCCATCAGATGCTCCAATCATATGCAGTCATGACTTAAATAATACCAGGGTCAAACTAGAATCCATCAGTACTTGAAAACCAGCCCACAAACCCATGTAAATAGAAACCACCCATCTATCCCACGCTGAGCGGCAGAGGTGGCTGACCCAGGACTTGTGTCTTTAGTCCGGTGCTGGTGGGCATGCCTCATTCATCTTCCAAGACCCATGATAAGTGTTGTGAAAACATCTACCATGAATATGCTACTCCTCACCACTCTAGTTCAACTTACTGCCATTAATATCGCTCTTCCAGTACATGCCCTCCTCGATTCCGGGTCAGCTGTCTACCATACTTACCTAGTCCAGTGAGGTGTGTGCATCCATCCATCTGTACTCTGTCTCATCCACAATCTCTTGTAAGAAAGACTCAACTCTGTACCTAACAGCAGTCAGGCTACCTCTGACGAGCACATGGAGGGATGTGCGGCACCATAAAGAAATGCCACCCCACACCACTACTGACCCACCGCCAAACCAGTCATACTGGAGGATGTTGCATTCAGCAGAACATTCTCCACGGCGTCTCCAGACTCTGTCACGTGCTCAGTGTGAACCTGTTTTCATCTGTGTAGAGCACAGGGTTCCAGTGTCGAATTTGCCAATATCGGTGTTCTCTGGCAAATGCCAAAAGTCCTGCACGTGCTTACAGCCCAACCCCCACATGTGGACGTCGGTCCCTCATACCATCCTCATGGAGTTGGTTTCTGACCAATTGAGCACATTTGTGGCCTGCTAGAGGTCATTTTGCAGGACTCTGGCAGTGCTCCTTCTGCTCCTCCTTGCACAAAGGCGGAGGTAGTAGTCCTGCTGCTGAATTGTTGCCCACCTACGGCCTCCTCCACGTTTCCTGATGTACTGGCCTGTCTCCTGATAGCGCCTCCATGCTTTGGACACTACACTAACAGACACAGCAAACCTTCTTGCCACAGCTCACATTGACATGCCTGGATGAGCTGCACTACTTGAGCCACTTGTGTGGGTTGTAGACTCCGTGCTACCACTAGAGTGAAAGCACCGCCAGCATTCAAAAGTGACCAAAATATCAGACAGGAAGCATAGGAAGTGAGAATTGGGCTGTGGTCACCACCTGCAGAACCACTCCTTTATTAGGGGTGTCTTTATTGGGGGTAATTGCCTATAATTTCCACCTGTTGTCTATTCCCTTTGCACAACAGCATGTGAAATTGATTGCCAATCAGTGTTGTTTCCAAGTGGACAGTTTGATTTCACAGAAGTGTGATTGATTTAGAGTTGCAAGTCAGACGTCGACTTTTTTATCCATAAATTATGTATTATTATTAAATATGTAAATACATATTAAAATAAATAATACAAAACATACATATACACGCCTTCCTAATGTCATGACTTCTACATATACTTTTCCAGTTGTTTGTGAATATAAACTGCACTGAAAAAGAGCAATTTGTAGGCCAAGAAATAACTTGTGCAAATAGCTGTGCATGACTAGAAACATTTATAGTTATTATGGAAATTTCATTGGAAAGACGTGAAGGATTTCAAAATTGTAATTATTCAGATGACTTTTCCAGGCCTTTTTAGATTTTTATTCTACTTTTGTTTTCATTTCCAATTTAAATAATTACAATGATTTCCAAGAATGTAACAACCCTGTTATTTTCTTTCTCAATAAATGTGTTTATTTTTTCACGACTCACCAGCGCATTTCATGGTAAAGAAAAAAAAAATGTTTTTCATAATCTTTCATCAAAATGTAATGACTTTCTATGCCTCTGAAATAACTTTTCTGCTGTGTGGGCAGAGAAAATAATATTAACGAATAATATCTTGGCCAATAAACCAATCAAGCACAAATGGATAAAATCAAATCCCACCCAACATCATTTCCCACCGACAATTACTTTACTCAGAAATGCATAATTCGGAAAATATAAATGCAGTTTAGCAATGAATTAACGTGACCGTTTAACTAAAAAGTTTATAAAGAAACTCCACCAAGCTCTTTTCTTAAAAGACTGGATTTATAAAGCATTCATGCTTCTTTCATATCGGCAACTTAAACCTTTGAACAGAGAAAGGAAAAGCGAATAACCGAGAGGTCAGGACAAAAAGAAAGAGTCATGGATGCAATAAATTAAATCTTATAAGTGGAGAACGTGATATGTCCAAGGAGACTAGAGAGATGGATAGAACAAAAGACTGACAAATGAATAGTGAGCAGGGACACTGGGGAGGGAAGGAAGGAAGAAAGATAGTATCTTCATAGAATGATAGATGTATACACCAATATAAATCTCTGGAATGGTAGATTGCAAGAAGGATAGATCGCTGGAAAATAGCTAGAATGATAAAGAGCAAAACAATACCTGGAACAATAGGGGGTTATAACAACTGGTAGAGTGATGGTTACTATTAACAATAGGAAAATTAATGAATCAGTTGCTGATATGATATCTAGGACAATAGCCAGAACAATGGCCAGTTAGATAGATAGATAGATAGATAGATAGATAGATAAAGATAGCTAGAATGGTAGAGATGTGAAAGAATGGATAAAATGATAGAAAAGCTACTAAGATAGATGGAATGACAGACAGACAGATAGAATGATGAATGAATGAACATGAATGATAAAACAAAAGATATAATGAAAAAACTACAGACAGATAGAAAGATAAAATGACTGACAGACAAACTAAAATTCGACAAAAACTAAAATGAAAACAGTATTTATTTTCAATTACCTTTTTTCTATAATCAGAATATAAATATAAAACTGATAGATAGTTAATTGGAAACTATGGAAGCCCGTTTCAGCCATATTTGAGTTTTTTTCGAAAAATATATCAAGTCGAAATATTGACGAAAGAAAGTTTCTCGTTATTTCGAGATACTAAGTCATTATTTCGAGAAAGTTTCTTGTTATTTCGAGATACTAAGTCATTATTTCGAGAAAGTTTCTTGTTATTTCGAGATACTAAGTCATTATTTCGAGAAAGTTTCTTGTTATTTCGAGATACTAAGTCATTATTTCGAGAAAGTTTCTTGTTATTTCGAGATACTAAGTCATTATTTCGAGAAAGTTTCTCGTTATTTCGAGATACTAAGTCATTATTTTGAGAAAGTTTCTCGTTATTTTGAGATACTAAGTCATTATTTTGAGAAAGTTTCTTGTTATTTTGAGATACTAAGTCATTATTTCGAGAAAGTTTCTTGTTATTTGGAGATACTAAGTCATTATTTCGAGAAAGTTTCTTGTTATTTGGAGATACTAAGTCATTATTTCGAGAAAGTTTCTTGTTATTTGGAGATACTAAGTCATTATTTCGAGAAAGTTTCTCGTTATTTTGATATACTAAGTCATTATTTCGAGAAAGTTTCTCGTTATTTTGATATACTAAGTCATTATTTCGAGAAAGTTTCTCGTTATTTTGATATACTAAGTCATTATTTCGAGAAAGTTTCTCGTTATTTTGATATACTAAGTCATTATTTCGAGAAAGTTTCTCGTTATTTTGATATACTAAGTCATTATTTCGAGAAAGTATATCAAAATAACGAGAAACTAAGTCATTATTTCGATATACTAAGTCATTATTTCGATATACTAAGTCATTATTTCGAGAAAGTTTCTTGTTATTTTGATATACTAAGTCATTATTTCGAGAAAGTTTCTCGTTATTTCGAGATACTAAGTCATTATTTCGAGAAAGTTTCTCGTTATTTTGATATACTAAGTCATTATTTCGAGAAAGTTTCTAGTTATTTCGAGATACTAAGTCATTATTTTGAGAAAGTTTCTCGTTATTTTGATATACTAAGTCATTATTTCGAGAAAGTTTCTCGTTATTTTGATATACTAAGTCATTATTTCGAGAAAGTTTCTCGTTATTTCGAGATACTAAGTCATTATTTCGAGAAACTTTCTTGTTATTTCGAGATACTAAGTCATTATTTCGAGAAAGTTTCTCGTTATTTTGATATACTAAGTCATTATTTCGATATACTAAGTCATTATTTCGAGAAAGTTTCTCGTTATTTTGATATACTAAGTCATTATTTCGAGAAAGTTTCTCGTTATTTTGATATACTAAGTCATTATTTCGAGAAAGTATATCAAAATAACGAGAAACTAAGTCATTATTTCGATATACTAAGTCATTATTTCGATATACTAAGTCATTATTTCGAGAAAGTTTCTTGTCATTTTGAGATACTAAGTCAATATTTCGACTTAAAAAAAACTTTTTTTTCTCAACTGTGGCGGAAACGGGCTTCCATAGGAAACAAAATTAAATAGAATAAAAATCAAATGTTTCACAGTCTCACTCCATTTTTCTCAGTTTCAAATACAAAAACACACACCCCATCCCTCACTTGTTCCATTCACTCTCCGGCATGTGCACACAATTCCTGCAACACCCTCTCTTCCTTTTTCCTTCTCCTTCTTCATAGCAGTGTTCTCTCACGTGTCCCTGCATGACTGACGGTGTTAAACAAATATTTATTTTCATATTTTAGGTCTCTGGGTGGTTCACGGTTCAGTGGCAGACTCAATTTTTCCAAAGATAAAAAACATATATCAAAGTAATCCAAAAACCTTCAGGTTTACAATGGTTCACAGGATCCATCCATCATTTCTGGGAGGGGTACAAACCTCCACTATCTCGCCCCTCATCACCAATGAATACTAGAGGGAGAATTAGGATGAGGAGAAGATAGGAATAGGATAAAAAATGAGGAAAAGAAACTGAACGAATGGATGGGTGGAGCGAGTGCAGAGAAGATAGGGAAACAAAGAGGATGATGAAGATGAAGAAGCATAATATCAGATGAGCTTCCTACAAAAGCAGAACAAAACCATATTTATCTGTCATTGAGCTCGGCACAATTCATTTTGGGAAAGTTTTCATTATGAAATTTTTCATTATTATTTTTTTATTTTTCATTATTTTATTTTTTATGTTATTGCATAAAAACTGCCTTAATGGAAACGCCAAGACGAGCATTCATTCTAAAGGTGTTCATTAACAAAAATTATTTGCGCAGCTGAGGCGGATAATTTATTAATTTGATTAGAAAGCATGCACATAAACTACAATGGAAACACATTCACTGAATAAATCCCTGGATGCGCAACAAAGAAAGTCACGTGACTTTGCCTCTGCCTCAACAGTGGATGTGATTGGATGACTGGACTTCATCGAATTCATCGCACAACATCGAAAATGTTGGTTTGGTCGTTCTGAAATGCCAAGATAACACAACAGCGTTTGTTGACTCTAACAAAAACTAGCAAACTAACAAAAACTAGTTTTATCTCATAATGTTTATTCATCAGTGTTAGTGATATTCTTAACATTTATGTGTATGTTAGTAAAGCAGGATGGTATTTATGTGCGTTTAAATTCTTAAAAAATTGGGTCATGGCTTAACGACCATGGGAAAATATGGGTCCCATGGCCAAACCAGCTGAGAACCACTGGATTAGATAGTGTGTGTGTGTGTGTGTGTGATCCTGGTAAAGACTACATTATAGGGACCAAATGACCAAATGTCCAAATGATATTTTTTAGTCCCCATGAGTAAAACAGCTTATAAATCATACCATGTGATTTTTATTTTATTTTATGTAAAAATGTGTTCTTGGGTAGCTGACGGGGAGGTTTAAGGGTAGGGGATAGAATATACAGTTTGTACAGTATAAAAATCATTATGTCTATGGAAAGTCAAACATGAAAATACAACGTGTGTGTTTGTGTGTGTGTGTGTCCAGGTGCGTGTATGTGCGTTTGTGCACATGTGCGTGTTTTTGTATGGTTTATGAGGACACAAATGTGTATACTGCCTGTGTAAACTACAGAGTGTTTTGTTTTTTTAATTCCAAAAATCCAGAAATGTTTGTGTGATGGGTTGGTGTAGGGTGACAGAATATGCGGTTTGTACAGTATAAAAACCATTACGCCAATGGAGAGTCCCTGTAAGAATGTGTGTGTTTGTACACTCACAGGTGAGGCAGACAAGCAGCGCTCTGAGGCTGAGATCAGCCGCCCGTCTCCAGCTCTTTCTGATGCGCTCACACAAAGGCGGAACCAGAATCTCTGCCGGCACGAAAAACTGCACTGCAAAACTCACAAACACACCGAACGAGTACAAGACCTTCACAAGCTGATTGGACCTGCAACACACACACACACTTAAATGGTGCAGAAAAGATCACAAACCACAGAATGTGCAATTACGGGTTGAGGATGTCAGTGATGCAATGCACCATTTCAACATGACTTCAAATGAAAACACTCAATGCAGAAACTACGACTTTGAAAAGCCATAAACCCACACAGCGCTGCCGTCAGATTGAGCGTTGAGTGAAGCGACAACCAGTTTGGAACCCGTTCAACTGTTGAAAATATTGAAACTGGGTAATTGTAATGGCATTAGTTTTATTTATTTTTAAAATATTAAACATCAGTTTCACAACTTTATTTTATCCAAAATACATAAAACCGGAATACTGTGAAGTATTATCACAATTTAAAACGTATTCCTGTGATCAAAGCTACATTTTCAGCATCATTATTCTAGTATTCACTGAAATCATTTTAATTTCTTATTATTGATACTTTTGCTAAATAGAAAGTTGAAAAAAGCATTTATTTTATTTATTCATACTTCCATGTCTTTACAGTTACTTTTGATTAATCTCATGCATACTTGCATAATAAAAGAATACGTTTCTTTAAAAAAAGGAAGCTGTTTTAACAGTTTCAGATGCATGTCACACCGCAGGACACAGCCGTCACTGCTAACCCGACTGAATCAGACATTGGCTCTGGCTGAAGATTGTTCTTGGCTGACAGGATGCTAATGAGATCTAGAAATACGTTAAATGCTAATAAAAATCTGGATGAAAGTTAGTTGGAAATGGCCATCTTTAGTCAAGGCTAAACTTGAAAGCAGCAGGTTTCGACTTCTCCGTAATTTGATCTTAAGTCGTTCTGAGCTGCGATCAATCACTCGAGATGCTTCTGACACAACGCAGGCGAGAGCAGGGGGCGCGTGAGGAGGGGTTTAATATTAGTTCTCTGAATTTAACTCCGCTATGGAAGAGTGCAGCGATAAGTAAATTGAATTGACTTAACACTTAGATTTGATGGCACTCAGATCAGATTTTATTTTTCAGCATTTCTAGTTGAGAGGACGGAAAAGCATGAGAAGGGAGTCGAATGAGAACATGTTGCAGGCCGAACGTGAACTCATTTTTCCCACATGAGCACTAGCGCGATTACATGTGGTCATAATTACCAGGAATGGTGCGGAAGGTTGAGCGTGATGCTTCCTTTGATGTCATCTCTGAAGCAGAGGTAGCCCAGTGTGGCCAGGGTCACATAGAGGACGATGATGACGCCCATGCCAATGTTGAGGGCTTGAGGGAATCGTTTTGGTTCCCTCATTTGATTCTCTAATGGAAGAACCTACACAAACAAAACAAAGAAACACAGAAGACTGATTGGCGGATGGTGAAGCATTGTTCTGGGCATCACATGCACACTTAGTCGAGCACAAAAAACACACTAACGTCTTTCCAACAGAAATGGATGGATTTTGGTGGTCAGAAGGGAGTAAGATGTTTACAAGTTAAATTACAAGTTTTTGTAATTTAATGCCAGGGTAACAACCCAATGGATGGTGTTATAAATCTACATCAAAGTTCTATATAGAGTTCAGAAACCAATACAATTATTATTAGCGACATCGGTGGCCATTAAGTGAACTGCACCCAGACACTTATGTACACCATGTACAACAGACTAGAACAGGGGTGCTCACACTTTTTCAGCATGGGAGCTACTTTTGAAATGACCAAGTCAAAATGATCTACCCATTATATTTATTGAGATATATATATATAAATGTGGAGCGGCATTTTCGGACTCTATATAGGCTATATATATATATATATATATACACATATATAGCCTATATAGAGTCCGAAAATGCCGCTCCACATTTCCCTTCTTTGGTATTGCGACGGTAGACTGGCAGACGAGACAAACGCACTTTGAAAATGTCATCGTGAAAAAAAGTCCTCCTCCCATTCCGTATGAAAGTGATACGTTTTTTTCTTCTTACTTGGTCCAGCTCCCCCACTCATTTTTATACCCTATCTTACGTTCAAGAGGAAAAAACCGAGCGAAAAATTAGGATGTAACTAACGACTAGCTTGTTAGCTTTGCTGCACTCAGGGGCGTTGTTTGTTAGAGCACAGTGACCTAATTGTACGGAAAAAAATCAGATGTCATCTGACTGGCTGTCCTGTGTATCAATCAAGTGACGGGATGGCTGATACGCTGACGTCTAGTTTTTATTCAAAACAACTCAACTTTATTTGTATAGCGTCAGTTCATGACAATGTCACCTCACCTTGTCATGCGATCTACCAGTAGTACCATGGCGATCGACTGGTAGATCGCGATCGACGTATTGAGCACCCCTGGACTAGAATATCAAAGCCAAATTGGACTTGAATTGTTGTCAATATAATAATCATGCACTGTTAGGCTGTTGGCCAGAGGAGAACTGGTCCCATGACTGAGCCTGGTTTCTCCCAAGGTTTTTTCTCCATTCTGTTCTTCATTCATTCCGTCTCCTGCTGGAGTTTTGGTTCCTTGCCGCTGTCGCCTATGGCTTGCTCAGTTGGGGAAACTTAAATCTTAAAATTCAGCAATTGTATTAATTCATCTGCTCTTTTAAGGCTGCTGTTCAGCCAAACAAACTTTGTTTATATTGTTTTTACTGTAAAGCTGCTTTGAAACAATCTGTCTTGTAAAAAGCGCTATATAAATAAAGGTGACTTGACAGACTGAATGTTATTTAGTGCCTTGATATACTCACATCAAAATTATTTTTAATTAATTTACATTTATGCATTTGGCAGACGCTTTTATCTAAAGCAACTTACATTGCATTCAAGAAACACATTGAATCAGTTCTTGCTTCCCCTGGGATCGAACCCATGACCAAACACCAATACTCTACAGGAAAGCTTCTCAAATATACTTTGACGAAAATCCAGATACTATCCACACTGCTGATAGCGATGTTTAGATGAATATGTAAATATGTGCTTTCCTTTCAAATAACAACAAACACAACAAAAAGCACAGCAGTGAAAAATATCAGTTCAGAAAGCATCTGATGATTGTGATGTGGATGTTTTACTCTGTGATTCACCAGCATTATGTTGACAGATGAGCTCATTAAAATGACACTGATATTATAGTTTGATTATAAAGTATATTTCAGAATATAGACTATATAGATCTGGTTACAGTTTGAATTAATCGCCTTGTTTGCATGACACATTGACATTACAGTACAGAATGACTCTTTCATTTTTATCCTGAACATTGTATAAGCATTCGCTTCATGTGTCATTTGAACGGAAGAGAGGTAAACGTCACATCATTTTGATTTTTGAGTCTTTCACATAAAAATCAGTCAATGGGATTTCAAAGACAACCTAAGAAGTCCAAGGTCTCGTTTAAAGTTTAGTTAAAAGCCGTTTACACATTGGCAATAAAAAAATCAATTCATACATAAAATTTCCTACATATATTTCCTTATTATTGTTTTAAAGAAGAAAATATTTTACAAGCGGTTTTGTAATATTAATACTGCAATGAAAATATGCAAGTCAGAGGATAAAAGCATCTGATAAATATATTTATGGTATATAAATGTTGACTTTGCAGAGGAAATCCCATAGTACATTGCAAAAGAAAAAAAAAAAACATGAATAGTGGACAAAGAGAATTGTCCATTATAATTGTACCTAATTTATTCAATACCAGCAATTAAAAAATTTGTAGCTGTATTGAAATCAAATAAATAAAACCTGAATCATTCTCACCACTCCAATTCCTTCAAAAGCAAATATGGCCGTTCCAAAGAAGAAGGGAAACTTCCGCCATGTGGAGGCATAAGGCAGGCGTCTGGGATCGCTCACATCCTACATAGAGTCAGACATGGAAAAAGGCATGATATAGTTTCACACGACTATAATTGCACTCAAACTTATAAAGGCTGAAAGACGCACACACTTACAAGAAAAATATATGTAAAGATCTATTGTCAAGCTCCGCCACCCACAGCCTTCACAATTTGATACATATAAAAATGACTCTAATCTGATTTGGTGGCTGAGAGTTTGTATGCACAGGCTTGTATTCATTGTGCTCCTAGACTGCACAATAATCATTTCTGACTACAAAAGTTGATATATGAGACTGAAATAATATGAAAACATGAAATAAAACTGAAATCACAATATGGCTTAGTGCGATTATCATAAAAGCTGTGAATTATTTACATTGAATATACGTGCTTGAAGCGCAGCGCTCTGTTCATTTACGTGAGCAGCTTATGATTTGGTGCTTTCAGTGTCTCAGAGAGACTTGGTTTCACAATAAAAGCGGCTCCACGAGAACTCATCTCTGCATCTGACCTGAGTTTCGGTTGCTTATAACATGCAATGTGCCAATCAGAGTTGGAGTACGACATTACAAGTAATGGGAGTAAAGTAATCAGGTTACTTTACTGGAGTAAAGTAACGCATTACTTTTTCAACTACAACACAACAACGGAGTTACTTTCTCATTCAAGTAACAAGTTCTGTCTTCATGTTGAGAGAAATTACAAGTGCAGAGGCGTTGTGTGTGAACGTGATGATTATTGTAGATCTAGACTAAATGTGAATGTGACGATTATTGTAGTTCTAGACTAAATGTGAACGTGATGATTATTGTAGTTCTAGACTAAATGTGAATGTGACGATTATTGTAGTTCTAGACTAAATGTGAACGTGATGATTATTGTAGATCTAGACTAAATGTGAAGGTGACGATTATTGTAGATCTAGACTAAATGTGAACGTGACGATTATCGTAGATCTAGACTAAATGTGAACGTGACGATTATTGTAGATCTAGACTAAATGTGAACGTGACGATTATTGTAGTTCTAGACTAAATGTGAACGTGACGTTTATCGTAGATCTAGACTAAATGTGAACGTGACGATTATCGTAGATCTAGACTAAATGTGAACGTGACGATTATTGTAGATCTAGACTAAATGTGAACGTGACGATTATCGTAGATCTAGACTAAATGTGAACGTGACGATTATTGTAGATCTAGACTAAATGTGAATGTGACGATTATTGTAGATCTAGACTAAATGTGAACGTGACGATTATCGTAGATCTAGACTAAATGTGAACGTGACGATTATTGTAGTTCTAGACTAAATGTGAACGTGACGATTATTGTAGATCTAGACTAAATGTGAACATGGCGATTATTGTCGATCTAGACTAAATGCGAACGTGACGATTATTGTAGATCTAGACTAAATGCGAACATGGCGATTATTGTAGATCTAGACTAAATGTGAACGTGACGATTATTGTAGATCTAGACTGAATGTGACGATTATTGTAGATCTAGACTAAATGCGAACGTGACAATTATTGTAGATCTAGACTAAATGTGAACGTGACGATTATTGTAGATCTAGACTAAATGTGAACGTGACGATTATTGTAGATCTAGACTAAATGTGAACGTGATGATTATTGTAGTTCTAGACTAAATGTGAACGTGACGATTATCGTAGTTCTAGACTAAATGTGAACGTGATGATTATTGTAGTTCTAGACTAAATGTGAAGGTGACGATTATTGTAGATCTAGACTAAATGTGAACGTGACGATTATTGTAGTTCTAGACTAAATGTGAACGTGACGATTATTGTAGATCTAGACTAAATGTGAACGTGACGATTATCGTAGTTCTAGACTAAATGTGAACGTGACGATTATTGTAGTTCTAGACTAAATGTGAACGTGATGATTATTGTAGATCTAGACTAAATGCGAACGTGACGATTATTGTAGATCTAGACTAAATGTGAACGTGACGATTATCGTAGTTCTAGACTAAATGTGAACGTGACGATAATCGTAGTTCTAGACTAAATGTGAACGTGACGATTATCGTAGTTCTAGACTAAATGTGAACGTGATGATTATTGTAGTTCTAGACTAAATGTGACGATTATTGTAGATCTAGACTAAATGTGAACGTGACGATTATTGTAGTTCTAGACTAAATGCGAACGTGACGATTATTGTAGATCTAGACTAAATGTGAACATGACGATTATCGTAGTTCTAGACTAAATGTGAACGTGACGATTATCGTAGTTCTAGACTTTCAAGAAAAGAATAAAAAATAAATTGCAAGTACATTTCCCCCCACAATCGTGTAGCCTTAGCACATATGCACACTTACGCTGAGTATATGTATGAAGATCAGGACGAGGCTGATGGCCATACAGAGGTTGGCGATGGCTGAGAGCACAGCCATGTTCCGCAGGTCCCTGATGAAGGTCAGCACAATGATGAAGGGCAGGAGGAAGACCATGTAGAGCCGCAGGTCCAGCCCAGCAGCAGAAGCCGTGTCTGGGGAGACGGCGCCCTTCTCTGAGCTATTGGAGTATAAAAGCACAGTCTCCACGGAAGTGTTTGGACGAGGTCCTTCCATCACCTATACAACAACACACAGAGCTTTGACTTCATTCCAATTTTTTCTTGAAAAGAAAAAATTCATTCATTCTCACTGGCTCTGACTCAATCATACAGTAAAAATCTGCTAGTCTATTGACAAAATTGACAAACTTTTGGATCACTAATGTCACACATACCTGTTTAATGTTCTCGGCCAGGAACACAAAATAAACACTACAGAAGCCCAGCTGGGTCAAAACCAGGAAGAAATTCACCAAGTGCCTGTAAAAGATTTGAATGCAAGTCACTGTAAGAAGAAAGAGACATGAATGTAGAATAGAGTAGAAAATCAGCTAAAAACAACGGTCAATTATACAGTTTAGCGGGTGTTACAGAAAACATATTTAAGTGAAGTAACTGACCAATCAGAATCCAGAGAGCCATCTAACACATTTTTGTTAAAACTTTTAGTCTTAAAAGAAACAATTCACCTAAAAATGGAAACTTTTTAAAATCAAACCAAAGAAGAAATATCAAAATATGAATATTAGATTTAAATTAGAAAGATTGTCTTCAACTTTGTTGAAGTAATAAATTTACTAGCTGAAATAAAGATTATTAGAAATATTTGAGCAAACAAAAGTTAAACTAAAATAGCAATAAAAATAATATAATAAAAATAGTACATAAATACACTAAATAGCAATTGTAGCAATTTATGAGTTTCTTTTTCAGAAGAACACATAAGGGGAACATTTAGAGACTGTGATATTTCCTTAAAGTAGATATGAATAAAAAAAAGTGTAAATAAAATAAATAATAATAAATTTTTTCTCTCTATATATATATATATATATATATATATATATATATATATATATATATATATATATATATATAAATAAATAAATAAATAAATAAATAAATAAATAAATAATGCACACACGCGCGCGCGCATATATACATACACAATGTGAGCTATATAATATGATATTAAAATATGTATTCAATTAATATAATTATTATTTCTTTTATATTAGTAGTAGTACTGTTAGTTTTATTTTTCAGTATGCATGATATCATCTTTCAACGATTATAATATGAGGCAACATTTCCCGGTAAGACAGATCTTCTTAAGATTCAGGGTGCGAGGTCTCTCTGTGTGTGGGACATCAGATCTGAAAACACACCACTGCAGGCACCGTCCTGTCCCTCTGCACTCTAATGAATATATTCATTCCAGCACAGACATTTGCCCCCTCGCCATCCCTCTCTCTCTATCACATACGCACACACGTGGGGTGGGGGAGTGGGGGGCTGTCATGCCAATGAACTGCATGATGGGATAGCTCACCTCCCAAAATGAGCACCTTTCCTGAGGCACTGGGAGGAACTCGTCTCCATAGCAACAGCAACCGTGTCGCTATAACCGAGGGGAGAACGTTTCAACCTGTGAGAGAACATGCAGGAATGAGACAGACAGACACAAAGAGGGGGAAACAGCCACATATTCTTGAAGAACTAATGCACTCAAAACACTTGGATAAAAAAAAAAAGAAGTTAATGATATTTAATTGTAGTTAATGACACACGTGGCATTTAAATTGTATGTGGTTGGAATTACTTGACTTAACTTTGATGACAAAATTGCCCCAAAACTAAAAAAATATATAATCAATAATATAATATATAAATATAATTTATATAATCATAAGGTAAATTACATTTCTTTTAAGTGCTTGAATATTACAAAAGATTTATATTCAAATAAATCTTTTTAACTTTCCATTCATCAAAGAATCCTGAAAAGTGCATCATGATAAAAACTGCGGTTTTACATTAATATAATATTACACTGTTTTACTGTATTTATGATCAAATAAATACAGCTGTGATCACTGGAATAAATGACATTTGACTATATATTCACATAAAAAACTGAGGTTTTACATTAATACAATATTAAACTGTTTTACTGTATTTATGATCAAATAAATACAGCTTTGATCACTGGAATAAATAACATTTGACTATATATATATATATATATTCACATAAAAAAACAGCGGTTTTAGATTAATATAATATGCCAGTGATCAAAGCTGTATTTATTTGATCATAAATACAGTAAAACAGTGTAATTACATTTGACTATATATTCACATAAAAAAAACAGTCATTTTAAATTGTAATAATATCTCACAATATTGCATTTATTTGACTTAAAAATGCAGTCTCATGGTGAGTAGAAGAGACTTTTATCAAAAATATTAAAAACCCAAGTTTGTCACATTTATTTGAATACCTAATGAGATTCAATTTTAGGTTGGCCCATCCTAAGGAATATTTCAAATGCCACCTGTAGCCCTGGGAGTGCCTTTAATCAAGAGCACCGCTGTCAGAATCTCACTGAATGCACGTTTGCTTGTTGATGGGAAGTGACCAGAATTAAGCATCTGTTTAGAATTCAAGAACACTTTCAAAGAAAGGGGGACTTTATCTAAAGTCTTAGATGAACACCTGCTATGTGTGAAATTAATCTATTAGAGGTTATTTTTTTCTATTAACCTGGTTCAATAAAGAATGACACACAATCTATAAAGTATAAATAAACTATAACAATAACTATATTAACATACACACAACACACAGTATTGTTTAGTTTATTATAAGCACATGCTGTGTACTGCTGTGCAGTTTTGTCATTTACCGTATTAAAGGTACACTACGTAACTTAAAAAAAAAACTGCACGTATTTTGCAGAAGAACAATGTTTAAGTTGAGCTTCGGCTGCTTGAATGCAGATGAATATGTTTCTTTCTCAAAACTAAAGAGAGAGAGAGATTATCCTACTGTTCGTAAAACATTCAGTACAAGGTTTCAGAGATAGAAGCAGTTCAGATGAAAGATCTCAAGCTGACCAGCTGAAGACGTTACTGTATCTTTACCCATTAATAGACACGGCACTTCAATGAAAATAAACTCCAGCACAGAGAAACAACAACCATAATGAAATTATCCTTTATAATAGATAATGCTTTACAATCAACTCTGTTAGAGAGACACATATGCCAGTTTATCTGTTCAATAAAACACCTGATGAGTAATAAAAACACAGTCTTTGCGTCGCTTTTACAACATTTCAAAGCCAATGTTGATTCTTGTTTTATTACAAGCTCTGTGTCGTTTCTCCTCTGTTCTGTGTTTGTTTAAAACGGATGATTTAACTTGAGGTGGAGTTTTATCTGCTCCACGTCAACCTTTCTCACTCATTTCTAACATCTGCCTCTCACAAATCAGACACGCGTCAAATGAGCCGGAGAAACTTTACTCTGTTCACTGACGTTACTGTATCTTTACCCATTAATAATAGACAACACTTCCTTGAAAGTAAACTCCAGCACAGAGAAACAACAACTATAATGAAATGATCCTTTACAATAGATAATGCTTTACAATCAACTCTGTTAGAGAGACACAAATGAGAAAAAAAGAAAAGAAAAAAACTAAAAACACAAACTCAAAACACACAGTAATGCATCACAATTTACTCTGTACGTAACCCATCATACGCTGCTCGTGTGGATGCAAAAGATTAGGTCATTTGATTGGATGTTATGCATTTACCTTTTATGGCACTACCATTAACATTTTTACACTAGAGGCAGCATTTTGCCTTAGTTAGTGTTATTTTAAGGTGGAGTTGAACTAAATGAATGCATAACCCAGTTTAGGAAGCACTGACCTACACCTTAAATCATGCCACTGAGCGTCCATTAAAAAAAGAAATGAATGGCACTGAAGTGCGATTGGCTGTGGTGACTGAGGCGGTGGGCTGTGATTGGTGGATTCTTACCGCTCACTAAGTTGATGGCTGCAGTTGACCAGGATGTGCATGCAGTGAACACACACCACACCCATCAGCACCAGACTAACCGGACCCAGCTTGAGGAAAAACAGAGAATCATGTCCAGTTTAAAGTCTTTATACACTTTTAAAACATTAATAATATCTTAAACATTTTTTTACATTTATGCATTTTGGCAGACACTTTTATCCAAAACGACTTTCATTGCATTCAAGAAACACTGACATTCTAATCAGTTCTTGCTTTCCCTGGGAATCGAACCCATGACCTTGGTGTTGCAATCTACAGAAAAGCCTAAAATAGAGATCTTAAAATAAAGACCATATGTTTTTAGTGATCAAATGTGATGTCGTCTAGAGCCTTATCACTCTTGTTCCCTCTCAACATGAACTTTGCTTGCGTACTGTACGAGGCTTTATGACTGCAATAAAGTCTGTGGACTTACATTCTTATAAACCGATTTGGCAGTCAGCACACAATACAGTCAAACACGGTTTAGGGCGTAAACCAGTCTAACCTGTTCACCCATTAAACAGTCCGTATCTGGTGATCAGGATATGATGGTGAAAACAAACAAATCTAATTTCAGGAGCAATAAAGCTGCAACTAAAAATATCTTAATCCTCCTCTAAAGTATTTCAGGCTTTTTACAGTCCGCGAATGATCTGGTTTTACTAACAGTCTGACCCTGAGAACTTGGACAGAAAAACTAGCAGCCGTGTTCGGATTCACGCTCAGTTCTGGATTTTGAGAAGGAGGAAAGCTATGGTCTGTACACAACAGAAACGGCTTGCAACACCAAGGTCATGGGTTCGATTCCCAGGGAAAGCAAGAACTGATTAGAATGTCAGTGTTTCTTGAATGCAATGCAAGCGTCTGCCAAACGCATAAATGCAAATGTTGTCGGTAATGAGACTTCGGAGTAGAGATGCTACGTACCAGTATCCCAGCGTTCTTCACCGCCAAAGGAAGGCCAAGCAGTCCTGTCCCGATATTCCCCTTTAACAGATGCAGCAGGGTTTGAGTAAACCTGAAGAATACAGAACACAGATTCACACCAATCTGGTTATTTCAGGATGTCAGAAACGATAGAGGATATAACATACATTATGTAATATGAAACTATGCTGTTTATACACACGTTTTGTTACAGATGAAATTACTGTGTGCACACAAACACCCGATGCGTGTCAACCCAAAGCTACAAAACAAACCCTGTGACGTGAACGACACTGGGTGAAACTCACGTGATGCCTTGCGGCAAATGCTCCGAGTCTTCATCTTCATCCTCCTCCTCTCCTCCTGCTTCCTCCATCAGAGGAGTCATCACCTCCATGTCTGCTCAGGATCATATTTCATACAACCACAGATTTATCAAATGCATAGGTAATATCTTATGCAGAAATAATCATCAGTATTAATAATTTATAAAAGCTCAAGGTCACTGAACTACACATGGCACTGGCATCAACAGACATTTATACACGTATAGATTATTATTGCTGCTAGATTATTTATAAATTGTAGTCCATTATGAATAATGAATAACTAATTTATTCATTTCAAATCAGTTAATAAAGAAACACCCGAAAAGCCCAAGTCTCTTCACTCCAATCAACCATCCATCCATTCATTAAATAAAAAATTCCATTATTACATATATTTATTTATTTAATATTCAGACCAATTTGATGTGTCTGTTTCTGCATGATATTGATTTAAATGCATCTCTCTGCACTAACATAAAAACTACCACAATAATACAAACAAACACACACACACACACAAACAAACAGACACACAAAAACAAACAGACACACGCAAACAGACACACACACGCAAACAGACACACACACGCAAACAGACACACACACACACACAAAGTCAGACAGACAGACAGATACACACACAAAAACAGACAGACAGATACACACAAACACACACGCACACAAAAACAGACAGACAGATAGACACACACACACGAAAACAGACACACACAAATAGACAGACAAACAGACACACAAAAACAGACACACACAAACAGACAGACACACACAAACAGACACACACAAACAGACAGACACACACAAACAGACAGACACACACAAACAGACACACACGCAAACAGGCACACACGCAAACAGGCACACACGCAAACAGGCACACACACGCACAGACAGACACACACACACACAAAGTCAGACAGACAGACAGATACACACACACACACACACACACACACACACAAACACACATACACAAACAGACACACACACACAGAAATGGTCTGCACACAATTACATGATAGTACTATGATACTTTCTTGTTATAGACAAATGAAACCAATGCATTAGGCAAAGACAGAAAGAGACGGCGACACACATCACAGATTGGTTCAGTGTCATCTGTGGTGTAAAACACACATCATTACCTAGTTGTTCAGCTGATGCCATCGTCTGCTGCTCATCTGGAGGGTGTTTATCCAAACACACTTATCTCACGCCACGTGTTGTGTGCTCTGATGAGCTGGCACACGGGGAATCAGCTGCAGACCACATTCAAATGCAATGACAGACAGACATTCATTAGAGCCTGTAAACATCTCAAAATACTACATTTGTCTGTTGTTTACACACCGATGTGACCTTGTCAATTTCCCACTATAATTACCCTGTATACTAAAAATTAGATATGTCAAAACAATTAAGCAGCAAAAAGCATAAATATTCTGCATACTGTGTTGCACGGCTATAGATAATTATTAAACAAACAAAAATACACAATATGCTAAACTTATTTTTAACATTTATTTATAGAATCTAATACAATAAGTGTATTGACAAAATGTAACTTTATTATATTTCTGAATTTGCTTGATCAGTTCTTTGTGGGTTTTGGTTCTTGTGCTGTTCTGGGCTCTGAGAACTGAAACCGCTAAAGTGATTTGGAGATCCTCAAATCCTCAAGACCTGCCAGAACAGCTCTAGTAATAAAAAGGTAAAAGTGGTTTTGTTTTCTTTTACAGGAACCCTTATTTACATGTTTTTCAGGTTTAATAAGATCAAAGTCATTCTTGCAAACTTTGCGCACAAACATCCATTAACGTGTGCATTTGTGAAGAACATACACATTCACATGCATGTTTCTATTAGCATTAGCATGCTATTCTATTATCATACTATTCATATCTATTCTATTACCATACAGAATACACCCATATTTAACATGCACGCACAAACACACACACACACACACACACACAGATACAGACACAGAAACACACACACACACACAGAGAGAGAGAGAAAAACAGACACACACACACACACAGAGAGAGAGAGAGAGAGAGAGAGAGAGAGAGAGAGAGAGAGAGAGAAAAACAGACACACACAGATACAGACACAGAAACACACACACACACACACAGAGAGAGAGAGAGAAAAACAGACACACACACACACACACACACTTAATCCCTCCTCTCTGGCTAACAGGAAAACAAATGATCACTTCCTTTTACACGTGGCTAAACTGTCTGGTCATGTCCCTGCTTCTGTTAAGATGATATTTTGTCTGGTTTTCTCCACTGTAACAAACATAAACCTTCGGTTATGTACTTTATAAGTTTCTAATTATGCTAATCTACTGAACAGTTCATTTTCTGTTTCATTTTTAAAAAGTGTGCATTGTTGATAACTATAACTATCTTTCTGGCCTAGGGGAGAAACACACTAGTTCCTTTCATTGGATTGTGTTATATACACTTTTCTAGTTTTTTTCATTACTTCTGGACTTTCCAAATGATTGCAGCCTTTTGTTTTTATGCTACGCATCTTAAGATATCACATTTCTTTCGAAAATTGTTTGTGACCAGCTGAAGAAAGATAGTTGTGCACATCTGGAATAGCATCAGGATGAATGAATAATGTGAACCTATATTTTTATATGAATATAAAGTTAACACGAGTAAACACAAAATGCAGTTTTTAAATGGTTGTTATTATTAAGGGAAAACAAAATCCAAACCTACATGGCCCTGTGTGAAAAGTGTTAAAACTTAACAGTGGTTTATCACACCTGAGTTCAATTTCTCTAGCCAAACCCAGGCCACACCTGTTCTCAATCAAGAAATCACTTAAATAGGACCTGCCTGACAAAGTGAAGCAAACCAAAAGATCCTCAAAAGCTAGACATCATGAAAAGCTTTTCTAAAGTTTTGGGACTCCAGCGAGTCACAGTGAGAGCCATTATCCACAAACTGAGAAAAAATGAAACAGTGGTGAACCTTCCCAGGAGTGGCCGGCCGACCCAAATTACCTCTAGAGTGCAGCGACGACTCATCCAAAACGTCACAAAAAACCCACAACAACATCTAAAGAACTGCAGGCCTCACTTGCTTCAGTTAAGGTCAGTGTTCGTGACTCCACCATAAGAAAGAGACTGGGCAAAAATGGCCTGCATGGCAGTTCCAAGACGAAAACCACTGCTGAGCAAAAATAACTTAATGTAATGACTCGTCTCATGTTTTCCAGAAAACATCTTGATGTTTGACAAAATACTCTGTGGACTGATGAGACAAAAGCTGAACATTTTAAAAGGTGTGTATCCCATCACATGTGGCATAAAAGTGACACCGAATTTTAGAAAAATACCAACAGTAAAATATGGTGGTGGTAGTGTGATGGTCTGGAGCTGTTTTGCTGCTAAAGGGCCTGGAAGACTTGCCGTGATAAATGTAACCATGAATTCTGCTGTCTACCAAAAAAATCCTGAAGGAGAATGACCGGCCATCTTTTCGTGACCTTAAGGGTAATGGGTTCTGCCGGAGGACAGTCAAAATTCCTTCACAGCTGTAAAAGACTCATCGCAAGTTATCAGAAACACTTGATTGCAGTTGTTGCTGCTAAGGGGCCTAACCGGTTATTAGGTTTAGCGGTCAAGCACGTTTTCACACAGGGCATGTAGGTTTAGATCCCCCCCCCCCCCCATAATCATAATAATCATAATCATCATCAGATAATCTAAATTTAAAAACTGCATTTTGCGTTTTTCACACCACTATATGTATATGTATGTGTGTGTATATATATATATATATATATATATATATATATATATATATATATATAGGGGTTTCAACATGTACATTAACACCCCTATCATTCATTAAAACGGTATACGATAACAAAACCGCTCAACAATAACTTAAAGAATAAAACACTTAAAGAATAATCAGTATAAAGAGCCATGGGCGCATTATGCAGTGATTATGTTGATATTCAGTGATTATAATCATATTCAGTGGTGTAGAGGAAGCGACTCACCGCAGCAATCACAGCCGCTCCTCTGTCACTCTCCGGCTTCAGACGCGACCATCACCGGCCCTGCGCTGGATCCGGGATCCGCACCCAACAACCCGCGACGGGCTGGACTCAAGCCTAACCTGATGACATGCCATTGGGAGAGAGAGAGCTGGCCGTCGATGAAGACGCGGATCACATCAGATGAGCTTCACACGGACACAGGACATCATCGCAGGATCTCAGGATCTCACGCACTATGCGCTGAACGTCACCGCCGACACGACGAATCCTTAAAGGGGCCGCGACTCAAACACAGCTACTGACAGCTCTACAACTACACTAACACTGTTTCTTTTGGGTTACTTTTTTTTTGTTGTTTTTTTCTGAGCTTGTTTTTATGACAGAAAAGTTCTATTTTGGGGGCAGATGTAAAGCCCTTTCACACCCAAATTGAAAAAAAGTCCTAAATGATATATATTTTTAATATTTAGATATTTATATAATAAAACTTCACCCTTAAAAAAAATTCTAAAGTAATTTTCCTTTTTTTTTGGTACATTGGTCAATTAAGTGAGATTAATTTGATAATTTATGCATACAAATATATTTTTTAACATATTTAAAATATTTAATTATTGGAGGTTTGTATAGTATTCTGATTTGCATTTCACTGATTTCATTCATTTTGAGGAAAAATGAATCTGTTTAGATTATTAAATGCTCACATTTAATCTAGCGCAACAATCATCAAATTTACACACAACGACTCACGATTTCTCTCAACATGTGGACAAGAGACACATCAGTCAATGCATGAGAAAACAAAGTAACTTGTGTTATTTATTTGAAAAAGTATCTCAAGTATCTATTTACTGTAAATTTAAAAGTAATGCGTTACTTTACTAGTTACTTGAAAAAATTAATCTGATTATGTAACTCACATTACTGGTAATGTGTTTCCCCCCCAACACTGAATACAAACCTATTAAAATATGTTTCATATTACTGTAGATATTTTACCAAAATCATTAATGGCAATACAAAAATAATATATGGCAGTGATCTTTATATTTTTGTATGCTATTAATGAATGGTAAAAACTGCATACAACACAACACCGCCTTCTTTTGCTACTTACTCATTAATACTGGGTCAGCTACATAACTTAGATTACATATGTGCCAATTCCAAAAGGCACAGTTGTCTTTAAATCAAATTGTTATATAAATTTGCTACTACTAAAGTTCTCTTCTGGCAAGCAAAGAAACCCTTTGTTTTGTTTAATGCACTGCAGCCAGAAGACATGAGCTGGGCTGCGTCCAAAATTGCATACTTGTGGCTGATAAAAAGTAATGTGACCTAGCGTCAGTTGCTTTGCTTCACTGCCATTCACAAATCCTCTGCTGTGGCCTCAAGGGATAGTAAAGTGTCCATCGTTGACGCACTTCAGAGGAAGTAGGTCATCCGGGACTTTATGCTACTCTTTTATGAGTACTGTGAATTCTGACGTACTACTATAGTCACAAACTGTTTTTCAGCTACCGCATAGTATGCCATATTAGTCCTGTTTACTGTCTTCAGAGCCCTTCGAGGGACAGGGTCATGGGGTAAAAAACAAGACGGGGGGAACAATTATATTGCAATGGTTTTGCATTCACCTTGGAAAACACTGTGTTTGTCCGCAAAACTTTTGAGATGGAAATGATATGAGTTGGGATGAGAACTAAGTGCAAAACCTTTGCGTAGAAGAATCTATTTCAATGCTTATTCATGCAAATGCAAAAAAACGTAAAAAGGTTTTAAGAGCGAATGCAAAGTTTCTCGGGGGAACGAAATGGGAGGAAAGGTTATATGTCAATGCTTGGCATTTGCTCACAAAACTTTTGCGTGGAAAAACCAAATGGGATATCCAAATGGTATAACTCTGCATTTTGTATTGGGAACAATCATGGCCGCCATATTGAAGGGTTGTTCTGAACTGAAGCGTCAAAACTGGCTACTTTAAAAGGTCCTTTGGAATGAAGGATTTCGAAGGGTTGAACTGATGGACACGTCGCTCTCATGAGTCTTTGCATAGGCAATCAGTGTATATGAATCCTTAAAGGGGCCGCGACTCAAACACAGACAGTTACTGACAGCTCTAAAACTACACTCTAACACTGCTGGAGAAAGGTACTTTGAAAAGCAATGCATTGAAATACAGTAACCCCTCGTTTATTGCAGTTAATGTGGACCGGAACTCCCCGCGATAGTTGAAAATCTGCGAAGTAGGATCAGCCAATCAGCTCACGGGATACATCCACTCGTGCTCTCATTGGTCGATCTCGCGCCGGGAACCAATCACGTGTCTTGTCTGAGTGCCGTGGGTGTGTACAAAGCCTGATGTACTGAGGCGGCAAAACTTGAACCGCGAAGTGGTGAGGGATAACTGTATTGCGTTTTTCCCATAAAAGTAACTAATTGCGCTACTTGGTTACTTGTTAATTCGTTACTTTTCTTTGGGGTAACTTTTTTCAGCTGAGCTTGTTTTTATGACAAAAAAAGTTCTATTTTGGGGGAAAATGTAAAGACCCTTTCACACTCAAATGAGTCTTTGCATCGGTAATCAGTGTACACAATTTTGCAATGATGGCTCCTCCTTAATTGGCCCAACAAGATTCAGAGTGCATTCGGAGGAATAGGTTTTTTGGTTCCCTACACCCATGTCTTAAACTGTCTCCAAGGGACTTAATATCCTGCAAAGTTTATTTCCAATTTCCTTTAGCTCATCTTTTAGGTGTATTTGATTAGGGATGGAGCAAAATATGAACAGGGGGTCCCCAGGATCAGGGTTGAACACCTATTCCCTACACCAGGGGTGTCCAATCCTGCCACTGAAGAGTCCTGCAGAGTTCAAACCCAACTAAACCAACCTGAACTCTTACTAAGCATACTAGAAACTTCCAGGCAGGTGTGTTGGGACATGTAGTATCTTAACTCTGCAGGACAGTGGCCCTCCAGAACTGATTTTAGACACCCCTACCCAATACCCTTCATCCCATCGAAGCTCCCTCTCTGGAGGGAAACCCTTTGAAGGAATTAGCGTATAGGGATGAGCCCTTCAGAACAGAACACAGGGTTTCTTTCCTCTTGAGCAAAAACCTCATGAAAAGGATTTGAACATGGAACTTCTCAAGCTTAGAGTAAAACATCACAGCAGAGTCTGATTAAAAGCACTGAAGCAGACTTTACATTTCTTTATTAATACTTTAACTGCTGTTACGTCATTAAAAGTTAAGGCACATTCTTAGATCCAAGTCCTGCTGGAATACATTTTAAAATATGAGTACATTTGCCGCTGGGATTGTATATCACAGATGTGTCATATAAACATGCACACAATGGTGCATTTGCTTGCATACACACACGGTTTAACCAAAACACATCAGCAACTGACTGTTAAGAGGCATTCGGTAATGAGCATTCAGAAGTATAAACATTCATTTCTGTCATTGGTTTCATGTGACACCCATCAAAGTTCATTTGTGACACGTCCACAGGATGTGTGTGCATAAGCATGCGAGCTACAGACATGTGCAATACTACAGTCACTTCTCATTTGTACTGACTTGTAACGCTGAGCACAGAGGCATCGGTTCTGACCCTGTTCCTGGGTCAGTCCGAGTCTGCTGCGTCTCAGGTGCTTTGGCATGAAACTGGAACCCTGTAAATGCATTTAGAGCCAACATGGCCCCCACAGACACGAATGCTGGTGGCTGGGAGAGGCGCTCTGTTGGAAGCCAAAACGGAAGACTCTATTAAAATACTCCAAACATGGCACAGAAAACATCTCCGTTATCAATCCATTCATCCTTATGATTGTGTCCAATTCACGGCATTAAGAAAGGACAAGGTAAAACGAAAGAGAAAGACGAGGACAGGGGGATTTGGCTATTTGTAGTCTGTTTACTCAATGGCTCCGGGTCTGGTCGCCACATAGACGAAGAGGACGATGAGCAGCACGAGCACGGCGAGCGTTGGTAGAACGATAGTCGTCACCTGCTCCCTGGCCTCCTGCATGGCCTGCTTGCGCTCCTTTTTGTCTTTCCACGACTCCTTCTTCGGCTTGCCCTTCAACTGCCGCATGGCTCAGCGCGTCTCCACACAGCGGGTTACCGGCGATCCCAAATGAAAACCCAAAAGACGCCCTCCTGTGAAAACACGTACAATAGGCCTTATGTCCAACGTCACATTAACAAAGACAGGTCTGATCATTTCCGCTTGTTGGAGAAACCGTTATCTATTGGAGATAATCAATTAACCTGGCTAGATCTTTTTCATTGTTTGCATTTTATTCAACTTTAGGCCGTTTTCAAACGTGGCTCGTTTGTTTCAGAACCTGGTGCATATAGTTTGGTTAGTTTCAGGATATATGAATACGCAATCGTGTTCGGATTCACACCAAAACAACTGCTCATTTTTAGTCGGCACAATTGAAAAACTCTGGAGCAGTTCGGATGAGGTGAGAAAGCGATGGACCCAATTGACCAATAAATTATGCAGTATCATAACTTATAATGGGACATGTTTTATATAAAAAGCAGCAGTCTGGATCTGTGAGTGAGCACATTATATATCACAGTTGAAAACCAAAGAGCGTAATAAGGATTACTCTACATTTAATTTATACAAGTAAACACGTCTGCTCGAAAGAATGAAGAATGGTGAATGCAAGTTGTTATCATCAATAGAAAATAAGACCATGTTCTTGTTTCTTCATAAGAAGTGGCTTTATTTAGTTTTAAGATAAAGGCATGTTATGTCACAGCAGTTAAATATGAGTAACGGGTGCGTTGCAGTGGAAATGACGAAGGCGAGGAATCAAGGGATCAACGTAAAAGTCTATTTATTAAACAAAAACACTTTAAAGACAAACTGAAAACGGCACACTTGTGTATAAACAACGGAAACTTGCAATAACTAGGAACATGGAGACGCGACAGGAACAGCGACATGGGATCATTAATAATTGACCAAGACAAAGGAGAACATGAGGGTTTAAATAGACAGGATAATGGTAAACACCTGACAAGACTAACAACGGGGGGTGGCTGACGAGCCGGAAACACGATGGATCACACAGCAGGTAGCAGGAAGTGACGAGACAATTTGTTTGTATTGCATATTCAAACCTTAAAATCATTCACATTAACAGATGTTTATAATGAGTTTGGAAATTCTAGAGCAGTGGTTTGGGGGTGCGTGCGAGATTGTTTAAACACACCTCCTCACCACCAAAGCTGCAGCGCTTGCAGCCGCTCACGAACCGTTCCGCGAATTCGATCTGCGGCCCGGTACCATTTCGTCCGCGGATCGGTACCGGGCCGCGGACTGGGGGTTGGGGACCACTGTTCTAGAGAAATGCTTAATTGATGAATTACAATTTAACTAAACCTATTCAATTTTTGGTGAATAAATCCACTTTAGATTAAATAAAAATTTGCTGTCAAATTAACACTTTTTATACACTGTTAATTCAAATTTACTTAGTTTGAAATGTTACCGGAACAAAAAAAATTGAATTAAGTCCCTGTTTCGAAACAAAAAATTATTTTCAGGTCTGAAAACCGTTAGTGCGAATAACGTCATTTATCAGCACAAACTAACAAAGAACAATACTTCTACAGGATTTATCAATGTTAATTTCAACATTACAATTTCAAATCCATTGGAATTCGATTGGTAAAATCAGCAGAAAAGTTGCTAGAGAAAAGTTGATATTTTGATAAAGCATTATGAAGATTTCTAATAATAATAATATTGTGCGCTGATGAATTGTGCACAATAACACCAGGAGTGAGCGTTAAAAAAAACTATGCTATAAGTAATAATAATAATATATTATTAATAAACTATAACCTTTAGATTTTAAGATCTTTTTTTTTACTATCCTTTAATTTACTTATAAATTATAAAGTATGTCAAATGAAGAAAAGTATATTTTAAGTATCTCAAATGAATGCATGCATGATAATTCATAAAAAACAACTTGTAAATTGTTTAAGACGAAGTACAGCATGTCACACTGCAGTCTATGCATAATAAAACATACATACATTAGTAATAAATGGAGCAATTCCAATAGGATCCTTCTCGCACTATCAGTTCTCGGGCCCTAAATATTGCTCCATATCTGTGGCTTCACACCTTTAGTTACGTTTTTTCACACGTAGTCATGGCAACTGAGCAAAGGCCAGAACTAAGAAACCTGAATGTGAAAATGCTGTAGCGCACACACGTACAGAACGAAGCAGAACAGCAGTTCCCACCCAGCCAAACAGGAACTGGGTGTTGTATCCTGAATTTTTTGTACACATAACAAACTACACAGTTAAGGTGTGTGTGTGTGTGTGTGGTACAAGAAAATCTGATGTATAATTTCTTACGAAGAGAATCCGACAAGTTTTTCAGTGACTGATGTTGATACTTCTATATAAGAGCGGATACAATTTAGAAACTATTGAATTCCAGCAAATTACATCAAATAAAGTGATATGAAGAAACCATTGGATTTTAAAATAACTGAATATGACTGATTTGCTACTGAATCGTTCAGTCCAATTTGTTTGACTGATTCATTGAAAGAATCCATTTGAATTGTATATATTTATATATTTAATGAGGCCTTTACTAGCTTTCTGTGGCTTGAAAGTGGTAGTTGTGCAGTCCGTCAATCTCAGAGTTCATCAAAAATATATATTTTATATATGTTTTAGGCTAACTTATCCTGCAGTGTGACAATTTCATTTTGTAAGCATGTCAAATAAATGATACATGCATGACAACTATTAAAAATAACTCGAAAAATGTTTAAGATGCATGTCACACTGTAGGACGCTACTACTGTCTATACAAAATAAAACATGTATACAGTATATTAATAATAAACAGAGCAATTGCAGTAGGGTCCCCCATCAGTACTTGCGAGAATATAGAGAAATATGTGATATAAACTAGAAATTGTAAGTTATAAAGACAGAAATATGTTAAATAAACTTGAAATTGTAAGTTATAAGGGGAAGTATGTGATATAAACTCAAAATTCCAAGTTATAAAGATAGAAATGTGAAAAACTTGAAATTGCAAGTAATAAAGACATAAATATGTGATATAAGCTCAAAACTCGGTACTTGGGCCCTAAATATTCATCATTAAAGTTATCCACGTGACCCCAGTGGCTTAACCTCAATTTTATGAAGCGGCATGGCTTTGTTTGTACAAAAAAAAAACATAATTTGCCACTTTCTTTACAAAATATGAATCTCCAATGCATGTTCATACAACAACATCAGAACAAAACAACACGCGTGGGTCGCGGTTCTCACTTTAACGCTAAATAAAGTGATAAGTTATGTTTTTTTGTGCAAACAATGAGCTCAGGTCACTTCATAACATTGATGTTAAACCGCTGGAGTCACATGGGTAAGTTTAATGATGTCTTTACTAACTTTCTGAGGCTTGAAAGTGGTAGTTGCTTAGCCCGTCAATGGAGGGACAGAAAGACCTGATTTCATATGTGATCCAAAGATGAATGCAAGTCGTATGGGTTTAGAAAGTCATGATGGTGAGTAAATGACAGAATTGTTATTTTTGGGTGAAGTATCCCTTTAACTCACTTTATAACACAAATACATCCCAATCCCACCAAACACTAGAGGATAACATGAACTTAACATGAACATGCCATACAGTGAATAAATGCTGCATGTCACATTATGAATCAGCTCTACAGGTGGATGAGACATCTTGTGTTGAACTTCTCTGAATATAAAACAAACAAATCAAAAGTTACAGTTCTCAGTATATGTCAGCTCAAGACACATGAAGGCTGGCCATGAGAGAAGCTGAAAGGTCCTGGTCGAGCTGCTAAAGAACATGCTAGAAAGCCTGAGCTCTGACAGTACGAGCCGCACACTTTCTCTTCTGCATAGAAGTTGCTCGTCAGGGATTACAGCAAAACGAGTTGCTACAGACGGCAAATCAACGACCTGTTGCATGCAAACGGCCGGGGAAGTGTCCGATCCCGCTTCACGCACATGGATCGCCTGCCTGTCGCTGGTGCTCGCGCTCTAGAAACGCACTAAAACGTGGACCGCGTCTCGTGCACTCGCGCCGCGCGCGCACGCGGGGACACTTCCACACACTTTTCGCTTACCGCTACAGTCTGTGCGCCGATACACCCGGAGGGGGTTCGTACTGTGTGCTTTGCGCTTTCCGCAGTCGTTGTCACGGTTCCCGGAGGTTTTAAGTGAGAGAGCGGGGGCTCGACCGAGATTACGTGGCAGAACTGGAGGAGGAGGAGGAACTGGAGGAGGAGGCGCGAGCACGCGCGGGGGCACGAGAGACGGGAAGGAGGTGACAGGAAAAATAACACATCTGTAGTGACAGTGACGCCTCGCTACCGACAGAGGGAGACACGGAGGAGATTAGTTCGATTATGCACAATCACCCCCAAAATAACTTTTCTTTTAATGAACATAAACTTACATTCTGCCTTGCATTTATCACTGAACATCTCTGTAACTGTGGAAGCTTGTTTCTGCAACTCAATTAAACAAAACGTAGCTGTAACTTTAAAACTCGAAATTGCAGGTTGTAAAGAGAAATATGTGATGTAAACTCAAAATTGTAAGTTATAAAGACATAAATATGTGATATAAACTCAAAATTGTAAGCTATAAAGAGAACTATGCGATATAAAATCAAAATTGCAAGTTATAAAGACAGAAAAATGTGATATAAACTTGAAATTGTAAGTTATAAAGACAGAACTGTGCGATATAAACTCAAAATTGTAAGTTATAAAGACAGAAATATGCGATATAAACAAAAAAAATTAAGTTTTAAAGACATATGTGATATAAACTCGAAATTGTAAGTTATAAAGACAGAAATATGTGATATAAACTCGAAATTGCAAGTTATAAAGACAGAAATATGCGATATAAACTCAAAATTGTAAGTCGTAAAGACAGAAATATGTGACAAACTCGAAATTGTAAGTTATAAAGACATAAATATGTGATATAAACTCAAAATTATAAGTTATAAAGAGAACTGCGATATAAACTTAAAATTGTAAGTTATAAAGACAGAAATATGTGATATAAACTTGAAATTGTACGTTATAAAGACAGAAATATGCGATATAATCTCTAAATTGTAAGTTATAAAGTCAGAACTGTGCAATATACACTCAAAATTGTAAGTTATAAAGACAGAAATATGTTATATAAACTCGAAATTGTAAGTTATAAAGACAGAAATATGTGATATAAACTCGAAATTGTAAGTTATAAAGACAGAAATATGTGATATAAACTCAAAATTGTAAGTTATAAAGACAGAACTATGCGATATAAACTCGAAATTGCAAGTTATAAAGACAGAAATATGTGATATAAACTCAAAATTGTAAGTTATAAAGACAGAAATATGTGATATAAACTCAAAATTGTAAGTCATAAAGACAGAAATATATGACAAACTCGAAATTGTAAGTTATAAAGACATAAATATGTGATATAAACTCAAAATTATAAGTTATTAAGAGAACTGCAATATAAACTCAAAAGTGTAAGTCATAAAGACAGACATATGTGACTAACTTGAAATTGTAAGTTATAAAGACATAAATAAGTGATATAAACTTGAAATTGCAAGTTATAAAGACAGAAATATGGGATATAAACTCAAAATTGAAAGTCATAAAGACGGAAATATGTGATATAAACTCAAAATTATAAGTTATTAAGAGAACTGCAATATAAACTCAAAAGTGTAAGTCATAAAGACAGACATATGTGACTAACTTGAAATTGTAAGTTATAAAGACAGAAATAAAATAATAAAATAAATGCAACAATTCGAGAAATAAAAGAGTTGTGATATATAAATTCGCATTTGTAAAATGTCAGAACCGTGAGCTGATTTTTTCTTTAATTATTTGTCATATATATAATTTACAAATCTTTATATATTAATCATAAATGACTATATGGATCATATATATATGAAGTATGTGTGATATATAAAAAATAATTGTATTACAATACAATTGAGACTCAAGTGGCTTTAATGACATTACAAAAAGTGATATGGCAATAAAAACTATTATATAAATATAATACCTAAATATACACACAAATGCTCTTTTTTTTTAACAGCAAGCCCTCACTTGTAGTTATTTTTCCACTTTTCCCCAAAAAATCTTTCTTTTGTAGGTATAGGAGTTTGACTTTGTAACATTGTTGCGGCTGCAGGGAAATAACATGTTTATCATGAGTCATTTGTGAGTAATTATGGCCATAATTATGTCATAAAGTAGCTCTTGTTTCTTCTGATTGTCACAGCTCTCACTGTATGCATTTCTGCTAGTTCAAGTACCGACAAAACCATTAATTGCATTTCAATGAATTAGTTGAATATGCTTGATATCCGCCAGCATGCGAACACTCCTGCTGTAGATATTTAATCTCAAGCAGATTCCACACTGAGGCATTTCTCCATGATCTATGAGGTGTTGTTGCACTTCTCCACGACCCCTGGAGGCTGTTATCAGGTGCTCAGTGTGTGTCTTGTGCTGCTGTGTCTGCCGGCGATGTGTCCCAGCTCTTTCTTGATCTCCCAGCGCTGTAATGCTGAGGCCCAGGGCTCCAGGTTAGGGTCATAAAAGCAAACGTGGCTCTAATAACAAAGTACAACCTTCAGGTCAGGAATAAAACACACAAACCTGACATCTGAGTTAAAATAATCACCCTCAGGACCAGAGACGAGGTCACACACACACACACACACACACACACACACACACACACACACACACCACAATAATATATATTTATATATCTTTAGAAAACAATATGTTCTCCAAAACAAAAATAAAGAACTGAATTATACATATACACACACACACACACCCATATATATATATATATATATGAATGTGTGTGTTTTAATTTATGCATACAAATGCAGTAAAAAAAAAAAAAATCAACAAAATATTTATAAAAAACACCCTAGCAACCACCCAGGATACCCTAGCAACCACCTAGCAACCACCCAGGATATCCTAGCAACTACGTAGCAACCACCCAGAACACCTTAGCAACCTGTTAATTTCTGATCATTCATGGCAGAATCCATTATCCTCTAGCTTTAACATGGAATTGTATTTGAACTTGGATGCAACTGGACAACCTTGATCACTAGGACCCTGACTAATGGATTTTAGGGATGGATGGATTTTACTCATTTGCTACCCAAGCATGAGTGGACAGTGTGCCGTCTTTCCCCGTCCTCCATAAGCCGTTTCCTTGTTTCTGTGGCTCAGCCTCGGCATTAAAGCTCTCCGATTTAGAGCGGAGCCCTCTGTGGTCCTCATCCATGTTCTCTGTGATCTGAGGAACAGAGAAGCGGGAAAGAAACACAGGAATCAAATCAAAGGCAAAAAGAGTCCTCTGGAGAACTCGCATGATTTCAACACAGGCTGTGATCAGAGGCGGTGCCAATTTAAATTCTGACACGGTTTTGAGCATCAATTTCAGGATTTAGGAAAAAGGGAGATGATCATTATTGGATTCAGATTCAGTTTAAAGAGATAGTTTACTCAAAAATAAAAAAAAATCTGTCAGTATACGTCCCTATTACTATTACACACGTATAAATGGATTGAAATAGGTTTCGTTTACCTGCTGTGACTCCAGACAAACTTCCCGGAGTCTCATTTCTGCCTCATCCCTCTCGTCCTGGAGTTGTTTCAAACTCTCTTGCAAGTGCTGTACACAAACACATAACAGCACCATTCAGCACAAAACCCCTGATCACTTATTTACATACTGGCGGTTCTCCAGCACTTTGTTGGTCTTGCAGTATTGATGCCCTGAAGGGCGTAACAGACAGGAAGAAGAAGGGAAGAAAGGCTTGCAGAGGAAGGAAAACATGGAGACATGGAGAGAGAATCACAAGATGAAAGAAGAAAGGATGAACATGGGCAGAAAAGGAAGATGGCTATTTATGGCCCCTTATTCTTCAAGTTTACACGTTGTGATGTAATATGAGTGCACAACTTGAGACATATGATTAAAGGCTTAGAATATATTAGAATAGAATTAGAATATACTTAAAACAAAACAGAAAAAATGAACTGGTGTGACTTAATTCAGAACAAAGTCAGGCCAAAATTAAGTTAATTTGGGAGTTTTAAACAGCTTGCCGAAGCAAACTTTTGGGAAAAATTAACTCCGGCTGGTAAAAACGTTTGATTGGTTCATGGTGATGATGTAATAAGTGGGTGTGGCTCCGAGGCTCCGCCTTCTTTGACGTGGAAATCTTCTCTGGCTCATTTCTTGGAGAGCTAGAGAGCTGCTATATAGTAAAAAATATAGTTGTAATTGTAATTGAAAGATACACTACTATGTTTAATACTGTAAAGCTGCTTGCTTTTAAACAATCTATAGTATAAAGTGATCTGATTTGAGTGGCGAATCGCAGAGCTGGAGCAAACATACCCACATCACAATGATCAGATGCTTTCTGAACTGCTGTTTTCTCAACTTTGCGGTGGGTATCGGGGTCTTAAGAGGCATTTATCGGGGAGAAAAGAGAGTGCTGACCCGATATTTCTCCTGTAGGGTGTGATTGAGATCTCTTTCGGCCTGGAGCTCCCCCTGCTGAGTGGAGGACAGACACTGCAGCTCAGACTGGAGAGAAACCATCTCAGAACGCATCTGCAGCAGAGACTGAGACTGAAATACACACGCATAACAAACTGTGAGACACATATTTTTAAGTAAGGAAGGGTCAGGACATTCACTACAAGCCCAGCATGTTGGTAAGTAAGTGAGGTTACATTTTTTTCTTAACTAATAGTTTTTAGCAGCTGTGCTTCAAAGGGTGTGAATTTAGAAATGCAACTTTTAAGCAATCCTTTTAAGCTTTTTAAAGTATTAAAGCAGTCCTGGTGGAATAAAGTCTCTGATGTAAAAGATAAATATCCATCAAGACAATTATGGTTGGACTTCAATGATCAATGATCCTATTATGCACAGTGCATAAATGCATTATTTTTTAATAATAATTATGAATAACAAAATAATAAAAATATATTTCCTCAAAGTTGATTTTCGATGTTTAATAACATTAAATAAATAAATTGTGTTAATGTGCTCAGCATAAAACACACATTCCAAAAATATACATATAATATATGCACCGCCAGATTTTCATAAAGTTTTATAATCAGTTTATATATTGATATAAACATATGTTTAAAAAAAAGTTTCCTTGCAAAACATTTCATTGTGGCTGAATACCTTCAACAAATCAACAAGCTAAAGAACACTTGCACAAATAACTTTTGCCTATAGTTTAAAAATACAAAGCAAATACAACCAGTGCAACTAATACAAATTACAAACATAATTAAAATAAACACTCAGTAATTAAAAATTAACAAATGATCAATTGCACAAATAAATACAACTGAACAAAGACACGATTGAAATAAACAGAAACTGTAATCAAATGTTAAATATCACTGCACTTTATAAATAAAATATACATTACAAATATAGTTATACAGTCGAGAACAGCGAGTGGATTTACTCTTTGATTAAACAAGCTGTCAAACCTAAATCTGAACCATGGCATAATTCTGATAACTGGATTAATAAAGGAAAGGAAAAAGGATAAATAACATATTTCTTTTCACTTGCTCAAAGACTGCTTATCAGAGTATTGCTAAGTTTGTAAAAGCTACGTATTTTTCTAATTTAATAGGAAGAAAATAATTCAAGACCCAAGGTTTTGTTTGAGGTTATTAATTCTATAGTAAATCCTCCAGTCAATACGATGTCTGTTGTCTCCGATCCTCTACGCGAAAGCTTCTTGAGATCTTTTAATGACAATCTCTGATCTACAATCCCAAAGTAAGCTCCTCCCACATTGACCTTCCGATTCCTTCGTTGCATCCCTCTGCAATTACTTAATGACACCATCGCTAATCTTAAATCCTTTTGTACACCCAAGATCTTTTAAATGAACTCTTTTGGCTCGGGTTTGGAGTCTTTTCTGTCACTCCCTTGCTCAAAAAGCCTTCCCTGGACCCTTTTGCTTTATCTTCAACTTTTATCCATTTCTGTCTTACAATTCATCTCTAAGGTATTGGAAAAAATGGCGTCTTTTCTCAAATGTAATTGTATTTCTGCAATTTTTCAATCTTGTTTTATGTCACCTCACAGCACTGAATCTGCCCTCTTGAGAGTGATAAATGAAATTTTGTAGCTACTGACTCTGTGCTCCTTGTTCTTTTACTTTTATCTGCAGCAGCAGCATTTGATACTGTTGGCCACTCGACACTGAATTCTAGATTCAAGTCATTGGTGGGGATAAAATACACAGTCCTCAAGTGGTTTCACTCATAATTATCTGACAGAAAGTTTTCCTCTTCCATTGCTCATCTCACCTGTGGTCTTCCTCAAGCCTTCATCCTTTGGCTTCCATCGTAAGAAGATATGATGTGTCTTTCCATTTTTATGCAGATGATGCCCAAACCAAGAGAAACGATCCTACAGCATTTGCATCTCTATTAACGTGCTTACACGAGGTTAAATCTTGGCTAGTCTAAAATGATTTATCTTTAAATGAAGATAAAACTGATGATTATCCCACTGATAATTGTCTGGCCAACAGTTTGATTTGAGGAGCTTATGTGCTTTTAGATCTTCGTGTGTGTGTGGAACTTGGCTGTTCTTTTAGATTAAAGATCTAAAGATCTAAAGTCTTTAAAACTCTGTAACTGGATCTATCAACTTTGTCTTTTGTCAAAAATCAAACGCTTTCTGATTGGAAAAACTCTAGAGATGGCTGTTCATGCTTTTATTACTTCTAGTTTAGATTACTGCAACTCACTACACTGCAGTATGTCTCAAACTGCTTGCCTTCAACTGCTCCAAAATGCACATCACTCCGATACTGACGGTTCTTCACGGGCTGCCTATTCAATTCAGAATCGAGTCAAAAAAATGACCTTATCCTTTCGTATATAAATCTCTACATAACTAAGCTCCATCTATCTATCTGAATTGCTGCGCCTGTATAACACTTCCATTAGTCCCAGATCAAGTGACCAGGGGCCTCATTTATAAAACTTTGCCTTGGATTTGCCTCAGAAGTGGCGTAAGGATGAAACATAGGACGTGCGTACGCACAGAAATATTCTGATTTATAAAACCTTGTGCACGCACATCCTACGCGGGTTTCCCTTTATAAATCACAATCAATTCTAAATGTAGCGAAGCTTTTGCGGCTTCATGTCACGCCCATATTTGCCCATAAATAGTCCGTGAAACACCCACAAATTAATATTCATGGCATGTGAAATCATGGCAAACACAGAGAGGAAATCAAAAAAATTTAACTTCACTCAATGTGAAGTGGAAATTATCTTTGGCAAGGTGGAAAAGAGGAGAAAAATGTTGTTTGGAGGGCACAGTGTGGGGTATGGAAGCCAATTTCCGCCACAGAAGAAGTTATGACATTATGACATTCTACATCAAAATTATGACTTACTAAATCGAAATTATGACTTACTAAATCGAAATTATGACTTAGTAAATCGAAATTATAGCATAATTAAGTTATAATTATGATTTACTAAATCGAAATTATGACTTACTGTGTCATAATTATGAGATTTGAAAAGTCTTGTACATGACACAGCTAAACTGTGAACATAATAAGGAATACTTTTAATCGTAGTTTTACTAATGATAAAATAACAACTTCTAACCTCTGGCCAATGTCATGGTTATAGAGGGATGCACCAAAAAATGGGAAAATAACTGATAGGGAAACGGTGCGATCGCTCGATGGAACTCGAGTTCTGTTGCAGCTTTTAGATGTGAAGGGGTTTATTAGAGACTGAGGAGGCGTGTGTATCAGCCGTGGTCCTAACTTTGTGGATCCATCTATAACTAAGACACTGGCCAGAGGTTTAAAGTTGTTGTTCAATGAAAGCTGCCACCGCAGCAACGTCCGTTTCGTTCTTTCTGCGCCAAATCGTTTCAAGACATTTGCTCAGTGCTATTCCATGTCGCTCAACGAATAATGCGAGAATTTCATCATTGGTAAAACCACGATTAAAGTAGGCTATTTCTTAATATGTTCACAGTTCACCATGTGTCGTTTGGATCAATGTGCTCGCAAGACAGAAAGTCATAATTTCGATTTTCATGCGCATTTTTTATTTATTTTATTTTATGTGGCGGAAATATGATTCCGTAGCTGATGAAATTTTTTTTTACTATGAAAACAACTTTCCCCAGTGGGCAATTAATCTATCTATCTATCTATCTATCTATCTATCTATCTATCTATCTATCTATCTATCTATCCGTCTATCCGTCTATCGAATTGCATCTATATCTGCTCCACCAGACGGACACATTGACGAGAATATCAGTTTTGTACATTATTTCGTTCTGTTTACCATATTATTTATGAGGATGAATTGTATAACATGCCAATATTATTGCAGAACATATTTCACTTTTCTTTTTGCAAATATGTGTTAATTTGCATTTCTGTTGTAATCGTCGTTTGATTTTGTTTGTTTTACACTGCAGATCGATCAAACGGGTATTCGTGTAGGCTGTTAATTGTAAGAATTGCTTTGTGAAGTCTTCATGTTATTTATGAGAGGCAGTATTGCCATTTATTTTACGCAACAGTCTACAGCACTGTTTTTCAACCACTGTGCCGTGGAACACTAGTGTGCCGTGAGAGATCGTCAAGTGTGCAGTGGAAAATGATTTAATTTCAACTAATTGGTCTAAAAACTTTTTTTTAAATCCTAAAATTAATCCTAAAATACTTTATATTTTTTGTGTTTAATTGATTCCCATTCAATACACTTTGATAAGAATGACTATTGTTAATATAGGCTACAGAGTTTCATTTTTTTAAATTTTCAGTTGGCCGTAAGCCTCTTGAAAAAATGTGCCGGCTCAAAAAAGGTTAAAAAACACTGGTCTAGTTTCACATTCACGTGTTTCTTCCATCTGCCAACGGTGTCGCTATTTCTCATTTCACCCGTTTTTGTTCGTACGCCTGGGTCAGAGCTTCCGTGAAGGACCGCACATTTTCCCGTCAAGTTTGCTTTTTATAAATACCAATTATTGAGTAGAGAGCGGCGTGCGCATTCTTTTGTAAATGAGGCCCCAGAACCTCTTTTAGTCCCTCACTCCAGACTTAGATGAAGAGGAGAATCGAGCGTTTTCTGTGGTTGGGCCACGATTATGGAATGGCTCTTTTTAAGTCTCTTTTAAAAACGCACTCAGCATGATAAGCGGCTTGGATGTAAAGCATGAGATTCTCGCAGCTGAATGGTTTAAAATCACATTAAATTACTTACACAGGAACCAATAAGTGGAGTCGTAATGCACGTTTCTTATCGAATCACCCGTTCTAAAGTGAAACCAGTTCTCGATAACCATCCCTACCAACTAGTGGAGTTTGATAATATACATTTATGCATTTGGTATTTATGCTACAGGAAAGCTAATATTTAGTGCATAACCTTTAGCTCAGACCAGCATAACCAATAGCTCAAACAGTAGAGAGTGGCGCTTACAACGCCAAGGTCATGGGTTTGATTCCCAGGGAAAGCAAAAACTGATTAGAATGTCAATGTGTTTCTTGAATGCAATGCAAGGCACTTTGGATAAAAGCGTCCGACAAATGCATGAATGTAAATGTAATCAGGCTGTAAAGTACATAAAGTTACCTGCTCATAACTCCTCCTTTTAAATTCATCCTTAGCTTCTTCAAGACTTTCAATTTCTGCTTCCAAATCCTGTTGGGAGAAGCAAGACAATGCAAAAAAACTGTGTTCATGAGTCTTCCAGGGTGTTAGTATTACAGATTTGAGATAAATCATGGGCCAAGTGACACACCTTGATTCTCAGAGAGTGGTTCAGAGATGTTCTGTTGTTCAGATACTGATTCAACTGAGACTTCTGATTGGACACCAGCTTCTCCAGCTCAGACACCTTCTCTTGTAGCTTCTGATTGGCTTGTGAGAGGTCACCTGACTTTGAGGCATCATTTACTGCCTTCTTCAGCTATAAAGTAAATAGGAGTAGGTGAATAACTGTCTAAGGCAAACATTATTTATAAAGTAAGTTGATAAAACTGTTGTACATTGAAATCTACATAGCAAGAAACTAATTAACATAGAATTAAATAAACATTTATTTAACATTACCCTCTGTGCGTCCTTCCTCCTAGAGTGTTTTTCTCTGTTGAGCAAGTTCTTGAGGGAATCTACATATTCTGTCAATCGTCGAATCTCTGTCCTGGCCTCCTTAAGCTCCGCCTCCCTGCTGATGCAATCATGTATATAATAAACTCAAGAAAACATGGAGGGAAAAAATAACTGGGTCCATTTATTTGAACATGGCTAGAAGTTTTGAACGGTTCAAAATTTTTACGACGCACCACTGTGCGTCGGTGTGCGTTATTCATGAGTCGGCTTGCGTAGTTTATGCGTCAAGAATGCGTGACTATGAATGCGCGGGACACGCGTCGGCCGCAGTGTTGCCAGATTGTACTGAAGATTTCCAGCCCAACTACAACTTAAAACCCGCCCATTTAAAAAAATACCCGCCCAAGACCAAAATTATTGACGGGGGGTGGGGGGGGGAGAGACCTATACACGATTGTTGACGGGGGGGGAGAGAGAGACCTGGGGGGGGGGTGTTAAGGCTTGTTTTAATGAAATTTGTATGCATTTATATGAAATTTGGGCGGGTTTTTATGCATCAAAAAACAGCCCAATTTTTATCAACCAGCCCAATGCATTTTTTTCCGGTCGGACGTGACCAAAAGGAGCCCAATTGGGCAACACTGGTCGGCCGTCAGTGCTTATGCGTCGGAACTGGTTAGAAACCGCGCACGTCCACTGACGCCCCACCTTCATATCATGCATGAACCGCGCACATATCAAGTTCATTCCACTGACAATGTGGATTCTGAAAGTGCTTTTACGTGGAACGTTCGTAAAGCGTGTGTGTTTGGACGCGCTCCGTCAGTGATTCATGCGTCGAATGTTCGTGGAATACTTTGGTCAATTTCTCGACGTACAAGCAGCACAAACCCAATCTGTGCGTGATTTGTGAGTGATTTGCGCGTGATCGGCTGTGTGACTGGCCCTTATAATTACTAGTTAACATACTATTAGTCATTTAATACCACAAACTCATGTTCCCTCACCTCTCGCTGAGGGCGTTCAGGTTCTCCTGCACGTTCTGGTTACCCCGTAAGGCCTGCTCTAAACTCTGGGCAAGTTTCCTGGTGTCCAGCTGAGCTTCATCAAGGGCTTTTTGCAAAGATTCCACCTTCAACGTGAATGTGTAAATATCTGAAGGCCTCGATCACATCTCTTATTTATTTGGTCATCACTGTGTTTGTGTGTGCTTTACCTTCTCATTATTGATTGCATTGTGATTCTCTACTTCAGCTTCAAGCCTCTGAATCTCTTTTATAGCCTGCAGTCTGACAAACACACACCGCATAATGCGGATTACCACAGACAAACATTGACTAAGTACAAACAAACACAAATCATATTTAAAGTAATGCACTAATAATGGAAGTGTAAGACATTCAAGTGCAAGTACTTTATTAATTGTTCCATACAAAAGTGTTTGTTTGAGCTGTAAAGTGTCAGAAAAAGAGCTGTACTTGTTTATTTTCCTGCATTAAATCGCTTTTTTATTGCCAATGTGTGACTGTAACAAAAAAAACTTCCACTATGAAAGCCTGAAACCTGTTTTATGTGAAGGACTCTTTTGCCGGGAAAATCAAAATGATGTGACGTTTACCTCTCTTCCGTTCAATGACACATGAAGCGAATGCTTATACAATGTTCAGGATAATAATGAAAGAGTCATTCTGTACTGTAATGTCAATGTGTCATGCAAACAAGGCGATTAATTCAAACTGTAACCAGATCTATATAGTCTATATTCTGAAATATAATTAATAATCAAACTTTAATAACAGTGTCATTTTAATGAGCTCATCTGTCGACATGATGCCGGTGAATCACAGATTAGAACATCCACATCACATCAGATGCTTTCTGAACTGCTGTTTTCAACCGTTGTTGTGTTTATGTTGTTATTGAAAGGAAAGCGTGCAGCATGTATTTACATATTCATCTAAACGTCGCTCTCAGCAGCGTGAACCACGTCAGGATGTGTCGTTAAAAACAAGGGTTTCTGAATTGTACATATATGCCCTTTAAGGACGAGTCAAAATCATTTAAAAATAGGAATGAAACATTGCGATTGTCTTCCCTGTTGTGACGTTTATACTATTAAAATAGCTTCTCGAACAAGAGCAAATGTGGGCGGGGCTTGATTTTGTGCATGAGGAATTGATTGGATGGTTGTGGTTTGCTATTGGTTGATCTCATGCGAGTGACAGGTTGCCCCGCCCACATCATCAGAGAAGAGCTGCAAGAACGGGGGAAAGTTATTTTGATTAGAGATTATGAGGGACCATGAATTTAAAAGAAAATTCTTTTTTTTGTATTATTAACCCGTATTACAGGACACTTTTATCTTGGAATAAGTGAATCAAGGTTGACTGTGAATAAAGCACTTCTACAATGGGATTGGGACTGAAAACTTGTTTGTGATGCTGCATCCAATGCGACAGGTGTCGTCGTATAGCGTCTCACACACACCTCTCTCTCCTGAGTGTGTGCAGCTCCTGAGCTCGTTTCCTCAGCTCTGCGTGCAGTATGTGCACGTTCTTCTGCAGACGAGCGCGAGACCACAGAACGCTCTCAAGAGTCTGCGCTATTTCATCCTGTTACACATAAAACACACACACACACTCGGGTCATAAATGTGATCTTTTGTTAATACATTGCTTTCAATTCTCCTCCTCCTGAAGCACTCACCGTGTCACCGTGCTGCTGCTGAAGTGCAACGAGTCGCTTTTTCAGGATCTGATTTTCTCTCTGCATCTGAGAACGAGAGTGTTAACAATTCAGTAGTTCACTTATAAACCATAATTTTGTTTTATGTCACCATTTTGCAGTTGTTAAGTGCTCTGTCATTCAATAACAGACAAAAGCACATTTCATTCTGACAGATAATAAAACAATTGTTTTCTTTATTGTGTCTTGACGAGCCAAGACTATGAGCAGACAATCATATAATAATGTTTTGTTCTCTGATCTAGGGATGCACATTATAACAATATAAATACAGTAATACCTCGAGATACGAGTGTCTCTACATACGAGTATTCCAAGATACGAGCAAGCCTTAAGGCAGATTTTTGCTTCTTGATACGAGTAACTATTCGAGATACGAGGCCGACGCCGATGCCGACGCTCGTTCACTTCACGCGTTCGCTGAATTCTGTACGCATCGCCTGCGAGTAGCTGATTTTCTCTCTATTTTGTTCATTATTCTTCATAATAGCGATGAGTTCTAAGAGAGTGAGTGATAAGGATGGTAGTGAGAGGAAGAAACGCATGATGACCATGGAAATGAAGCATGAAATTGTGGATAAATATGAGCGCGGTCCCTCGATAGACATTTCGTTAAAAGCTCTGCGCCAAGTGAAAGTGAGGGTAGTCAGGCGAAAAAAGGTAAGAAAAGTGATCAAAAGTAAAGAATACAAATCGAAAAAAATCAAAACATTAATTTGTTTTCTATTATTTCTTATGGGAGAACATGATTCGAGATACGAACAATTCGAGTTACGAGCTCATCCTGGAACGGATTATGCTCGTATCTAGAGGTATTACTATATATTATATGGTTTAACTGTTAATCAGTACTGCTATTTTTACATGTAGTCATCCAACGCTCACTTAAAGTCATTCCTTAAAACACTAATAATTTAATAACCCTATTGAATGTAATCTCAAAATGAATATCCATTTCTATTAAGTACATTCTAATGCTGTGATGCTTAACATTCACTAGTCGCATAATAAAAATGGCATATCATAAAAATAGTTCTCGGCTTATCAGCGTCAATCAGAATTTTTAATATTATGTAATGGCCAGAATTACAATTCTGAATTATTTTATCTAAATGAATACAAAAATAAATATAAAATATAAGTTAATTTAAACTACAAGTTTGCTACAAATTTAAGCGCCACAACATTATAATGTAGAGTATGAAAGATATGAGATTACATTTAATTCACAGGTTAATTAAATATACATTATTAATGTATTATTTTTTTTATATTCATAAATAATGGTGTTTTTGTACATATATGAGCTCTTTAATCTGAGCAACTCTGCTTGTTCTTCATGTTTACTGTCGGGAATTTGTCGAATCGCAACACGCCATATCCAGAGTAGACAACATCATAGAGGAGTGTGTGTGTGTGTGTGTGTTTACCTGTGTGTAACAGTCCTGCAGTTTAGTGTTAGTCTGACAGTGTTGAGTACAGTCTGCTTTCACTGTCTTCAGGTCAGCGGCCATCTGCTCCACTCGTGCCTGAACACACACACACACACACACCAAACACCAACACACCAAACACCAACACAAACACACACACACCAACAGTCATACAGCACACACATACACACACACACACACACACACACACACACAAACAAACACCAACACAGAGACACACACAAACACCAACACAAATACATACATATATATACACACACACACACAATCTATTAGAAGCCTGGTTTGTGTTTCTGCTATATGATGTGTGTGTTCCTCAATATGATTGTTTGAGCTTCATTGTTTGTCACACTGTGCAAAATGTGTGCAATAACGCTATATCCATATGAAATGTGTGTGTGTGTGCGAAACGGACCTGCAGCTTGCCCTTCTCGTAGGCCAGTGTGTTCTTGCTGTCTGTCAGCTCCCACAGCATCTGCTCTACCTGACGCTGAGTTTCCTGCGAGAGAACGAGAGTTACAAACGCATTTTCTTTTGACGTGCATCTGACTGTGTGATCTTTTGATCTCAAACCTGCTGATGCTTCATGACTGCCAGGTTCTCCATCAGCTCCTCGTTCTCCTCCTTCTGTTTCTGCAGTGCTGAGTTCACTGTGCTCAACTCCACCTGTCAATCACAGAGGAGGAAGAGCTTTACGGTAATAGTCTGTCTAATATCACCCTGATCTGAAACTCTAATCACGATTCTAGCAGCAACGGATTTGAAAGAAAGACTGGAAGTGACCTCACACTCGGTCAGCAGTACCTTGATCTCTGAAAGCTGCGTTTCTAGAACATGCTTCTCTTTTTCCAGCAGAAAGACTGCAGAGTTCATCTGAGATTTGGAAATAAAATGTTCATTAAAACAATGGGCCACAAGGGGGGAGGGGGGGGGGGGGGGAGTGAAAAAATGCATTTATTGCAGATTTTAAAAGTAATAATAATAATAATATTTTTAATGAAGTTATTTATATACAAATTACATAAGGTAAAAGGTAATTATTAATATATGTTGATGGTAGAAGTAATAATAGTATTAAAATAATAATAAATTAATAATGTATTAACATTATTAATTTATTATTACTATAATACTATAATATTTATATATTTATAATATTTATAATTTATAATAATAAATTAAATAAATATAATATATAATAATAATATTTATAATTTTATTTATAATACTTAATACTTATATATATATATATATAAGTATTAAGTATTATAAATAAAATTATAATTTATCATTCATGTTATTATTACTAATATGATTAATAATACTAATATTATCAACATTAATATAATATTATACTTTATTAACATATTACTATTAATAACAATAATACCACTACCACCAATTGTTATTAGTAATACTAATTATTATTATTATAGCTTCAAATGTGCCTCATCCAATCACAATTTAGTACCAGAAATTTTTTTCATTTAAACAACAGGGCTTGTGTCCTTTTTCTTTTTTTTAGCTTATAAGAGAAATAAGTACCATTCCCCACTCACTTCACTCTTTATGTGATCTCTCTCTCCTCTCAGGGTCTCTCCATCCCTCCCAGCACGACGGCGCTCCCCCTGAAGCCTGCGAATGGTCTGTTCCAGCATCTGCTGGTGACTGACAGCCTCCTCCTGAGAAACGCTGGAGCTCTGCTGCAGCTCCGAGTGATCCGTCTTCAGCGCCTCCCTCCAACACCAAACCACAACATTTAAAACCTGCCGTCATTCACAGTGTCACAGAACTGTGCTTTACACTCAGATTCTCTTTTATCTTATATATGAGTTTGTCTTAGATTGTTTCATGCTACATGTTGCCAACTGCCTAATCCTGTTGCCAACTGCCTAATCCGACAGACTACAGGATGAGTTTGAGCCGTGAAACAGCAGAGTTTGGGAGGATACGGCTTTTGTCACCAACACAAGATATAGGAATATAGCGTTGGTCTTTCCCTGCTGTGCGTCAGGATCCACCAGATGAGAATGATTTATAGTAATGAACGTGCGTGTAACTCACAGTTGTAATGAACGTGCGTGTAACTCACAGTTGTAATTGATGTGCGTGTAACTCACAGTTGTAATGAATGTGTGTGTAACTCACAGTTGTAA
>JAWRVZ010000203.1:1063119-1065619 GCA_037043235.1 Rhodeus uyekii
TGTATGTATGTATGTATGTATGTGTGTGTGTGAGTGTGTGAGTGTGAGTGTATGCATGTATGCATGTATGTATGTATGTATGTGTGTGTGTGAGTGTGTGTGTGTGAGTGTGTACACACATGTACCTGAACTTGATCTGCAGCGGCTCTGAGGTCTCGTCCGTCTCTGATGACTCTGCTCTTCTCCTGCTTCTTCACACTCTAAACACACACGAACATCATGAGACGCGTCACGACTGCGATCAGCGTCTCCATCAAATGCTCTCATACCTTCATCTCTGTGTTCAGCTGTGATATCAGAGTCTCTTTCACTCCTGACAGGAAACAAAACATGTCAGTTCCACAGCTAACAAACACAAAGACTAAAAGTCCCAGAATTCAGTGCTTCTAACGGGAATGTTCTCGGAGCCGCTGACACTCTCTCTCCAGCTCCAGAATCTGCTCCTCTCTCTTCTTCAGCTCCACCCTTCTCGACAGTCCGTCAGTTCTCAAGGCATGGCAGTCTGCTTGAAGAACCTCCACCTGACAAACACCAGCACATAATGAGCAGAACGTTTAAATTAGGCCTTTTATGATTATAAAACATCAATCAGACAAGTCTTTTTCTTAAATACACAAGAGAGGTCACAGTGAATTAGGATACACTGTGAAACTTTTTAGCACTTTCCTTCAGTTTACCTGTGCTCTCTCCCTCTCCACCACTCTCTCCATCTCCTCCACTCTCTGCAGCAGTGCATTGTGGGATTGCTCACCAGCCAAATGTGCTGCCGTCTCCTGCTCCTCCTTCTGTGAACGGATTCAGAGGTCAAGAACTATCTAATGAGATTGAAATGACTATGATATATATGACAGTATTAAGATTAATCAGTTTAACAAAGAAAAGTATGAAATATTATATAAACGAATGTACGTTTTACTTTTATTTAGCAAGGCGACATTCAATTGATCAAATGTGAAAGTAAAGAATGTGACAAATAAATGCCGTTTCTATTCATCAAAGAATCTCATAAGATTTTGTGAATATAAGACATTTATGAAAGGTATGTATATGTTATTTCTATGACTGGTCATCATGTAACACGGTAACTATTGACTAAAAGGTTGTTTTAACACTTTTTAGCTTTTTTGCAGTTCATTTAAAAAAAATTCAATTGTGAGACAAATGAATTATTAAAAGCACAAATATTTCATGTAGTCACTAATTATTAATGAGCCCATGAGCTGTTGTACTTTAGCGGAGGTGGTGTTCTCCAGCGCCTCCCTGAGTCGGAGCACCTCCCGCTGCGCCTCCCGCCTCTCCTGGCAGACGCGCTGTAACTCATCCTGTAGATGCAGCAGCTCCCGCCGCGAAGAGCGCTGCTCCTCCTCATGCTGCTCCAGCAGGGCGCTTAATCGCTCCTCCACACGCGCTGCACACAGAGGGGAAATTACAAACGTGTCTCCTGCAGGGCTGGAAGCTGCACACACAGATGAATGCAGACAAGACAGGTGCAGAACTCTCTCTCACACACACACACACACACACATCTCACGGTATTACAAATTCAGACAGAAGGAAGAAGTAGATGCAGAAGTCAAAGGAACTGTATGTATTGATGGGAACGATTCGGAAATCCATTGCCGCTTGTATATATTTCTTATTTTGTATATATATTATTTTCTTTTCCTTATTTGTATATATTTCTTATTTTGTATATATATTATTTTCTTTTCCTTATTTACTTAAACCCTTTCTTTGTTTTTCTGTAGTTTTCCATAGAGTAAGGATGAATATTGTCTGCACTTCTCAACAGATCGAACATGTTATCAGAATGTTTTGGGTACTGTTTCTGTTGAGAGTTGGAGCCTGAGCCGAGTTCAGCCTTTGATGTGTGTGTGTGTGAGTATAATTGCTGTAACAATGTTATTGTAAGTGGGGCGGCCTACGAACTCCTTGTGAGACCTGAAGCTTCTGCTGATGAAACTGCAAACTAAACTTCACTAAAATGTCTTCTATTGACTGCACTTCTGACTCCTGCTCTTCATTCAACATATCTGTTCCTCCGGTCTTAACTGTAATTCCCCTACAATATATATGTTACATTAGATGTATTAATATTGTGTTTGTTTATTATTATGAGGAGTGGTGTTGGGTTTGTGTTCTCCATCTCTCTTGTTACTGTGTTCTCATCTTGATAGGGTAGCGACCACCACCTGTGTTCCTTCACCTATGTGAGCTGTCCTGATTGGTGCTTGTCTTGAGGAAACCGGTATAAAGCGGCAGAGAGGATGATGAGGAAAAGAGAGAGGTAAATGCGCGTTTGAGGTTGTGCTGCCCCGTCAGTCCTTGATGAGTTAAGCGCGTATTGCACTTCTCTAGTTGTTGAGTTACTATGTGTGAGTCGTAGCGTTTAAATGAGTTGATGTCATGCATAATTAAGGTAAATGTTTGTGGGTAAAGGGCCAGTCACACAGCGAAAACGGATGTTTTTCGTTTCTGCGCGGAGCGTGCGTCGTATGCG
>JAWRVZ010000203.1:1070619-1073119 GCA_037043235.1 Rhodeus uyekii
TGAAATATATGATGTATAATCATCAATAAGCTTCTTACACCTTCTCACCAAGAATTTTGGACCACTTCCTTTGCAAACTGATCAAAGTCTCATGTTGAAAAGGTGCCTTTTTCCAACAGCAATGGGATTTAGATCTGGACTCATTGCTGGTCACTTCAGACTCTCCAGCGCTTTGTTCCCATTCATTTCCGGGTGCTTTTTGATGTATGTTTGGGGTCATTGTCCCCCTGGAAGACCCACGACCTTGGACGCAAACTCAGCTTTCTGACACTGGGTCCTACATTGTGACCCAAAATCCTTTGGTAATCCTCAGATTTCATGATGCCTTGCACACAGTCAAGGCACCCAATGCCAGAGGCACCAAAACAACCCCAAAACATCTTTGAACCTCCACCATATTTGACTGTAGCTACGGTGTTCTTTTCCTTGTGGGCCTCATTCTGTTTTCGGTAAACGGTAGAATGATGTGCTTTACCAAAAAGCTCTATCTTGGTCTCATCTATCCACAAGAGGTTTTCCCAGAAGGATTTTGGCTAACTCAAGTACATTTTGGCAAACTGTAGTCTTGCTTTTTATGTCTCTGTGTCAGCAGTGGGTCCTCCTGGGTCTCCTGCAAAAGAGTTTCATTTCATTCAAATGTTGACGGATAGTTCACGCTGACACTTATGCACCCTGAGCCTGCAGGACAGCTTGAATTTCTTTGGAACTTGTTTGGAGCTGCTTATCCACCATCCGGACTATTATGTGTTGCAACCTTTATCAATTTCACTTTCATCCACGTCCAGGGAGATTAGCTACAGTGCCATGGGTTACAAACTTCTTGATTATGTTGTGCACTGTGGACAAAGGAACATCTAGATCTCTTAATATGGACTTGTAACCTTGCGATTGTTGATATTTTTCTACAATGTTGGTTCTCAAGTCCTCAGACAGTTCTCTTCTCCTCTTTCTGTTGTCCATGCTTAGTGTGGCACACACAGACACACAATGCAAAGACTAAGTCAACTTCTCTCCTTTTTATCTGCTTTTAGGTGTGATTTTTATATTGGACACACCTGTTACTTGCCCCAGGAGAGTTTAAAGGAGCATCACATGCTTGAAACTATCTTATTTACACACAATTTTGAAAGGGTGGCAATAATTTTGTCCAGTCCATTTTGGAGCTTTATGTGAAATAAAAAATGTCAGGGGTGCCAACAGTTTTGGCCACGACGGTACAAAAACATTTTAATTTGTTTAAAATGTCACAATATTGTTATATTAGATGATGTTGATTAAAACTTTGATTCATTTATAATGTTGTGCTTAGAATTTTTCTAATACAAATTATTATTTACATGAATTACTAAAAACCAAAGACTATTATTAGATGTCACATGCTTAAATGACTCACTGAGTGATACTTAAAATAATATTTAACTATCAGAAATTTATTACATTGTAATGTTGAGAAAACGCTTGTGAAAAGTTAAATATTTTGTGTAAATGCAGTGATCAAATGCTGCGTATTCCACAAACCTGAAAGACCTTTTGAACGGATATAACCAATGTGCTTTTTAGAAAGGGACAATAATGAATAATGATTTATATATACAAAGTCGATCTTTAAAAGCTAATAATTTAATAACACTTTTAAATGTAATCTCCAGCAAAACTCAATATATACATCAATATCCATTTTTCATACCTTTTAGCTTCACACAACTGAACATGAGTGACGGACCTGTGTGAGATGAACTGAGCTCTCTGTTCATCTCCAGACGGAAGACGCTGAGTTTCAGAGTGTGCAAAACACTTTCTAATCTACACACACGCGCGACGAGCATTTCCCCCTGCCTCCATATCAAGCCCTCTCCTGCGGCCCGGCAGATGTTCACAGGACTGAGCAGACGCTGAGAGGAGCTCCCGTGTGAAGCGTTCACGAGCTGCTGGGAGCCCAAACCCCTCATTAACTCCTCCGTCTGCTCCTCCGCTGCCTGAAGACGCCTCTGTAAGACCGAGAGAGACTCGGGAGCCGAGGTCCCCACAGAGAGAGAACAGATCACTGCCCCCGACATCACTGGATAGAAAGACAGATAGATAGATGTCTGGATGGATGAATGGACGGACGGACGGACGGACAGACAGACAGACAGACAGACAGACAGACAGATAGATAGATAGATAGATAAACAGAAAGAAAACAGACAGATGGATGGATGGACAGACAGATAAACAGAGATACAGACAGATAGATAGATAAGCGATAAACGCAGTTCAAAGATCATCATTATTATTATTAAATGTCATTAACATGTTATTTAAATCAATGGAAACGCACAAACACGCGTCACTGCAGCGAGTCTCATCAACAAAACATTAAAATGAACAGTTAGTTTCATCTGATCGCGGAGAACACGCTCACCTCCAGAGACCCGCCACTTCCGGCTTCCCTGTTACCGTGGAGACCGTCCCACGCGCCCTCAGTTCTAAACTCCCGCCACAGCGAAGCCACGCGCAA
>JAWRVZ010000203.1:1078119-1104591 GCA_037043235.1 Rhodeus uyekii
GAAACAGTAGATTATGCTGTATAACAGTCAACGGTAGAGCGGCATCTCTCTCCTCACTCAAAAACACTCTCCTCCCCGAAGAATGGGTGAAGATACCTCAAACAAGACTCTTGAAAGAGTTGAAAGAGTTGAAAGACTTTTGGCTGGCTACAAAAAGCGTTTACAAGCTGTGATCCTTTCAAAGGGGGCAGTGCATGCTATAAACTCTGCAGGGTGCCCAAACTTCTGCAGACACCATTTGTTTGTTTTCTGTTATTTTGAAAGTGTGAATGATGGAAATAAAACAGAACTTTTTGTGACATAAGAATGTCTATTCTGTAATTTGACGCCTTTTTGAGATTTTTCCATCTTTTTTTGTGTGTGTGTATATATATATATATATATATATAACCGTAACATTGGAAAAAAATATGTGTTTTATTGGTATAGACACACACACAATTATAGTACATATATACAGTGTGATACATGTGTGAAATCAAAAAATCATTATATCATTATATATATAACATTAGATGTCATATTAAAAGTTTTTTACAGACAGTAGCGGCAGGTGGGAGGGAGAGGATACGCAGACACTTGATTCAGTTACACAAACACTACATAACTTAAATTAACATAACTTAGCTTAAGTATTTTTTGTTACTTTTCTATTTTATATTATTGTTTTGATTTTTTTCGATTTGTATTCTTTACTTTTGATCACTTTTCTTACCTTTTTTTGCCTGATTACCCTCACTTTCACTTTCGCAGACCTTTTACCGAAATGTCTATCGAGGAACATCTGCTTCTCCTTTATCCACAACAACAGAAGCCTCTCCATCTCATCATTTATATTCGAACATAACTTCAATATAATCGTCACGCCCCTGGAAGGATTTACATTCTTGATAACATCCTTCTGCTTTAGGACGGTGCATATCGTGGACGTACTGCGATCATAAGTGCGTGCTAGATCACCGCGCTCATATTTACCCACAATTTCATGCTTTATTTCCATGGTCATCATGCGTTTCTTCTTCTCACTACCATCCTTATCACTCACTCTCTTAGAACTCATCGCTATTATGAAGAATAATGAAAAAAATAGAGAAAATCAGCTACTAGCAGGCGTACAGAAGTCAGCGAACACGTGAAGTGAATGAGCGTCGGCATCGGTGTAAGTACGCGTGCTCGTATCTCGAAAATGTCCTCGTATCTAGAAGCAAAAATCTGCCAGAAGGCTTGCTCTTATCTTGGAATACTTGTATGTTCATACGCTCGTATCTCTATGTATTACTGATATATATATATATATATATAAAAAAGAGAGTACCACTAATTATCATTTGTGTCAAATTATAAAAAAGACACTATTATTCCCATCTGAATCTCCATAAACCTTTACCTTGGCTTGTTTCTTGGCCTGTTTCTTGGCTTTCTTCTGCTGGTACTTGCTTCCTGTTCCTGCAAGCACGTCTTCATTCCCATTGGCCAGAGATGCGGTGCTGTCCGGACCTCCATCCTCACTGACACTGCTGCGACTCTGAGCGGCTTTCTTCTGACTCTTCTTCCTGTAGGCCTGGAGGAGAGACTCAAATCAGTTCCCCTCCCCAGAACACGCTCACGCTTTACAACTAAGAGCATTCTGCCAATAGAAGAGCAAAGGAGTTTGAGGGATAAAGCGGTTACATGAATCTCACCTCATCCGCTACAGGAAGAGAGAGATCCAGAAACATCTCCGTCACCAGAGACACAGTTCTGCACTCTTTACACATCACCGTGCTGCTCATCTCTCCACCAAACACTCGGTCCACAAAGTTCTTGGGTGCACCGTTTCTCTCATACTCTGGTGGACATGATTTATATTTTTACATTAATGCATTTGGCAGATGCTTTTATCCAAAGCGACTTGCATTGCATTCAAGAAACACATTGATATTCTAATCAGTTCTTGCTTTCCCTGGGAATCGAACCCATGACCTTGGTGTTGCAAGCGCCACTCTCTACTGTGTGAGATGCAGGAGAAAGTGGAGGAGAAACCGTCAGTAATACATGTACTGAAATTCACATTTATCTGTTAGCAAAAGTCCACCGGGTACAAAACCGAAAATAACTCATTCCCGCTAAATGTTTTCTCTTTGAATTCTTGCACTGGGAACAATAAAAGTCGACACCATTGTGACTAATAGTAAGTATTTCCTAAAGCAAGGCGGTATTTGACAACAGCCTTTTTATGTGTTTTCTCTAGTCAGGTAGGAGCGATTTCAGAGCTTTTAATCGACCGCATAGGCATATATATATAGTTTTATTGAAAGGCCATTTTACCAGCAGAGAAGCATGTCTTTCATTTCCTGTCATTCTAGTAATCTGATAATGACATGTACCTTTAATAACCTTCTTTGTCTGCTCGGCCTCTAAGCTTCTGCCAGAGGTTTTCAAAGCCTCCAGAATCCCAGAATTAACTCTCTGAAAAAAATACAGAAAACACACAAACAGGACACAGCTCAACTAAAACGTCTAAAATATTCCTTATAATCAAAAGAAAAGGCAGAGCTGATGTGGTTTTAGAGGTTTCTACTTTGACTTCTTCTGCCCTCATGCCGTCCAGAAGGTACCGGAGCAGCTCCTGACTGTCCTGCTGCTGAAAGCCTTTAAAGCGAGGAGCTCTGTGAACAACAGGTAATCGAACGGCACGATTAAACGCTAAAAGATCACAAACAACCACGCAATGTTTGTCCTAAATGCAACGATTCTGTGTCTATTAAACCTTATTTGTATATACATACGGTACACAGTAATGCCTTGAGATACGAGCGTCCCGACAAACGAGTATTCCCAGATACGAGCAAGCCTTTGCTTTGAGATACGAGTAAATATTTGAGATAAGAGCAGCTTACAGACGCCAACGCTAGAGGTGTTGGAGCACCCGGAGCAGCTCACGCCTCACTCGTTCACTTCACGTGTTTGGCGACTAAAATAAAAGTGTTCACGCAAGCAAAAACAGCAGTCGAGAGAAGAATGCGCGCGTGCGTATTGCGTGCAGATGAGATGTCATGGGATTTTAATCTCGCGGGTTTAATCTTGTGGGTTTAAGCTCGCGGGTTTAAGCTCGCGGGTTTAAGTTCGCGGGTTTAAGCTCGTGGGTTTAATCTTGCGGGTTTAAGCTCGTGGGTTTAATCTCGCGGGTTTAAGCTCGTGGGTTTAAGCTCGCGGGTTTAAGCTCGTGGGTTTAAGCTCGCGGGTTTAAGCTCGTGGGTTTAATCTTGCGGGTTTAAGCTCGTGGGTTTAATCTTGCGGGTTTAAGCTCGCGGGTTTAAGCTCGTGGGTTTAAGCTCGCGGGTTTAATCTTGCGGGTTTAAGCTCGTGGGTTTAATCTTGCGGGTTTAAGCTCGCGGGTTTAAGCTCGTGGGTTTAAGCTCGCGGGTTTAATCTTGCGGGTTTAAGCTCGTGGGTTTAAGCTCGCGGGTTTAAGCTCGCGGGTTTAATCTTGCGGGTTTAAGCTCGCGGGTTTAATCTTGCGGGTTTAAGCTTGCGGGTTTAAGCTCGCGGGTTTAAGCTTGCGGGTTTAAGCTCGCGGGTTTAAGCTCGCGGGTTTAAGCTCGCGGGCTCCCGTTTTTTTTCCGTGTAGATCTGTTATTCGTTCGTGATTTAATTTTTGACTCACGCAAACATCAGTTTTTCGCTTGTTTCTTTTTGCCATGGATTTTCCGCAATAGTTGACTTCCGTATGTATCTCCCGCGAGTCTTCCGTATTGTGTTTGCGTTATCTGCGTAATCCCTTCCTCCACACATGTCTATATTGTCTGTTTCGAAGGTAAGAACTCATAATTAAAACCACATTTTATTTATTTTTTTGTGTGTGTGTGTGTGTCTCTATAGCAATTAAAACATGTTTTTCCATTGTTATTAGCACTAATAAAGGAGTTTTTTAGAGGGCCGGAACGGAATAAATTTTTTCTCTTATTTTTTATGGGAAAAAATGATTTGAGATACGAGCAACTCAAGTTACGAGCTCGGTCCTGGAACGGATTATGCTCGTATCTCAATGTATTACTGTGTAATATAATATACATACACACACACGTATATATACATATGTCTATGTATGTATGTATGCGTGTGTGTATATATATATATATATATATATGAATTGTTTAGATATGTATATACACACACTAGCAAGTGTAAATATAAATATATGCAAGAAAAGTTATTTTGGACAAGCAGGTGTCAGTAAAATCAGTAAAACAGCACTGTCCTATTATTATATTATATAGGCGGCTGTGCTGGAAATATTTTTGTAAGGAAACTTACTTTTTACACACTTGTGTAAAGAGTTCTTTAGGGGTCACGACACCTTTCTTGGTCTCCTGCACTTCATTCAGTAACTGACACATAGCCAGCGTGAGCGAGCCAGGCCGTTCCAGCTGGATCTGAAGAGGTTCCTGAAAACATGACGTCCTGTTAGATGCAGATCTACGCGTGAACTGAACACAACGAGGGTCAGCATCAGTACCAGCTCAGACGACGGTGTGATGGTGAAGCTGCTCTTCTCATCTGGAATCTGGTTCAGAAGTTCTCGCAAAAACTGCGTCTGCGATAAATTCTGAGAGGGAGACGAGATCATCACGAGCTGGTTTACATGCGGCAATGAGCAGCGCCTCAAACTGTGACTGTACCTGCACGACTGCATTGAAGAAACACGTGTTCCCCAGATTACTGAGACCCCTGACGCTCACGGCGCCACAGCTTCCTGCCGCTGACGCTTTCTGTCTCTTGGGACTGTCGTCGTGTTTGGAGTTGCTCTTCTGGTTCTCCTGGTCTTCTTTCTCATCATCATCCAGTGGTTGCTCTGCAGGTTTCTCCTCCTTCTTACATTCTGCAGAGTGTAAAAAATGCTTTTTTAACTGAAACTGTGCGCCTCATTTCAAAATAAAGTGTCTGAATATATTGATAATATAGAGATATAGATGCAGCTTTTTCTTCTTTTTCTCCCTACATTAAGACAAATTCATATTTTCAAACAAAGGCCTTCAAAACAATCCCTTAAAACTAATGTTTGGTCATCAAAATATCATATTTAAATGATTTTTCCAATGAAAAAGATTTCTTCATGCATTAAAATAGCTTGATAGTCTATGTTTTATATCAAGATGCAATCCTGGCTTAGGTTTTGCGTCTTGAGGTAAGGCCTGGTTTCACAAACAGAGCTTAGATTAAGTCAGAAAACATGCCTTAGAAAAAGAATAAAACTTTCCTGATGTGCATCTTGAGACAAAACAATGACACTGATATATTTTAAGATATATCACTTCAAGTTTCTTGAAGTTAAAACGGCTCAAACATACATTTTAGCCTGGGACAAGATTTAAACCTGGGGTTAATGCTTCATTTTAAACCCAGATTATAAAATATTCAATGGGCTCAAGCAGATCCTGTTTTAATCTATTAATTTGTCGTAACAGTTGAGAGAAAAAGGAAGAAAAAGGACAGAATATCAGAATTAACCGTTAGATGTGAGAAGATCATTTATCTGTTCATTTATATTCATGCATTTATCAGACGCTTTTATCCAAAGCGACTTGCATTACATTCAAGAAACACATCGTCATTCTAATCAGTTCTTGCTTTCCCTGGGAATCAAACCCATGACTTTGGCGTTGCAAGCACCACACTCTACTGTTTGAGCAACAGGAAAGTTCCAAAGCTTAGGTTTTCATTTATTACATAGTGCATTCTGTTAATATTACAAACATAAATACATAAAAACCATGAGTGAACATGGCTGAGAAACCGTCTGCCACCTACTTCTGTTGGCATTGCTCTTGCCAGGATCCGCTTGTTTTCTGATGTTTGTGACCAGCTGTGCCAGTTGCCCCGTGCTGGAGTACTGAACTTCTTCATCACAGATGTAACACCTCGACGGCACATCGAGCAGAAGGTAAGAGATCTGAACACACAAACCCTGCCACACTTCATGGAGGAGGAGGAGGTGGAGGTGCGTCACTTACCAGACGCTCCAGACGTCCAGGCTGAGCACTAAACAGTGCGGCTCGGATCGAGGCGTCTCGTAGTGCTTGATCGCGTGCTGGTTCTCCGATCTCCCGCAGCCCTGACGAGGATCACAGCATTGCGTTATCGTGCCGATAGCAGCGCGTCGCAAGCGTGTGAGTGATCACTTACCCTGTGGCCGCATTTCAGGCACATCCACACAGCTGGAGTCTCCCGGTCAACTCCATCGTCCGAGAGCTGGTCTTCCACAGGCTTGATCGGCTCACAGTCTTGGCACGAGCTCAGACTGGGATCAGCTTTCTTCAGTAAGCTCTGATCTATTCCTTTACGGATGTGAGTGCAGGAAAGCCCTTACAAAACAACAGGAGAATCATGTGAGGATTCATGCATTTGGCTTTTAGAGGCTTTTATCCAAAGCGACTTGCACTGCATTCAAGAAACACATTGACATTCTAATCAGTTCTTGCTTTCCCTGGGAATCGAACCCATGACCTTCGTGTTGCAAGCGCCACACTCTACTGTTTGAACTACTGGAAAGGCAGATTTCATCATTTCACTTACACACATCTGTCACACATGTACCTGGTGTCTCAGTGTCAGGACTTCTGTCCTTCCCCTTCTTTTTACCCATTAAGGTTTATTTTGTAGCACCTGGATGGGTTTTAAAACACGCATATTAATAGGAAATACAGTCATGACAGCACATCATAACATTTTTATTACAAAAACCCTAAAACAGCAATGATTGACTGGAGTGATGTGATGTGATGAGGTGTCAGCAAACACAGCTCTCTGATACAAAAGCATTTGATAAAAGTATTGAAGTCACATCAATTTAAAGCTACAGTCACAGAGAATAAGTCATGCTTATTTCCTTTTAAACCTGAAAATACAATTAAACTGTTATGTTCAGATGTAAAACATGACACTAGACGACTTACGAAGCCAGGAGGATCATTTAAAAATCTGTAAACGGAATTACACCCAAATAAATCTCCCAAATCACATCATTTAAAGAGAAACGAACAGCATTGAAGCGTCAGTGTAAAGCATGTCGAGCACTTCCGGCTGCCCTGAACTTCATTTCAAAATAAGAGTCTGGCGTCAAAAGTAAATATCAGGACGCACGATTCCTAGTGAAAAAAATAAACACATAAGCATGTTCACACAAAGGCTGCACGAGCAAATATTAATTAGCCTGCATTTAATTGTGCATTTGATTTCATTGTGCATTATGTGGTTTTGAGATTTCCTTCTCATTTTTGATTTTGTTGCTACACCAAATGCTTTGCCACTATCACTTTATTAAGATGTTAGTATTCAATAACACTAACTAATTATGAAATCATAATTGATATTATAAAATCATAATCTTTTGGTTTATTTTATAATGCTTTTCATTGATTGAACACCATATGATTTGTTTGTTCCAGAATCCAAGTTACACATGCACTATATTCCAGTTCCAATATTAGCTGTTTATTTTGTTCGAAAACTCAGACTTGTAAAAGCTGGTTTGTTGAAATATTAGTTATATAAACAAACTTTTGGATATACATAAGGTCTTTATCATATATCATATTGTTTCTAATCACACTGAAAATTGTACCTTGTGCAAAAGATAGTACATTTGCAACTAAAAGTAGACTATCTCTACCTCTTTACTTCTCTCTTTCTTCACATCCAATAGCTTAAAGTAACGTACAGTGTGCAACAACTTAATAAAACCCAATTAAATGCATATTTTGCAAAGAGAAAACCCATCTAGCATCTACATTTTTCTAAATTTCCCAGTGAACACAAAACCTGCCTATTTTCTGTCTAATCAGAAAAGTGAAGGGGATATGCAGGATAGAAGCATCTAGTGCAAAGACTAAACAGTATTCATCAAAATATGGAAATATGTATTTGCAGGCATCTGTCCAATCTGGCCTCGCAATCATGTAATCTTTAAAAATCAAAACAAAAATAACATTCAACTTATCCCTAGACGTTTAACACTAGTTACAAGTCTTAAACAAGTCTTAAAAATAAAAAATAACCTGCCCAGATATTGGGATCTGATCACATTTATTGTAATTAATTGCATGTTTTCTTGATTGTTATAAAACAGTTGACACATCCAGCTTTATGGTTGTAGCGAACAATCTAGGAAACATAATTAATACCCTCTATCAGAATAATTCCTCTTCATTTTCATTCAAATAATTACCTCATTTTAATATACAGTGTGTAATTAAGCGAGAGTGACTGTCTAGTCACTGCTTTTTGTTGTTGACTTCAGAAATGCTTTGCATCAAGAGGAATATGTGTCAACATAGCAATTAATAATTATGTGTTAAGAAACATGAAGAAAAGAGAAGATTTAGGAGGAAACTTGAATGTATTATAATATACTGTTCAAAATAGGTAAATAATAATATTCCACATACAAAAACTTAGAGAAATAATTAGCAATATCATGTCTCCCTCTGCTGGCAGACACATTTACAGCATTTATGTCTTCTGTTTGTCAGGATCTTTTCTCAAATACTTGTAGACATATTTCCTAAATTTATACTGAAGGTAAAAAAACAAAAACAAAAAAAATGCTGTACTGATAAAATAATCAAATTCTCCCTAAACACTTTATTTGCACTATTAAATACCCATTAGGAACTTTCTACTTTTCAAATATTTTCTTAATTTTATTTAAACTCCACATCTTTCCAAGCTGATATGCACTGAGAAACGGAAGAAAAATCTGTTTGGAAAAAGGCAGATTTAAACTGATCAGAAATGAGCGCCACACGTCTTACTCTACGCCACTAATGCTGTTTTCAGCGGACAATGGTGGGCAGAGTTAGTGTAAAAAAACGTGGACCATTTGCACTTGGTGAATAGACTCTCTGTTAATAACACTGTCTGCATTGCACAATAAATCTACAGTGTTTTATAACACGGTTCCTTAAAATGTGAGTGTTTAACTTTTGTCACTTTGCTTTAGTTTGCCCTGTATATTGAGGTTACATGATCTAAGTTGTTTGAAATATTTTCAGTACTCATTTTCATGGGCCTTACATATAAAATAAGAAAGTGATGTGAAATTGCACACACATGACAGCGTGATCACCGTGAATCTCTTTGTCAGCTGATCAGCTGATAAGAAAATATAAAAAAATCAGCTGATGCTGAGGAAGCTGGACTGACGTCTAAATATTGAGATCCTACAATAAAACACACACAGCCACATGTGGAGTATGAGACTCACTTGCACAGAGACACTGTAAGAGATGAAAATATTCATATATGCATTGATCAGTCACATAATAGAAGTAAACTCTTATTAAACATAATTTAAAATACAGAGACTAATGTAGAACTGAATTATCTTACATTTTTCACTTACACACATACAGTGAGTTACTGAACTTGGTCAAATGTAAAAGTTTTAAATAAAAATGTACTGCACAATAGTATATCCCATTCAATTTATCCTGTGTATCATCCTTCAGCAGCTTCACTCCTGAATCTCCTAGTTCATTCCCAGACAGATCCAGTTCTCTCAGGTGTGAGGGGTTTGATCTCAGAGCTGAAGCCAGAGCAACACAACCTTCATCTGTGACTTCACAATGTCTCAGCCTGAAGAGAACAATGACACAATGTGAGATATAATTCTAGTGTCTGTAGTTTGTTATTCACTTTGGTCTCAGAGCAGATCCTCACCTCATGTTCATTACTGATTGTTCCACTCTCGCTCTCTGTGATGTTGAGCTCTCTGTAGATCTCATTCAGGGATGCCAGGTTTTCCTGCTTTGTTGCTCCTTCATACAGACACTAAAACTTTTTCAGTTTGATCTAAATGTGTGTGATGGAATTTTATAGATGATATGTTTTCTCGTGACATTATTTATTATTGTGTGACATTAATTGTATTTTTATTCTGTAGAAGTAGTAAGTAAAATATAATAAGTCTGAAGAAATACACTTGAGGTATAGAGAGGGTAATGTGTTCCTGATAAGGAATGGAAAATAACAACTGAGTCTTTAGCCTTGACTAGAGATATAAGTGTCGAAGCGGCCCTCCCTTCTTTGTCACACTCTGCTGGGCAACTCGAATGTCTGTATGACTGTGGCCTTTTCTCATGAGAAAATAAACCTTTTCAAATTACAATTGGGATATTTGTCTCTTATTCAGAACTAGTAAAAGATTTTGCCACCACAATTTGGCGCTGCGAGCAGGGTTCCTTGGTTGTGTCTTCTGGACCCGGAGCGGACGGCGACTGGCCATCCTGGATCAAACAGGTTCAGCCCTACCTCGCAAAGGTTGAGAGAGAGGGGCCGACCGCAGGGGTCTAGGGGACACACCACTGGAACCAGAAAAGAACAGAAGTGGCAACGGAGTTTGGTCTGGTAAGAGACAAATCAGTTTATTTAACAAATTTGTGAATTTGGACTGTTTTCGAAAAAGGATAAAATACCGGTAGGGAAAGATCTGTGATTTTTGTTCTCTGTGGCAGGAGCTGCCGAGGTAGCGGTAAAATTCGAGAAAAGGGCTGGTGTTGAACGGCCAAGATCTCGTCCTGTCCAATACAGGGTAAAATTGGTCTCTCTGGAGACGTCCGGAGTTATATAGACGCGTCGAAATTGCCACAAGAGAGAGAGAACAGAAGTCATGGGGAAATCCCAAAGTAAAATTGATAAATATGATACAGCTGTGTTTCGTCAAATGAGTGAATGGGGAAAAATGTATGAGAAGTAATTAAGTACCATGACTTTCCTGAATATGAACCTTAAGCATGAGGCTAAAAATGGTGAAATATTCTGTTGAGAACAGGAGTGAAAACAGAATGAATGTTATGGGAAACATTTGTGCGTTGACTGTGAACCGGCGATATAATTCTGGAAAGAGAGAACAGAGCGCAGGGAGAGAAAAAAAACAATGAAAGAATTAACAGGTGAAAAGGGGGGAAAAGAAAAAGAGGTTGAGGTAGAAAATAAGGGTGAAGAAAGACCTAATGCACCAACACCTACTAACCTTTTTCGGTGTCGAACCCTTTTGGGGGTTTAACCCTGTTTATCGTTTTAATCCTTTTTTCTGTTTATTCTGTTTCATTATCACCATCACTACCCTGTGGCTGAGCTGCATGCGCTGAAACTGAACCCAGACCTCGACTGCTCTCCACCAAGACAACCAGCACCAGCCCAAGATGAACAGAACACAAGCTTCCTTCCGTGGAGCGTCCCAACAGCAGCAGCTGAGCGAGAGGGAGCAGCGGGAGAAATCTCAAGTGATGCATCCTACGAGCCTGAGTCCATTTTGAACTGAACCCGAGAATGGAACGAGAATTGACACCGCCAAGATGAGTGGCCAGAACTACAACAACCAACACATGAATCAAACAATGGGAAGACAGAGAGGCAGAAGAGAAGAGAAATTGTCTGCGGCGCTGATTGTTTTCTGCTGTCTTTGAAACTCTGCAACTGACTGGCACAAATTGAGTGGTGCTCAAACACTGCGAACAGGAGGAAAAGCCACCGGACTGGGGAAATGACAGAGTATCGACAGAGGTAAAGAACCAGGCCTCTGGAAATGTCATCTGAGAACAGACTGAGACTAAAGATCACATTAACAGTGAAACTACAATACATCGACTGGAATGGACGAATTGAGACTGTCCTAAACTGTGCGCGGCATGCGCAAGAACAACAAGATCAGGACTTCAGAAAGTGTACCAACTGTAAATTGTGCAAAGAAGATGGACATTGGGCAGGTGACTGTCCGAACACCACACAGGTGAAATGAGAGAAAGAAGACGGAGAGCAGGGAGGAGGAGGTCTGGAGCGCAGCCAGCAGTCACGGATAAGGGAAGTGCAAATGTTTAATACCACACACACACACACATACACTGATACTGCTCTCTGCAATGAAGAATCTGCTTGCAATGTTTATTTCAAGTCTGATGCCAAATGGCAAATATAGAGTTTTTTTTGGTTTTGTTTTATAATTACCAAGATATATTCTCTCTATTAAAGAGAATAAGTAAATAATGATAGATTATTGTGTATAGAGAAGTGTTATACGACCATGTGACTTGCAGTGTTTACCGGGAATGTCTGATAAACTAACCTGTCCGTTTCTGATACAGGAATGATAGATTTGCTGAAAGGTTCAATGTATGGTACCTCTAAATTGTGCAACAGAAACAGGGCGCACGTTAAAGAGACTTAATGTCTGAAACTCCGCTCTGGGTTTATGAACGAGGTCAGAGACTTTGAATGGGATTAATCGATTTGTTAAAGAGTAAAGGGTTTAAAAATGCTAATTTAATGACTTCTGCTGAATTATACTGCACATCACATGTCGTGGTCGATAGAAGATGAATGGTTGGTAGAACCAAATAGTGAGACTTTTAATTTTAACTATATGTTATAGAGAATGTGCGGATTTGTGCTCTCTGTAAGCTTGACAGAGCAGAAATGACCTTTTTATCTGATGACCGGATCAGTTCCACATGTATATTTGGCTAAAACTCAAAGTAACCGTGGTCTGAGTTAGGGCCTTTTATGGGAAAAATAATAACAATAATAATTAGTGAATTTGAATATTGGACAGAAGTGAGTCAGGACATAGAGTTCATCAAGAGTCCAGACTGTGAGAATGATTGTCCCCATTGAATATAGAGCTGAAGAGAGCTGCTGCGCTGTTGACATTAGGGCAGAGGACATTAATCCAGCCCTCAACATAGTACCTTCAAAATTATGGGAAAAACATTAATATGATGTGGGTTTCATTGTGGGGTTGTGAACCAGTTAATATTGTTTTAAAAGAACCAGAGAATCAGTGATTGGCATCATGCCAGTGTTTTAATTATTGGTAAAAGAGGGGATTGTGTCATGCAGCAACTCTCCAATGCGTACATACATTTTTCCTGTAAAGAAAATAAGAGATAAGGGACAGCCTACAGAATGGCAATTTGATCAAGATTTAAAGGCTGTTGATGCTGCGATCAGATCCAGAGCCCCAAATGTGCCAAACTCTCAAACTACCATTCTGTTTCAAATTCCACAGAATGCGTTGAGGACTGGGCACTCAGTCCTGAACCTCTGACTCTGACCCCAGCCACAGCTCTTTACTATATGTTGATAATCTTTTGATTTGTGCATGTGATGAACTAACATGTGTGTCTGACAGTGTTGCCCTCCTGAAACATTTAGTGAAAGAGGGTCACAAGGTCAGTCGGTCTAAGATGGAGTTTGTGTAACAGGAAGTGACCTTTTCCCTAATGCCAACATGGCATTGTATGGCATGGCGTTGAGCCATGTTATAACGCCAAAACAGTAAATCTCTGTCTGACAAAGAGCGCAAGCTATCAGAGAAGTAAAAAAAGACACACGATTTAAATTCTGGGGATGTGTTAATATTGGAAAAACAGTTATTCCAAATTATGCTATTGTGGAAAATCATGTAAGAGCATTGACTGTGAAAAAAAAAAAAACGGGTTAATATTATAAGACAAATTAACATGGTCTGTTGAGAAAAGCATTTGTCTTTGAGGGAGAGACTGTTTCAGTGGAATGGCACCCTGTTATCGCAATGATAATGAACCAAAACAACCTAACTAACTGTTCTAAAAACAAATGATGATTCATGTCTGAGTGTGTGTGAGTGACTGCACTTTATGTTTTGTATGTCCCGATAGTGTCATTAACCTCTGGAATGAGTGTTTTATCATTACAGATGGTTAAAGTGAAGTGACAAACTTTACAGAAGCCGATAATTCTGATTGGATCTGATGAAAAGACGATATAGAACATGGGACGAGACTGATTATCCAGCTCTGTCTGCTAGTGGTAAATATGACGAGTTAATTTCAGTTATTCTCTGGATTAGTTTAAATAATTGTGTAAGTTGAAATTGTGAAGCTGAAGATTGCCGTCCATTATGGGTTTAAAACCCTTGTCTAAATTCAACTGAGGGTCTAAATTTAAATACTATCAACTATGAGTGATCCGAGTGTTATAGACTTGACGTTAGAGAAAATGACGGCAGAGAAAGAGTGACACATTGGCTAAAGTCACCCTCCAAATTATCCAGAGAGCACCCTCACATCTATGAAAGGCCAGTGGTCGAACAAAGGAGAAAGTTTTATTTATTTTAATGCATTAAATGGATGCATGACATTAGATAAACCTGGCGACAGATTGAGAACTGTGGCATTAAGAGAACTTGTGAGTTGAGATTATGATTTGACGTTGTTTGTCTGGATGCCCTTGATCAAGTCTGCACACCACGACCTGACTTGACGAACACACCACTAGATAACTGTGAACGTATTGTTCGTAGATGGCTCTGCCTCTAGAGACAAAACAACAGGCCTCAGTCGAGCAGGCTATGCTGACTGAGTTTGATGTGCTAGCTTCAGGGCCATTGACCTCGAACTACTCGCCGACAGCAGAGCTTGTGACCTTAACCAAAGTGTGCAAATTAATGGAAGACAAATATATGATGATTTAGATGGATTTTAGTTATTCTTTTAGGGTGATGTATGACTTTGGGGCTATATGGAAACACTGGGAACAGTTTTATTTTATTTAATATTATTTGATGGTTGACCCATTCTTCATGCTCAATTAGGGTCAAATTTGATAGGTTTTAAATGCGCTGCGCACACTAACACAAAAGACTTTATTTCTACAGGTAAAACAGAGCAGACGCAGACAATGGATGAGGAATTCAACATGTTAACTAAAACTAACCTTGACTCTTTCCACTCTTTAAAGAGAATGCCTTTTTCAACAGAAGGAGAGAGAAAGCCGTTTTGAGGAGATCCGGCTGTAATATTAAAGAGAGCGTTCGGTTGATGGCAAAACACTGTTTATCCCAGAGAATTGTTCAAACATTATGCTAAATTGACACATGGGTTAGACCATGTATCAAAAGGAGGAATGGGACAATTAATAATACAGTTAACCAATTTGTGGTATATGACAATGGGATAAAAAAGAAAGAAAGAGGCCAGAACAATTCTGAGCCCATTTGAGATATTAGTTGGAAGAACCCCATTAATTATTGAAGGGAGCAAGAAACAGGTGCCATCATCCGAATCGTGAACTGTGATTGTTGAACTGTCGTAAAGAAAGGTATTTTCTGCTGGCTACCATTTTTGTGCAGGTAAAAGCAGCTCAGGGGAAGACAGCTGAGATCCCGCTCCATGACCTCAGACCAGGAGATCTCGTGGTGATAAAGGATCTGGGGAGAAAGAGCAGGAAGGCAAAGAGGTGGCGAGGACCGTTTCAAGTGCTACTGACGACGCAGACGCAGTGAAGGTCGCAGAGAGAGCCACGTGGGTTCACGCTAGCCATTGCAAGAGCCACCTGCAGAGGGAGAAGGGGAATCGAAGGAGTAGAAACCACAGATTTCAATAACAGCTTATGTCTACGTCTCACACAGACTTCACTTCTGTTATCTAAACAAGCAAGGACGTCCCGGAGGAGGAATCAAAGTCAAAACAGCCAGAGTGGTGGGAATCAAGATAACCGAAATGGATGCCGCACCGAGACCTTGGCACCCGTTCAGACACCCAGGGCTGTGCGGCCTGAGAGGCACCACATGTATTCTGACTGTGATATCAATAATGATCTGAAAGACCTAATGTAAGATTTGAGTGTAATCCCTATGAGAAGAACTGCATTAACTGTATAAAAGTCAGCTACTGGGCCAGGTATGGCCAAGTGTATTTTTGCAGACACCCATGGAAATGGTCTGATGTGGTGGCCTACCACGAACCAACGACTTATGGGACTGATGAGAGATTCAGAGTGAGCAAGAAAGGGTGGCCTGGAAACAGAGACAATCGAGGAGGAATGGTGGTAGCGGTGAAAGGAGTAAGACTATCTGATGAAGGAATGTACTACTGTGGAATCGACAAAAGCGGAACAGATTGGCAACAACAAATCTATCTGAAGGTAGGACCAAAGGCTCCCAGCGCTGCGGGACCTCTGGTTGAACCAGGAGACTTAAGTAAACATGACTGGCTAGTGAGCCGTAGAGAACAACGGACCGGAACTACTTCCGTAGTAAGCAATGTGAAAAATGACAACACCATGAACTGTTCAATGACTTGTCTGGGACAAGAACTGTCATCTTCACTTGTCCTTTCAACAAACCGAACGACACTTCAGCAGCATCAGTCTGGGTTTTTCCTACTGGAATGCCACAACGGGTAGCTATGAACAAGATCAATGGTTTGGAATGGACTGTCTTAGAAATAGCAAACAGTACTGAAAATGCTTTGGGTCTGATTAATGATGAACGAGCACAAATCAGAGATGCTGTAATACAGAACAGATTGGTGTTAGATATGTTAACTGATGAGAAAGGAGAGGTATGTAAGAGGCTAAGTACATCCTGCTGTTTTTACATCCCAGATTACAGTGACAACGTAACAAATGTAATTGATCACATGAGGATAGCCGTAAAAGAGCCACCAAGAGTTGATAGCCAATGGTTCGAATGGTTTACTTACTTGTGATAGCATTTGATCTTGATAGTAATTCAATGTGTTTCAGCATTTGTGCAAAGAACTGTGACCAGCACAGTTTCGTATCAAATGATTTCTAATGTCTGTATAAACGACAAGATGATGATGATGTGAGGATGGTACTGACATGAATTAATCGAATTATGGTATTTTCTATCCTGAATATATATAATTGCTTGATTATACCAAGGGGACTTTCCCTACAAAAACAGCCTTAGCATTTCTTCCTTCTCAAATTCAAGTGAGTGATGATTTATATGAAAATCAGAGAATAGATGTAAAATTCTGAATATTATTTAGTTATCAATGAATGATAAAAAGGGAGGAATTGTGATGGAATTTTATAGATGATATGTTTTCTCTTGACATTATTTATTATTGTGTGACATTAATTGTATTTTTATTCTGTAGAAGTAGTAAGTAAAATATAATAAGTCTGAAGAAATACACTTGAGGTATAGAGAGGGTAATGTGTTCCTGATAAGGAATGGAAAATAACAACTGAGTCTTTAGCCTTGACTAGAGATATAAGTGTCGAAGCGGCCCTCCCTTCTTTGTCACACTCTGCTGGGCAACTCGAATGTCTGTATGACTGTGGCCTTTTCTCATGAGAAAATAAACCTTTTCAAATTACAATTGGGATATTTGTCTCTTATTCAGAACTAGTAAAAGATTTTGCCACCACAATGTGTTGAAAACTTCATGTCTGTAAAATAAAAATGCCACTGTATTGCACAAATTAATTATTATTAATATGTATTAATACCAAATTGTGTGGCTAGGTGACTGCTAATGTTGCTCCCTCATATGTGGAAAGAGAAATGCAAAAAGATCCATTATTGTCTTTAATGCACAATTTTGGAACCGTTTTTTTTGACAATGGTTGAAATGGAACTTCAGAAGGAACTTCAGAGATTTCATAGTATTCTATGGAATCTCTGAAGAGTCTCAAGCAGTTTGACCTTCCACAAAATGCTTGGCTTAAAAAGATCTTAAAGTAGGAGCAGCACGGATACCAGCCAAGAAAAGATAATGTAAAGGTGGTATAACAACATGCTACACAAGATAAAGTTTGTTGTTGGTAGAAGATTCGATCATATTAGACCACAAATGTTTGAATTGCTGAATGTTGGCAACTCAGAATCCAACCTGATTAAAGTAAAGGTAGAGCATAAAAGACCAGCTAATATCATGTCAACTTGCTTACCAAGTTACGACAACATATATATGTTTATACATTGTTGAAACTCATCAAAATAAGTTCAACTTGCAGGATTCAACATTGTTTTTTTTGTTTTTTTTTAACAATAATCCTCCTCCCTGTTATTGTCTCTTTCAAAGGACTTTTGTATGTCCACTCTGGTGAAGGACTAAGAAATGGCAGACTCTCCAAGAGAGATTTGGGCAACCTCAGTTTACTCACAATCAACACACTAAAATGCTATAGCACTTACATGCAAAGCACATAAGGGACTAGTAGTCACTCTACAACAATGATTCTGATAGAAGACATCCTAAAATCCTAAAATTTCCCAATGTCCAAACTGATGTAGACTGGGGATAGGAAGGTCTCCTTGGGTCGCCATCTCAAATGCATAGTTCATGATTAGTTTTACTGAACCCTTAATAACTGTTGCACAAAATCAATCTGCATTAAGAGAAAATATTTCAATTGTCTTCAATTCTCAAGAAAAGGTCAGCAGTCATACAAACATTTGGAGTTGCCATGCAGAGTGTGAGAAAGAAAGGGAGGGCTGTCCTCACATTTATATCCCTCTGACCCTCACGGCTAAATGCTTCTACCCATTCGTAATTGTTCTCATCATATGAGGAACACAAACCTCTTTCTATATTGCTCGTGGTTCAGGTCTTGAGTTAATCTATGCTGCTTTGTTTACAGATAAGAGAAGCATGTGCTTGTTCTAAGCAATTCAGAAAATGCAATTCTAACACAATCTTCCATAAGAAAGGAAATAAAGCATGCTAACATTCACAGAGTAAAAGAACAGAATGTATTAATAAACATTTCTTTCCCAATAACCTCAGTAAATAGGTCTTGGTCACTTGCTCTTCCAGAGTGTTGGATGTTTGAGCTTTGGCCGAGATGCAGCTGTAAGTTTGATCCAACTTGCTTACAGCCGCCAGCCATAAAAGCTCACAGGGCCCTTGAATGAAAGAGACGCCCTCCACCCAGAATCCCCTCAGGTGTGAAGAGTCCTGGTTCTTCTCTGGTGATGCTGCTCCATGCTGATGACTGGACAAACACTTCCCAAACTGATGAAACTTATCAAATAGTAGGGTTGTGAAGAGTTTGTGGCGCATGTTATCAGACTTCAAGGTTTCGCGACAATTGTGTAAATTTCAAATATCTGGACTGACATTGAATTTGGACTCTCAAAATGTTACAAATACAATATTATCTCTATCACCTTTATCATCTTCATTTACAGCTCATGTACTGTATTTATTTCTTTTGTGTATGTGTGTGTGTGTGTGTTAAGGACAGCATCACTATTAGGAACTGCTCCATGTTTGTGGTTTATTTACAGTATTAGTAAATGTTTGTGTTGAATGAATCTTTGAAGCGAGCAAATCTTTCTTACACTGACTCAAATCTTTTGTTCACTGAAGTCTCTTTGTTTTGAACTGTTTGGTGGCTTTTCCTGCTTCCATAGACTGACTATAATTCAAGCCGGTAGCATTCGAGAGCAGACTGTGAAAGAGCATTTCATGCCTCTGAATCTACTGAACTAGCTTTTGCTGGTGTCTGAATGAGTCTTGTTTGTGAATGAGGCCATGTCCACACGAAGCCGGCGCGTTCCCTATCCGATCTTTTTTTTTCTTGTTCAAAAAAAAAAATCAGCGTCCACACGATACCACTGAAACCAACTGAATCCGGTGTAGTTTATATGCCAGACCAGTATTGGGCGCTGTAATTCTGCCACATATATACACTATACACAGAGAGGAAGATTTTGAGCATGTGCATTGTTGTTGCTGTTCAGTGTTGCCAGATTGCTAGTTACCTTTTTGTCACGTCTGACAGGGAAAAAATGCATTTGGCTGGTTGATAAAATTTGGGATGGTTTTTAATGCATAAAATCGCTCAACATTTTTCATTATTTATAAGAGTACGCACTTTGGGCTGGTATTTGTTTAAATGGGCGGGTTTTAAGCTGTAGTTGGGCTGGAAATCTTCAGTCCAATCTGGCAACACTGTTGCTGTTACGTGTGACGCAGCCGACACATGATGTGATGACATCATCGGTAAACAAAAAAATATACGGATTGGCCGTCCACACGAGTCCGCAAGGGTGTCGGATTCAGATCTATCCACTTTAGGACCCGGTATCAAAAGTGAGCGGATTCAGTCTCCCAAATCACCGGATGCGTGTGGATAGAACGACAATCCGATAAGAAATGTATGCGGATGCAGTGATCCGCATCTCCGTGTGGACGGGGCCTGTATATACATATGCACATACATTCACATTTTTATTTGATTTTTATCCTTTTGTTGTTCCTTTCTCTAGCTTAGTAAATGTGTAACCGAGCTTGAGTGCAGTTAACAGCTTGAGTCCCTAGAACAGTGTAGGGTCTGGATGGTGTCTCAAATTGATCGATCAAAAACAAACATCTGATTGTGACTTTTGATTTAACAGAATGATACTTGGAAACTCAGAATGCAGCTCTGTCTGCAGGGACAGTCGTTTTACAGCCCTGGGGGCAATAAAACTCTTTGTCCTCCTCCAGGCCTCCCTTCACCCCCCACATACATTCCACAGGATGGCACATCTGAAAACACACACACACACACGGAATATACAAAAACGTCTACATACAATGTAAACTCATTTTCTGCCATCTTGTTTATGATATTTCCTGATGTATGCAAGCCCTCCATGTGTAGTCTTTTTAGTTATGTTTGGTAGTTCATTTAGGTTAGACGTATAAATGTGTTTAAAAGAGACCACTCTCTTTATGTCTTTCTACCTTTCTTGGTACCGTTTTTCTTCTCTCAGCCTGCTCTTTCTCAATCTGTATTTTGTTTAATGCTGAAATGCATTACATATTTTCTACCCTTGTTTGATCAAATCTGAGTAAGTTCCACACAGGATCGTAAACGATGCAAATTAGGGTGAACAGAGATAAAAGGAAATTTCCCAGCGTGCACCTCCAAGCCAGCCAAGGTGTGGGAGTGTCCTAATGTTTCTATAAGACCACTGAGATTCAAACATCTCGTCCTCTCTTGTCCTTCTTGAACTTCCTGTCCTGAAACTCTTCCTGTACATCTTTGCTCCTGTGGGGGGCAGGCCCTGCCAGGGAGAGAGCCTCCAGCGACCGCACCTTCAGAACAAAAAGCCATTTTGAATCTCCCGCGATTTAAACAAAGGACCCAAGAAACAAACCAGCATTCAACCAAAGCAACTCTCTCAACGCAAGGCTTGGTAAATCCACACACACACGGGAAACCCAATGCAAGTATCGTTTTACGAACTCTAAATGCGTTTAAAGCTATATGCCCCTTTAAAAAAAAGGTGAATTTCCATGCTGGTTTTCTCAAAGGTTTAATTGTCTGTTGGAATGTCACTTCCTTTCTCTCTCTCTCTCTCTCTCTCAAACATCTCTTTCTCTCACTCTTCGTTAAGTCTATGTTTTGTGTTTAATGTTTGTTTTCGTAGTTTGTTTAATAAAACATTATGTATATAATCACACATGATTGATTCTGTAATATTCTTGAGTAAGTCACTTCTACGTTTGCATCTTGCTACAATGCTAAGTACTTTGGTACAATAATGAAAGATTCTTCTTTGTGACGATGAAGAAGATCTTTATTAAAGTTCATAAAAGATCGCGCGACTCGTATGAGCGCACATATGGCCGCTGCTTTGAACTCAATGCTAGAATTAATCAATTCTATAAGCCAAATCAAGCTACTTGTATTCATAATTAATTGTAATCCGTTATGATTAATTATCAATATACACAATTCCCTTTAAGCTGGATCTATGTGCATATTTGGTCATAACCCATGATCAAACTATATACATAGATCCCGCTACGCCGATTACCTTGAGCTGATTTCGCTACAACAGTGGTCCCCAACCTTTTTTGTGGCGCGGACCGGTAAACGTGTGATAATTTTGCTGCGGACCGGTGGCCGCTCAAGTTTGTTGACGGGGGGGTGTGCGCGTGATGGATGATGGGGGGATTATTTAAAGAGATTATTTAAACACACATCCTCACCGCCAAAGCTGCAGCGTTACAGCCGCTCGCAGCCGCTCTCGGACCGGTCCGCGAATTCGATCCGCGGCCCGGTACCATTTGATCCACCGACCGGTCCGCGAAATCATTCCAGGGGGTTGGGGACCACTGCCCTAGAACACCACAATAGAAAAATGTTGAAGTCAAGTCAAGTGAAGTCAAGTCACCTTTATTTATATAGTGCTTTTCACAATAGAGATTGTTTCAAAGCAGCTTTAACAGAGATAACAGGAAAATAATGCAACAAAGTTTGTTTTGGTTGCACAGCAGCTCTAGAAGAGCAGGTCAATCAGTGATATTGATGAATATTAAGTGTTAAGTGTCCCCAACTAAGCAAGCCAGAGGTTCAATGGCAAGGAAACAAATCTCCAGCAGGTGACAGAATTGAGAAAAAAGATTTGCAGTCTCCGCTGACACTTCAGGGCAGTGTTGTGCTCGTGTCCAGGTGCAGGTCCTTCATCTGATCTGGATACGGCCTGGATCTGGCTGACCACAGTAACCTCAGGATAAACAGAGAATAATATCAGCGTAGATGCCATTCTTCTTCTGATGTATCGAGTACATCAGATGTTATGGGAATGTTCCAGGTTCCGGCTGACCGTGATTTGGATTAAAAATGTATGTATAATGTGTTATGTGTATGCCAGGTTGAAGAGATGTGTTTTTAGTCTACATTTAAACTGACAGAGTGTGTCTGCTTCCCGAACTGTAATAGGAAGACTGTTCCAGAGTTTAGGAGCTAAATAGGAAAAGGATCGCCCGCCAGCAGTTGACTTTGATATTCTAGGTATTATAAGCTGGTCAGTATTTTGGGATCGCAATAGACGTGAAGGACTATAATGTGTTAAGAGATCGCTCAAGTACTGTGGAGCTAAACCATTTAATGCTTTGTAAGTAATTAGCAAGATTTTAAAATGTATTCGGTGTTTAATAGGAAGTCAGTGCAGGTTTGACAGAACTGGGGTAATATGCTCATACTTCCTGGTTCTAGTAAGAACTCGAGCTGCTGCATTTTGGACCAGCTGGAATTTGTTTATTAAGCGTGCAGGGCAACCACCTAGTAGAGCATTACAATAATCTAGCCTTGAACTCATAAATGCATGAACTAACTTTTCCGCATTTGTCTTTGATGATGTCATAAATTCAATATATTTTTAGGATGGAAGAATACGGTTTTACAGATGCTAGATGTCACGGTTCATGAATTCACTTGCTTCTCTGTCTGCATGTGTGTGGATGTGTGGGGTGAATGTGGGAGACATGGTTACTGATCACCTCCTGCTGCACGTCATCAACCTGCCTATATATCATGTCCTGATAACCACCCTTGTGTTGTCAGATCGTTGTTTTTGTGTGCCATGGCCTGCTTCCTGCTTTTCCTGGTGTTTCCGTTCCGGATGTTCCCGTCTTTTCCTGAGGATTCACCACAGCATTGATCAAACACATCTGACTGCCCATTGCGTCCCTGAGCCACTTGGACCTGCCACTCATCAGACTATTGTTTTGTTTGTATTTTGGTTTTGAGCAATAAACTCACTTTCACTCTCGCTACTGAATCCATCTTGTAACTTAATTAAACCCTCAAGTTTTCCTCTGTCATTTTCCGTCGTTGTCAATGTTTGCATGTGACTGTGTTTCTCCCATTTTACTTTCATTTCTGTTTTGCACAAGAAGTGCACTTTTGTTTTATATTTAAAGTGTTTACTTTGAGTCCATTATTAAAGCAAGTTTCAGTTTATTACTCATGCCTTTCATGTCATCTTCATTTGCACGCTAAAACTAGGTTATTATGGACGGACCGTTTTCACTGCTTCACAGCTGTTTGCCGTCTGCCCGAGTGGATTGGATTTGCTGCTGCAAATAGATTTTCTGTTTTAGATCATCACTTGACGTTTATATTGCTTAATACAACATAGTATTAGATAATTTAAATAAATTGTGATTTTTTTTATCTATCTGACATTGCTAGCTTCAATCTAAATCGCTATCACAACGTGTTAGCATTGTGCTAGCTTGTTTAATATGCTATCCGTGCATACAGCCTTTCTCTCTCTCTCTCTCTTCTCTTTCTCTCGTTTGCACCTTTTTTTTACAAGCCCATGGAATGGAGAAAAAAACTTGGGAGAAACCAGGCTCAGTCGGGGGACCAGTTCTCCTCTGGCCATAGGCGGACTTACCATTAGGCAAGTGTAGGCAATTGCCTAGGGCCCCCGAACCTACAAGGGCCCCCAAATCAAATCGCGATTGCACTTTTTTTTACAGAATTCATATTTTCTCGTTTTATTTGTCTTATCTTATTAGTTCTGTGTATAGAATGAGTAAGATATGGCTAATTAATTTTTAATCACTGTATTTAATTTTTTATTACCGTAGCTTTATCACATTCTCCTGCGATTTGCGAATCTCAAAGTATCGCGATACATGAGTGGACGCTCTTCTCGTTCTGTTTTACGCGCTGAATAAACAAAATGGACATTCGTCGTTTTTTTTAAATAAATCCACTACTAAAAGTGTCAAATCTATCAGAAGAGAAGACAGTGGACATCTACACATCTCGGAAAAAGAAGTGGCTTCTTCTGCATTAGGTAAGATATTGTAATGTCTGAAGTAGTTATGACAGGTCCAGGGAGGCTCTGTTTATGAACTTTAATCTGAATGAAGAACAACACACTGTAACAAGCGCACCCGTCTAACAGCACTTCTGAACTCCCCGTGTTAACCCTTTCACTGCCAATGCAAAACAAAACAGCAACTATAAAGAGTCTGTTCTATTCGCTATTATTTGTATAAAGCAGTGGTTCTCAAATAGTGGGGCGATACCAGGGGGGGGCGCGCGTTACCCTGGGGTACATGCTTTTTTTGCCAGGGAGTAGGTTTTCTTGCACTGAACAAGAGCAGCATATATGAATTTCAGATAACAGTCTCCTCATCCTTTGACGTGTACGATCACGCTGGTGTTCATGTGTCACGTGATCAACCACTAAATTCACACGTGTTTTCACGCAATATCTGGCACTGATCCAAAAAAAGACGCGCTCAGAGCTCGTCATTTATCACAACAATTCAGTGTTTTCAGCCACATAAGGTTTCTTTTAGGTTTCAACAAGTTGAGGCAACAAGTTGGTGACTATTTTGAATTATCTATTATACAGCGCTTTTTGTGACTGCGGTATGTCAGGTGACAAGCATGACGCGTTGCCATGGAAACAATAAGGGGTGCGCGAAATTTTTACCTCTTCCTAGGGGGGCGTGACAGAAAATAATTGAGAAGCACTGGTATAAAGTCATTGTTCATTGTAAATGTATTTTATATGTAGAATGAATGATATATAAATATGATATAAAAAAATCTGAGCTCGTGGTCTGCTGGCCTGGTAGGTGCCCCCCCAAGCACAAAAGTGAAACTCCGCCTATGGAGGGGCCCCTTTTCAAAATTTGCCTAGGGCCCCGTATTTGCTCGGTCCGCCACTGCCTCTGGCCAACAGCCAAACAGTGCATGATTATTATATTTCACGGTGAGTCATGTCATCTTCTCCTGTTATTGTCACATGCACTGCCTGCTACATGTATAGTTTAGCATTCTCTGTCAGCAGTGAGGGTTTCACATGTGATAAATGTAGGGACATAGTCAGCCAACATAGTCACATAGGGAGCATTTGACATCAAAGCAAATTTAAAAGTGCTGGCTAATGCTAATCGTAAACAGAGAGACTGGCTAAACTGACCGTCTGCAAGCTTTTGAGTAATGAAGGTATTACAATAAAATATAGCAACACCTCCTCCTTTGCCTTTCAGATGAGGCTCAGGATTATAACAATAATCTATAGCTCAAGCTATACATTTAATCTGGTTTTAGCTATGTTTCTGTCAAACACAGCACATCTAGTTTATGATCTGTAATTATATCATTTACAATAAGTGCTTTTGAGGAAAGGGCTCATATATTCAGTAACCCAAGCATTATCATTTGTTCATCAGTGTTATGTTCATTTTTTGTTTGAACATAAATTAAAGTTTTACCCTTAAAAGTTTTTAAGATTTTTTTTTTTGTATTTGCTAATTCGGGGAACAGGCACATCTCTATATGATGATATCTTATTGAAAGAGTCTCTATGTGTTGGGATTTATCTGACCACATTAACATATACATTAAATCAACACATTAACGTAAGATATCCATTAAATACGTTTAATACAGTTATGTAAACATTGCTTTGGAATTAAATTCATTGCGAAAAGTGCTTCACATATAATTTGAGGTAGACAAAAGTAACTGAATATTTGGTTATAATAATTTGTTAAATTAGCTTTGTTAAATCTAGCATTAGCGTTCATATCTATGCAAAAATTGATAAAAAAAAAAAAAGTTAAATATTTAATTGAATCTGGAAATCCACGCGTCGTCAGTTCACTAAAAGTTAATTAAAACAGTGCCAAAAGCACAATTTGCACATTTATTTTTTGTTCACAGCAAAAACGCATGAATCACGCACGAATTACACACAGATTTTCGTTTCTGCGTGGAGCGTGCGTCTTATGCGTAATTCGTCGGTGGAACGAACGTGGACCGTCAGTGATTGTAAGTGGATATAAGTCGAAGGCGGTTTGTGCGTGATTTTGAGTTTTGAACTCAAAATCTGATTCATGCGTTTTCGCTGTGTGACTGGCCCTTTAAGTGCTCATGAAGTTT
>JAWRVZ010000204.1:0-35000 GCA_037043235.1 Rhodeus uyekii
AAACTTCAGAGTGTCGTCTTACATCTCTGTGAGCAGCTCCAGCTTTGTAATGTGTGAAGTAATTGGCTTGAACTCCATTGGACCTGATGACTGAACCATCAGCAGGTAAGATCTCCACCATCGGTATCACTCCATCTACTATACTAAACGAGAGAAAACACATGAAAATATCTTTAGGTCTAAAGCATACTTGATTGGTTTGGCACATAGAGTAAATGATGACAGCACTTAACTTTAAGGACTGTGTGTAACTCCTAAAGTAAATATATTGATTTTCTTTATCATACAATTTGAAAGCAATCCTTAAGAATATTGATTAAATCCTAATTAGATCCAATCCCTTTCTAATTGTAAGTACAATGAAAAAAATTTTAAGTACTAAATAAAAACATAATATACTACTCAAAGTGTGTATGCATGTTGCTGTGTGCCTAATATATATATATATATATATATATATATATATATACACACATATATACACACATATTTTATATACATTTCACTATTTTTTTATATATATATATATATATATATATACATACACAGTAGTACCTCAATATGTGTATATATATATATATATATATATATATATATATATATATATACACACATACACACATATTTTATATACATTTTACTATTATATATATATATATATACACAGTAGTACCTCAAGATACGAAAGGCTAAACTTACGAAAAATCCAAGTTACGAAAGCAAAGACAAAATTTTTTACTGCTCTACATACGAAAAGTTTTCAAGATACGAAAGGTTTCTGAAAGTCCGAGATTCGCCCCATAACAATTTTGAAACTCGCACCGCACGCCGCCATCTTAGTTATAGTAGACTCGCCACCATCCTCCTGCTCTCCCATTGGCTCCATGAGATGGACAGCATCCCTCCCTAGCATGTCCTCCTCCTCCTCTGCCGTCAAGCCATGAGATCCTTCTCTCTAATTGGACAGCATCCCTCCCATCATGCATCTTCTATACGTACGTGCTGGCGTGCTTTAGCTCAGCCACTCCGCACCCGAAACTTTACATTTTTTATGTGTTTTCGTAAAGACGTACGTTATCTGCTGTTTGTCCTCCTCCTCCTCTGCCGCCACTTTCGGAGATAGCCTCACTCGAAAGATAAGCTTCGACATTTTACGTTATTTCTTTGTTTATAGGTCAATTTAGCTTTATTATGAAATTTAATGGGGTGTTTTTGAGGTACCACTGTATATATACAGTGGAGTTTGGTTAGCTCGACGGTCTCGGGGTTGCAAAAAAGCGTCGAGAGAACCAACACCCAATATGGCGATTTATTAGATGAAGCGATCGGCATGCTATAAAAATGTACAAACACTGTATATGTTTGCTAACAACAAAAGGCAGATGTGCACCAACTAACAGCAGAGATTTACCAGTATACAATAAAAAACACCTAGATTCTCCATACAAACCGTTAATTATTTTCTCCAACATTACAAACACAATTTCGCTCTCAGCGTAAACAGTCACACTGTATATGTTTGCTAACAACAACCTAGATTCTCCATACAAACCGTTAATTATTTTCTCCAACATTACAAACACAATTTCGCTCTCAGCGTAAACAGTCACAACATATACGTGAGGTCATCACGCTGTACTAGATTGCATACTTTCTTGCGTTCTGCCTGTCTAATGTGCTTTCTCAACAAATTCGGCTTCGTCCCGTCTTTTAATAACCTTCAATCCGCAGCGGCGCTGAGCAGAGCGCTTCAGAAGCAGGTGTGTGTGTGTGTGTTTATCTACGCCTCATATGGTAACCGCTCGTTACCAACCAATGAGTATGAGGCTTAGATAAACACACACACACACACCTGCTTTTGTTCTGATGCGCTCTCTGCTCAGCGCGTAAGAACAATATGTGCTTTCACTTCAGAGAGTGCTGCGCGGCGCTGAGAGAGAAGCGCATGAGCAGTGAACTAGGTACACTCATGAGACACGAGATAACCATGTGAAGAGGCGAATTTGTCCCTCTTTTGTGCTCGAGATATTAGTGTTCGGCGACATTAAAGAATCGACATTACCCACAAGAAAATACTGAGACAAATAGTTTGCCGGTTCCACTCAAAACGCTCGAGCGCGTAGGATTGGCGAGTTAACCGTGAATCGATGTGCTTTCCACTTCATAGTGCTGCGCGGCGCTGAGAGAGAATATGAGCATGAATATACACTCATGAGACACGAGATGTGTGAAGAGGTGTGTGTGAATGCATGTATGTATATATACATACATAATATATACACGCACACACGCATGCATATATTCTATTAGGATACTTAAAAATTGATGCCAGATCAATTATGACTTGGTGCACGAGTCAATTATGTATTTTTCCCTGCCAGTGTTTTTACCCTAGTAACAGTCATTAAGACGACGCAGTGTGTAATGGTGCTGATGTATAAACATGAAATGAATCCGTAATCACCGGTATATAATGCCTTTGCATGTTCAACAGTAGCTGTGATTCCAGCAAATCATACAGCATCATATACTCCACCTGCACACACGGGTGATCTTTATATGATTCTATTAAATCTTAAAGAATTGATGCCAGATCAATTGTGTTAACTTGGTGCACGAGTCAATTATGTATTTTTCCCTGCCAGTGTTTTTACCCTGTAACAGTCATTAAGAGACGCACATTTGTAATGGTGCTGATGTATAGAACATGAAATGAATCCGTAATGACCGGACATTATAATGCCTTTGCACCAGACGAGTCTTCAACCCTGTTTGAGATGTTTGTCCATCTTCTCCGTCTGCCCAACCTTTTCCATCCAGCCCAGTGATAGTTTTTATTTGAGTTTTTTGTGATTCCCAATGCTTGACAGCCAATGACAGAGGATAGCGCCACATCTGTGGGTACAGCACTCGGGAATACTGCTGGATCACTCTGGTGTACACATGCACCTGTTCAGACTTACAGCATGTTGATTCCAGTCTTTCCACAATGGGGGCTTTTCCGACTGACCCAGAATTGTCCTTCCAAGCACCCGCTGAGGCTTCAGAGAGGTTTAAACCCTTAACCGTGGACAATCCACTTAATAAACATGTGCTTTTGTGTTGCCAGCCCAGTGATAGTTTTCACCGTGAGTTTTTTTGTGATTCAGCAATCTTGACAGCCAATGACAGATGAACTTCACCGTGAACTCTTGTCCTGAGGAGGACAGAACCAGCTCAGCACGTCCATCTACAGAGCAGACGGTGATCTCTCCATGCGAGCCGGCGGTGCACGAGTCCGACCCAGGCCACTCCACCTCACTCACGCCACTGCTGAACTCCTGAGGATGAGCATACCGGAGGAATTAAACTGGATTTATATGAATTCAGTGATAAAAAGTAAAGCTTTACCACAGATTTAGGACAGTCTAACCTTGTTGTTTTCCACCGTTATCAGATTTTCGGGCAAATATGGATGAGTTGCAAACTTGTTTCTAAATGCCAAAGCATTCGATACTAATGACTAAACGAGAGAAAACAAACAGTTACATAAACAGTCTAGATAGATAGACAGACAGACAGACAGATAGATACAGATAAATAGATAGATAGAACAAAGTATTATTTATGGATAGAGGATAGATAGATAGATAGATAGATAGATAGATAGACAGACAGATAGACAGAAGAAGAGCAGACAGATAGACAGATAAATATTAGACAGACAGATAGATAGATAAATAGATAGATAGACAGATAAATAGATAGACAGATAGATACAGATAAATAGATAGATACAGATAAATAGATAGATAGACAGAACAAAGTATTATTTATGGATGGATGGATGGATAGATAGATAGATAGATACATAGATACATAGATAGATACATAGATAGATACATAGATAGATACATAGATAGATAGACAGACAGACAGACAGACAGATAGATAGACAAATAAATAGATAGATACAGATAAATAGATAGATAGATAGATAGATAGATAGATAGATACAGACAGACAGACAGATAGATAGATAGATAGACAGACAGACAGATAGATGGATGACAGATAGATAGACAGATAAATAGATAGATAGACAGACAGATAGATAGATAAATAGATAGATAGACAGATAGATAGATAGACAGATAGATACAGATAGATAGATAGATACAGATAAATAGATAGATAGACAGATAAATATTATTTATGGATAGATGTAGATAGACAGATAGATAGATAGATGGAGATAGACAGATAGATAGATAGATAGATAGATAGGAGAGTGACAGTGGCTGAGAGAGAGAGAGAGAGAGAGAGAGAGAGAGAGAGAGAGAGAGAGAGAGAGAGAGAGAGAGAGAGAGAGAGAGAGAGACAAGTAAAAGTGTGTGAGAGAGCGTTATCTCTGTACTTTATAGTCGCTGATGGTGAATGCTGTTCTCTGTCGGACTCTCTCTCTGGGCTGCAGCGCGTGAGCAGCGGGTGACGAGCATTTCTCTGCCATGAACTCTGACCCGCAGGGCGAGAGCTGGAGTCTGCGCCCGTCAGAGTAAAACACATCCACAGACTCACCCACATACATGATCATAAACCGCACTGAACACATGACACATAGCTGTCTAAACGCAAACACTAAACATCACTGAAGACACAAACATACTCCTCAGAGACTCGAACTGTTGCTGCCGATTTGTAACGGTTCGTCCATACGAGTCGATTCTTTTGAATGAATCGATTGAACTGGTTCACAAACCGAATAGCAGAAATGTTACAAATAAAACGTATTGGAAATGTAGGATTTGATTGTATGACTCGGTTAGTTTACATTTTAAAAAGCAATACTTCAATATGTGGAAGTCATAAGCTTTCTTATGAAGATCCGAATGATCTTAATAAGCTGAATTGGGACAGGGAATTACAATAAACCCCTCCATTGATTAAACTTACTCGATTAAACATCATAATCAGAGACGTTTGCCTACTTAAGAATTTATTGCGATGTCAGGGAACAAATAATCACTGAATCGTTTTGTGATTCGTTTGTTTGAAATGATTGTTCAAAAGAACCGATTTGCAGATATGAATTGGACTGTCTGTCTCCACTTGTCGTCATGTAAATTTTCGCGGTTGACGAAGAGAACGACGCTGATTGGATGAACCGCTTCTTCTTCTGTACTCATTAATCTTTGTTGTCGCCCTCCTCCGGCCAGTGTTGCCAGATTGGCAGTCACGTCCGACCGGAAAAAAATGCACTTGTTGGAACGACGCTGATTGGATGAACCGCTTCTTCTTCTGCTGGTTGACAAAAATTGGGCTGGTTTTTGATGCATCAAAACTAATTAAATGTATATCATCGGAATGAAGACGCATCTGTCCATACTGTGAGCATGAAGAAGTAGAGACAGAGAAACACTTCCTCACCAGCTGCCCTATTTATGAGGAAATTAGAAACAAATTTTATCAAAAAATTTTAATACTTTGCCCTGACTTTAGAAAATTAAGCAATAAAACACAAGTCCAATATTTATTAGGTGAAAAAATAGATTATATCTTGCTAGTAGCAAAATACAGTGGTACCTCGAGATACGAGTTTAATTCGTTCCAGAACCGAGCTTGTAAGTCAATTGGCTCGTATCTCAAACGAATTTCTCCCATTTAAAATAACTGAATTCGATTTAATCCATTCCGGATTTATGAAAAATACCCAAACCATTGTAAATTATGAATAAAGATATGTTTTTAAATAACAAACGTTGGGCTTTTTAATCCGGCCCGCCATTTAACTCGTCGAACTTGTATCAAATCTCCTTCATTTTACATTTCCGCGTAATGTCTCTCTGTCGCGGCTGCAAGCGGCAGTGGCGCTGAAGCTGTGGTCGAGAGCAGGCGTGTGTCGCAAACCCCTCTACACCCCCCACCCCGTCAACAATCGCGAACCGCGCTCAACCCCCCAGTCAACAATCGCGAACTGCGCTCACACGTGGGTAAAACGTGCGAGTGAGCGAGAGATGCTCTCGGATGATGCTCAACCCTGCGCGCCAACTAGCGGGACGCTCCAGAAACACGGCTCCTATCTCGGAATATGGCCCGAGCTCCGGCTCGTATCTCAAAAAACTCGTATGTTAGGCTGCTCGTATCTCGAGGTACCACTGTACATTGATGCCTGTCACAAAAAGAGGGAGGAGTCGACCAACCAGTGATGCGCTCACACACACACACAATCACACACAGAATTCTAAATTGTTAGTAGAATTCTAAAACGGATTGTTCGGAGTACGTTAATGTATGTATATGTTATGTTTGAAATTCTTGAAATGTATGTATATGTTACGTTTGAAATTCTTGAAATGTATGTATATGTTACGTTTGAAATGCTTTGGCAATACATTGTAACAATTGTCCAGCCAATAAAGCACACTTGAATTGAATTGAGACAGAGAGACACACACAGAGAGAGAGAGAGAGAGAGAGAGAGAGAGAGTATTTCAAGTGTTAATGCTTAAACTGCTGATAAATTTGAGTTGTTTCATGATTCTGATTATAAGCTCAAATTCTTAACTAAAAGAAACTGTGATTCGTTTCGTCAGTATGTGATCAAACGCATGAGAAAGCGATTGTTCACTTTATTCCAGCCACTGACGTTTATCATATAATAATTCCATTAAATGCTTTAAATGTGCAAGTTTTTATTCAGGATTACTCTCTTTATGTCCTGAATTGTTGGCTATATTGTTTTAAATAGTAAAATAATATCTTCTCTTGTGTAAGGTGTTGTAGTTAAGAATGCTTTCCAGTATTCAGAGCTTCTGTTTTGTGTGCATTGGTTTGAATTCCATGCATCCGTGTTTCCTGAAGCCGCACTGAAGCCGCTCGCTCCTGCAGGTTCTCTGGTTTGTGTTGATTGTGTCCAGCGTAAACTGTTTGAGCAAACATTCACATCTGTTTGGAGCGATGGCACTTTTTCCGAAAATCAATCAAGCCTGTACGCCTCACACAAGGAAACTCACGGAGCGGCTGTTTTCCCAGGTCCCTGTCCCGGGGAGGATCATACAAGAACTCTTTTGTCATTTCCAACACAGATTTGCCACTAATAAATGAAATAAATTATATCTTTGACAGTGCATTACTATAGTAAGTAGAAAAAATATTTCTAGAAACAAATTTTAGTTTAATAATATAAATTATTCAGTGTATAAATTGAGTGTTTATAAAAGATAGATGGCTTTTAAATCTTAGGATGGTGTCATGAAGATTTTCCTGCTTGAATGTTGATTATTTTCCATTATTGAGGCTCGTCTCTTCCCAGTCTGTCAGAAACGCTCTGTTTAGTTCCTGTCTCTATGAAGCCCCTCCTTCTGAAAAGCACTATATGCTCTGATTGGTTGTTTGGATTGGTGTGTTGTGATTGGTCGAGGGCTTTCAGTGCGTTAGGGAAATGTCCCACCCCTTCCCATAACCACCAGTTTCAACACACGACTAACTAACTCAAGCCCCGCCCCTTTATTATGTGCATGATTTATTATAATGAGGAAAATTGTGACGTGTTTGTTCCCGGAAGAAACTCAAGACTCAATGAAGGTGTTTCAGGAGTTCAGAAACACTGACACTGATAGAGAGAAGAAATGGGGATCAAACGCAACACAAAAGAGAGCCGGAGAAAAGCATATTAGGACTCCTTTAATTATTTAATGAGTTGAGAGGCAATGGAAATGACCCTTATTCAGAGGTCAACCCTAAGCCTAACTTGGAGATAAAGATGGTTTCCCAGTGTCTGCTCAGTTTGCTAATGTCAGCGTATGTTCGGCATGACGAGCACACGCAGCTGACGGACAGAAATACTCCAGCCGCTCTCCCGCCTCTTCACTCCTTCAGTAACAGTAACTCCTCACTGCTCTATTTTTAGCCGGACAGGCTGGACGGGAAGGAAAGCGCTGGGATCGGCAGCCGTAGCTCTGGCCTGCCGTCTGTGTTGCCATGACCGTGGAGAAGATGGATCCCGTGGAAGTGTTTGCGGCCGGAGAGAAAGGCCGTGGGCTCCGCGTCACCAAGCCGCTCTCAGCCGGAGAGGTGGTGTTTGCAGAGGCCAGCTTCGCCGCTGTCGTGTTCGACAGGTAAGATCAGGTTTTGGACGACCGTCGGTGCAGGAACGGCGATGCTGACCTGTTGACATCTCAATGAAAGGATAGTGAATTTCAAAGATAGTGAAGCTATAATAGAAAAAGCTATTATCTCTAATAGTACGTGATTTGATTTGATTTTGTATATTGAATTGGGTGCTGCTCAAAGTGCAAGGGTCCTGTAATAGGAAATGTTTTGGGTTATTTTGCTTTTTGGACATGAAAAGTCTGTAAGTGGCAATGGATTTATCCGCACAAAATAATTGCTATGATCTTGTCAGAAACAGAACGGTCTCACTGTACAGAAATGTGTTCTAAGAGCCTTTTGCCAGAGTTCCCATTATGCTGATTAATGTTCTCTGAATGTTCCAAACTTTAAAAAGTTTTTGTTTTTGCAATTGCATTGTATCATTCTTCAAACGTTATGGGAACGTTACATTGTATCATTCTTCAAACGTTATGGGAACGTTACATTGTATCATTCTTCAAACGTTATGGGAACGTTACATTGTATCATTCTTCAAACGTTATGGGACCGTTACTTTGTATTATTCTTCAAACGCAATGGAGACGTTACATTGTATCATTCTTCAAACCCTATGGGAACGTTACATTAAATAATTCTTCAAACGTTATGGGAACTTTACATTGTATCATTCTTCAAATGTTATGGGAACGTTACATTGTATCATTCTTCAAATGTCATGGGAACGTTACATTGTATAATTTTTTTAATGTTATGGGGTCGTTACCTTGTATCATTCTTCAAACGTTATGGGGACGTTATATTGTGTCATTCTTCAAACGTTCTGGGGACGTTACATTGTATCATTCTTTAAACGTTATGGGAAAGTTACATTGTATCATTCTTTGAATGTTATGGGAATGTTACATTGTATCATTCTTCAACCGTTATGGGAACATTACATATTATCATTCTTCAAACGCAATGGAGACATTACATTGTATTATTCTTACGTTATGTAAATGTTACTTTGTATCATTCTTCAAACGTTATAGGAACGTTACATTGTATAATCTTATGTAAATGTTACTTTTCATTCTTCAAACGTTATAGGAATATTACATTGTATAATTATCCAAATGTTTTGGGAACATTACATTGTATCATTCTTCAAACGCTATGGGAACGTTACATTGTATCATTCTTCAAACGTTATTAGAATCCAGTATTACATTGTATCATTATCGAAACGTAACGGGGAGGTTACTTTTCAATGTTCTGAAACAATAGTAACATTTAAAAAAGGTTAGAGGAACTTCCAACTGAAACATAATGTTTTGGGAACATTATTAAAGACCAGATAAAGTTGAACAAACATTTTATCATCACTGCTGGAGCTGTCGGGTTACATCAGTATTCAAACAATCTCCCTAATCTACATATTTGGAATTGGTGTTTAAATGATGGAAAGCAGCAGCAAATCAACCTGAAGAGACTCATAAACTCATATTCATATCTCTACTTGTGACAGAGCTTCCACTCTCGTGCAGAAACCTCACACGATCAGTTTCGCCTCCATAAAAAGCCAAGAGCCTGTGCAAAAGTTTGCACTGCAGAAACCTCACAGAGCTCTCGACCTTTGACCTGTTAACACAAACATGAGCATCGACACAGAGTTAACCTGGACGGTGCGTGTGGTGACATCAGTCTTTGGTAATGTCATCTTAATATAGACAGCTATGTAAGTCACATGAAGCAATATTTATATAGCAAAGTGTGCAAAGTGACACCAGAAGCTGCTCATTATTACAGCAAAACTGAAATATCTATTAGTCTATAATTTTATGAATAGTGGTTTTAAGTACAAAGAATACTTTATATATTTTTAAATATGAGAGCAGAAATTGTTTTATTTGAGTTTTTCTGGACTTTATTCATTATTTGTTTGGAATCATTGAAATCAATTGGAATCATGCAACTTTTACAATTTTATGCAATTTAATATGCAATTTAACTTTCATTATATTTTCATAAACAAAAAAACACGTCTAATCAATTTATCAACAAAAAATGGCATAATGTAAACTCTATTTTTTATATCTGGATTTTTTCATTTTTCTATGCTCCATTTCCATGTTTTTTGTTTACAGTTTTCTGGGTTCCTTTTCACACTTTCATTATATTTTCATAAACAAAAAAACACGTCTAATCAATTTATCAACAAAAAACTTTTTTTGGCATAATACAGTAAACTCTGAATTTTTCATATCTGGTTTTTTTGCATCCCAAATTTCATTTTTCTATGCTCCATTTTTATGGTTACATTTAATTTTTTATTCTTCAAAAACATGTTTAGTCAACTGAATTTATGAAACGACTGTACAATTTAACATCTGAATTTGCTGATACAATAATCCCTTAGCTTTTAAAGACCCAAGGAACTTTCAATTTTTTTTCCAGACTGTTTTGAATATTAATAGATTTTCATAATCAAAATGCATGTGTGGTCTTAGATTTTTCGGTATGACTGTAATATGTGACACATTATGCAGTGAATTGCAGTGACATCTACAATAATCCCTTAGCTTTCAAACAAACACACACAGCCGCACACGCACGCTACAAGACTGACATTACAGTGAACTTTGGAACATAGATTTTTTTGATTAAGTCAAATGTTCTTCCGGTAACGTTAATAGAAGGTTCATTCAATTCATTTCTGGCAGGTATGTGTCAGTCTCTCTCTGCATGTGACACAGCTGCAGTCCGCCGCCAGCCCTAACACACCACACATGCTCTCTCACACAAACACGTACGTGACAGCACTCTCACACAACACAACACACGCACACTTTCAAACAAACACACACAGCTCGCACACGCACGCACACACACACACACACACATGTGTTTAGTTTGGCCCTGGCTTTGATTGAGCTCAAGCGTTGCACAGATGTGATGAGCAGTACTGGAGCTGCAGGTGTGTGTCAGTCTCTCTCTGCAGGTGTGTCACAGCTGTTTCCGCCGCCAGCCCAACCCTCACCGATGCGCACAGTGCAACTTCGCGCACTACACTGTGATCGTACGTGCCAGCGCGCTGCATGGGATGAACACAAGCAGGAATGCTCTGCCATCAGAAAGATGGGAAAAGCTCCCAATGAGAATGTGCGGTGAGTTCAGTCATGTGATCCTCATCTGTTTAGACTGACCTTTAGCAGTTTAAATATAAGACATTTCCATTCTGTGATGGAACAACGTAGCTGTCAGGCGTGCGTGTTGGAGGGAACGGCAGAGACGAAGATTCAGGATACATATACTTTTATTTAACAAAAAACTTCAGGAATTCACAGTTACACCACACAGCAATGGTGAGAACAGACGCAGACTGAGAGACACACAGGGATTAAATACACACAAGAAGATAAGACACAGATGACAAGACTAATGAGGTGAGTGAAGGTGAAGGGAATGACACAGGGAAAACGACACGAGGGGACAAGAAGAGGGTGGAAACCACAACGCTCAGAGTTCATCTCACAGCACTTTATACTTCAGCTTTACAGACTGTGACAGTAGCACTCTAGTGTTCGTATTAAGGCCATGATGTACTTGTTGTTTTTCGCGTTTAGTGTTTGAAAACCTTTGCCAATATGAACCTCCTGAGTCACTGAATCAGTAATCTTTCGCTTTTAACAAATAACAAAATAAACACACAACAAAAAGCCAGTGGCCTGAGAAACCAGCTGTTCAGAAAGCATCTGATCATAGCTATGTTTGCCCCAGCTCAGAGTTCATCTTACAGCACTTTATACTTCAGCTTTACAGTATTAAACACGAAAAACTGTGTCAGAATCGCTCTCATTTAGAATTACGTGTACTGTAAAACAATGGTGGCCGTTTTTGAAACACTTTGAAGGCAGTTTGCAAATCTTTTGTATCAAGCGTTTCAGAGCGAAACTGCTAAAGTCACTGAATCAGTAAACGGGGCTTTTAACAAACTGAACAGAAGAAAAGATTTATGCCTCGAAGAAGGCGGGGCCTTGAAACCACACCCACTTATTATATCACTGCCTCGGACCAATGGGAGTTCAAAGGTGTTTACCCAGTTTTTTTTACTTAATATTTTTAATAAAAAATTTTGTTACATTTTTCATCATTTCTTTGTGTGTTAGCTTTTATAGGTGTTTGTTTCGGTTTATTGCTAAGGCAGCATTGCTCGTTTTCGTTTAGTTTACGTTTTTCAGCTAATATTTCAGCTTAATTTTAGTGAACAAAAACGTTGTTGGTTTTTGTGAACGATGCTAACCCAAAAAACCCACTGGCCTGATTGAGTAGTAAATGATATTCGTTTGTCAGTGTCTCTTGACGTACATCGGGGCCTTTAGAGTCAGTGATGATAGACTAGTGTTGGTACTGCACCCAAAAAGACAATTAATGTTCATCCTAAAGTAAAAGACATTGATTGGCACTGAATGTGTTGTGATGGCAGTCTGGCCGCTCGTATCCTGTGGCGTATAAAGAAGGACACGGGTCTGGTGTCGGACACACAGCTCACCACCCTCGACCTGCTGGAGGATCACCTGTCCAAGATGTGTCCCGAGGATCTGAAGGAGCTCAAGGTCGACGTGCAACACTTCTATAACTACTGGCCTAAAAAGAGCAAAGTGGTCGGAGAGGACTATGTGTCGCATATCTTTGGTGTGGTAGGCAGAGATTCGTCACTTCTTCGTTTACGCTCCTCCGCTCGGATGAGACAGATGTTTGTGTCGTCCTCAGATTAACTGCAATGGTTTCACGCTGAGCGATCAGAGGGGTCTCAGGCGGTCGGCGTGGGTCTCTTTCCCAACCTCTGCCTGGTCAATCACGACTGCTGGCCCAACTGCACCGTCATCCTCAATCCCGGCAAGTGAGTAGAGGAGAATTAATATCAATGATACGATTCGGATCTGAGGTCAAACTGGTTAAAGCGTGTGTGTTTGTGTGTGTTTCTTTCTCGCAGTCAGACGGCTCTGGATGCTTCATTCCATACGAAGAGAAGGTGGGTCAGTTAAACAATAACATTTGACCTTTGAAACAGACTTGTAGTTCTTGCTCCACTTTATCTCTTTATAGTCCTTAGCAGATTTAAATTGACTTTTTAAAGGGAAAAAACGGTTTAGGAAATGATCAGACAAGCTTCCACACTGTCTTAAAGATATAAACTGGGAAGTGCAAGAAATATAGTCAGAACAAAAAGTCGCAATAACCTTTTTAATTTTGTATTCGGTGGCAGAAACAAGCTTCCACACTGGTGTTATTGTTGTTGAAGAAAGAGTGTTAGCTACAGACAGCACCATTGGCTCTTTGTGTTCTTATTGCTTGTTTTTGCTCTTCTGTGTCTTTGTTGCGAACGCTGTCAGGATCGAGCTGAGGGCCCTGGAAAGTATCTCAGAAGGGGAAGAACTGACCGTGAGTTACGTGGACTTTCTGAACGTGTCCAAGGACCGGCAGCGGCTGCTGAAACAGCAGTATTACTTCGACTGCAAGTGTGAGCACTGCAGCAACGGCACTAAAGACGACCTGATGACGGCTGTCAGAGACGCAGACGGACAGAAGGTTCATATCAGCCAGTGTCAGATCTGAAACAATCAACCTCTATATAGTATATTGAACCATGAAGGGTTCAGGCACATCATTTATAAAGTTTTTTTGGGCTCCAATCATGGGACCGTTGGCAGTCCCTCAAGTCTGCACAGGCACAGGACAATTCAGATTAAATAGTGCCTCGTGTGGAAGCGGATGATAATACAGTCATGCATTTGATGTTAGGATACACTTATTAACACAAACTCCTTTAAATGCAACATAATGGAACAAATAGAAAGTTTTTTTCTATAGAAAATCAACTACCGGTACACTGAGATCAGCAACTGGTTGCAAAAAAAGCCCCTTAATTTAAGAATTGAATATCATTTGATGTTAGGTGATAATTTATTTATAATGATACACTTATTAACACAAACTCCTTTAAATAGCAACATAATGGAACATTAAACAATACATTTATGGCAGCTCTGCCCTTTTCTTATCTTGCAAAAAATTTCAACATTTACTCTCCCTGTCAGCTGCGTGCAAAGCATGATGGGAAGTGGATATCCTGTTCCTAGTTTCAATAATGCCACTTTAACTCGAACATGATAAAATTAGATTGACAACATCTAGAATTGTGTTTTATTGTTTTACTAACTTTGTTTTATTTTAAAACCCCAGTTTTTCCTGTAACTGTAATAGAACGTTAATTCTATGTTATCTGGTCTTTAAAAATGTTCTCAAAATATTTGCACCAAAACGTTCTTTTTTTAAATGTTCCGCATTCTAAAACATTCTAAAGAAACGTTTCATATTGTTTGAACAATGATACAATGTAACCCTCCCTTAGAGTTCACATAACCAAGCAAAAAAACTTTTACATTAAAACATGTGATGTTTTGGACGTTTAGAAATAATGCTTTCATAACTTAATGTTTCCGTTAGGAAAATGTTCTTAGAATATATTTTTGTCTTAGATGGGATAACAGCGCAAAATAAAAAATGCTCAAATATTTGTATGTTGTTTCCTAAACTGGATTCTGTCTGATCTCAGAAATACAGGAGCTCTGACCATAAACGACAGGCAATATTTTCAAGGAACCCTGTTACATACCGTATAAAACTGAGCGATGCATTTTCAGTCTGGCCTTTAATAACGTGCGTAGCTTCTGATCACTGCAGTGTTCAGATGTTCAGCCAGTGTTCACCATGTGTTTGTGTGTGTGTGCAGCCGTCGGCTGAAGCGCTAAAGGAGGCCACGGATCTCAGTCTTCAGGCTCTGGTGAAGATCGAGCAGGCTCGTACTGAAGGAAACTTCCACGAGGTCAAACCTCAACAAAGACAACCTTGAAAGATCTTAATATTTATTGTGATGTCGTTTTAAAATATGCATAATTGACTTGGCTGGTGCTGTGATCTGGTTCTGCAGGTGGTTAAGATCTGCCGCGAGTGTCTGCAGAAACAGGATCCCGTGTTCGGAGACACAAACCTGCATCTGCTGCGCGTCCTCAGCACCGCCAGCGAGGTCCTGTCCTTCCTCCAGCAGTTCCACGAGGCGGCCGGATACGCGCAGCGCATGGTGGAGGGATACGCGTGAGTCTGTGTGCATCCATCTCTCTTCATCACATCCGAACTTGCTATAATGTTAGCAATGTACTAGAACATGCTAAAAAAAACATTATTGACTACTTTGAGTAAAATCTTCAAACTTTTAAAGTTATTTCCAACTTTCAGACAAATAACTGGCTGATGAGCAGTTTATATACAAATCAGCTGTTAAATGTAACCTGTAATATTGCAGTAATGCAGTGGCTTTTCTTCTATAGTTTATAGCTTAAGTTGAGAGTTTTTCTCTTTCTTGGAGTAAAACCGACATGTATGGTAGCTGATATATCCCAAAAAATTGATAACGAATCAGGGTTAGAACTGGATCAAATTGCAATCTTGCGAGCGTAACTTTGTGTCAAAGCCCAGGCCTGGTCAGATCCAGCAGGAATGACCTCTGTTCATCCAGTGAAATCCAGTAATCTGCTGATTTCCTGTAAATCTCTTTAATTCGCATCACCTGTGCTCCAAATATCAGGTCAGTCAGACAATCATTTCCCTGTTCCTGGTCTTAGGAAGCTTTACCATCCCAATAACGCCCAGCTGGGCATGGCCATCATGAGGGCGGGCGTCACGCACTGGCACGCGGGGCTGATCGAGGCCGCTCACGGGCTGATCTGTCGCTCCTACGCCATCCTCATGATCACACATGGAGCTCATCATCCCATCACCAAAGACCTGGAGGTGAAACAAGGGCTGCATGCGATACACAACCTTCATCAGTCAGTGTGTTCCTCCTGTTGACCTTGACGAGGCATGACTGTGAGACATACAGTGTGTCCTTTTGACTTGAAATGAATATTTAAAATCAAGTGTTCATCAGAGTTGTTCAAGACCTAAGGACTTTTGTCACACTTGAATTAGGAATACACACACACACACAAACTGACTGGATTCAAGGAATTATGTGGTTGAAACATTAAAAAGTAACAAATCCTTTCCTCCCAGGTCAGTTTGACCCCCGTAGGAATTAATGGAATGTGAGGATTTTTTTTTTATCTGTCAAAAAAATGTTAACTCTCACACACATACACTCTCACACATACACTCTCACACAGACACAGACATACACACTCACACAGATACAGGCACACACACACACACACACACACTCTCACACACACACTTTCACACACACACACACACACTCTCATACATACACACTCAAACACACACACACACACACACACACACACACACTAACTCTCATACATACACACTCACACACACAAACTCTCATTCATACACACACACACACACACACACACACACAGGAATTCTCATTGTAATGGGAATTCCTAGGTGTAAATAATTCATAATTTTAGCACATTCTTTCAAGATAAATTCAAGGATGGGCCAAAATTATTTATTAATAAAATCTTAAAGTAAATTTTTAAATTGTAAATACTTAAAATTTAAAGTAATTTAAATTATAAACCGAACAAAATATGATTGCATTAAAAAAGTGACTTTATAACAGGCCTGAAGAACAGTAAGACAAATTCTGAAGAAAAAATAAAAGACAGTGATGTAGACAGTGAAAGCAAGCATGATATTTTAATTTTAATAAAAGCAAAGTGTTGGTACAATTTGAACACAATTCACAGTGAATGAAACTTTTTTTTTAAGGCAAGACACCACAGATAAACAGGGAACAGTTTGTAACTAATAGATACCGCCATATTTCCCCCAGTTGATTATTATAATTTTTCCAAAAATGTTATGTGCAAATATGCAAAATTATCTCATTAAAAATTCACTCATTTCCAGAGCAGAAATCTGAGCAAAACAAATACATTTTCACCATGTTTTTAGGAGTAAAATTGAGTACAAGGGAATGATATGAACAAACCTTCAAGATATGGATATGTGTAAAACAATGGTTTTCCTGTAATGTCTCGCCTTAAAACAACTAAACAGAGATAGATCAGTTCAGTAAATCACACACACATTTCCTGAGTCACTGTGAATGATTAAGGATTTTAATTGAAGAGAAGCACATGAGAATGAGTTTGCGATCTTGGATGATGTGAAGTGTGTGTTTTCAGGCGATGCGGACGCAGACGGAGATGGAGCTTCGTCTGTTCAAAGAGAACGAGCGCGTCTATCAGAGCATGAGGGAAGCTGTGCTCGCGGACAAACCCATGAGCGTCGCTGGAGAACACGTGCAAATCAAAGCCACTTCATGAGCCTGATCCTCCGGAAGCTGAGCAAGAAACCTGTCTGAATCTGCGCTCTAATAAAGGCATTTTCAACTGATCACATTGTGCACTTTTGATTGAATCTAGTCCAGGTTTAAGAAAACCGCCTACATCTGCATTTCCAAACAAACACAAGTGAGACGATCAGGAGATGCGTCTGCTGATCCTCTTGTACACGATGCCATCGAAGCTGAGGACCTGAAAGCACACGGCACAGGCGTCAGTGATGGGACGGACCGTGATGATGATGATGAAGATAATGAGTCTATACTCACGTTCCTGATCGTGTCTCCGTCCAGCTCCGTCACAGACTCGATCCCCTTCACACACGCACTCAGCTTATTCCCGTCCATGTGAACCACCGTCTGACACAAACACACCAGCAGATCTCAAACACCTCATCATCTCACAGAACATGACAAAAACGTGAATCAATCACTCCAAAAATAAGTCAATCTATTTGATTGCTAAATATATTCTTGTTTAACGCCAAGAATATGATGCAATTAATTTGATTATTCAATCTATTCATATTTCACTCCAAAAATATAATTAAATCGATTGATATTTCACTCCAAAAATATTATTCAATCTTTTCATGTTTCACTCCAAGAAAATAAATGTTATTTTGATTGAAAATTATGGCTAATTTAAGCAACTTTAAGATTGGTTTGCATTGTGACATAATTTCCTCCCAAATTATATATATATATATATATATATATATATATATATATATAATTGGCATCAGTTTCCACACACACAAAAAGGTAAGCAGCATGTACAAATCTTAATATTTCCATTCTGAATATGAATGATATCTGTCGGCAGACTCAGATCTGACTCACTTTAGCTTTTTCTCCAGTGAAGGTCTCCAGCTCACACTCCTCTCCCACAGTGAACGAGTACAGGATCACTTTAGTTCCCGCCGTCACCGTCACCTTGAAGTCATTCCCATCCTGCTGGATCTCGGAGATGCTCTTGATGTCTTTGCCTTTCTCGATCTCCTCCTCCGGCAGCCCTGAACACAAGATTTCAAGCGTCTGACTCCGGCTGACCAGGATTAACATGCATGCCTGCGTTTCTGTATGTGTTTTCTCGTGACAGTCTTACCAATGGCCTTCATGAAAGCCTCAAAGTTCTCGTGTGACTCCAGCTGATATTTCCCAGTGAAAGCCATCAGAATCTGCAGACAGACATCAGGATAAAACATTCAATAACACACTCAACGGATCTGAGCTGATGACAGCCAATCAGACGCCTCGAGATGACTGACATCAAACATCCCAGCAGACAGGGAACGTTCTCTCAAGGTTCTCTCAATGTTATGAGCAAATGTTCTTCCAGTAACATTAGTTGAACATTTATTCAAAGTTATCTGGTTCTCAAAAACATTATTTATATATATAAACTTTATTACAGGCTCTAGGCCCAACAACAAGACATACAACATCAAGTAAAAAAGCAAAAACAAAACAAGGCATAAGTACATACACACCTACAGACATACTTTGATTCATGAGAGCCTTAACAGGCACCCATACCAATGTTTCCACAAATGTGATTGATATCTCACCGAGCTACACCTAGGCTTGTGAGCATCATTATAATACAATTTTGAGATTCATCAAGCCGGGACATGTATACATCATTCATGGGAAAAAATTCTGAAATGTTTTAGTTGTATTTTTTTAAATGTTTTTACTTGTTTTAGAACGTTCAGAAAACATTCAAATGTAACGTTCCCATAATGTTTGGAGAATGATACAATGTAACATGCCTATAACGTTTGGAGAATGAATGATACAATGTAACGTTCCCAAAACGTTTGGAGAATGATACAATGTAACATGCCTATAACGTTTGGAGAATGAATGATACAATATAACATTTGAAGAATAATCAAATGTAACATTCCCATAATGTTTGGAGAATGATAAAATGTAGCGTTCCCATAATGTTTGGAGAATGATCAAATGTAACGTTCCCATAATGTTTGGAGAATGATACAATGTAACGTTCCCATAACGTTTGGAGAATGATACAATATAACATTTGAAGAATGAAAAAATGTAACGTTCCCATAACGTTTGGAGAATGATACAATATAACATTTGAAGAATGATAAAATGTAACGTTCCCATAACGTTTGGAGAATTATACAATATAACATTTGAAGAATGATAAAATGTAACGTTCCCATAACGTTTGGAGAATGATACGTTAATTTTAACTTTAATTTTACGTTCACATAACCAAGAAAATAATTGACTTTTTCATAACTTAGTAAGAACGTTAGTAAAACATTCTTAGAACATATTTTCCTTCACATGTGAAGAAGCTTTAATTATTTTATGATCAAGTTTGATTTTTTTATTCCAGTCGTCACCCATAAAACCCCAAACATATATTTTCAATATCAATAATATTTTTTAATAACAGTTTTTACAAGGACAACATAAATATGTTCTAAGCACATGTCACTAACATTCCCATTGATTTATGAAAATGTTATTTCTCAATGTTCTCTGAAAATGTCCAATTTTTTTAATATTTTAAATGTTTTTCTTGGTTGTGAGAACGTTACACATGAATGTTCTCTAAAACAATAGTAACAGTTACAGACGTTAGACTTACCGTTAATGACTCTCTGATTAGACTCTCCGATCCGGCTGAGCAGATCCTGTGGGAATGCTGTGTTTTAGTTCAACGGGTTGTTTTCAGAGAGCATTTCTTACATCAGACTTTAAACCTATCAATGCACAATACGATTATATAAAGACAGATTATGATTGAGCCACTGAGAAAAGCTCCAGTGTGGAATAAATGTCCAAAGGTTATGCTGAAATAAAGACATTCACACAACTTTTCTTAAACATATTTCTTATAATTAAGAAAAAGCTGAAAAGAGTTTCAGACAACAATGATTTATCAAGGAATAACAAAATACAGCAGAAATGTCACAAACCTAATGTCACAAACTATCATCAATCATGACACTTTTGTTATTTTTTTTGTACATTACCTGTTGTTTCATGAATAGTAGTTATACTCGTTTTAATTCTGCTGAAAATAATAGACATCAATTAATATTCATCATATATATATATATATATATATATATATATATATATATATATTTGTGTGTGTGTGTGTGTGTGTGTGTGTGTGTGTGTGTGTGTGTGTGTGTGTGTGTGTGTGTGTGTGTGTGTGTGTGTGTGTGTGTGTGTGTGTGTGTGTGTGTGTGTGTGTGTGTGTGTGTGTGTGTGTGTGTGTGTGTGTGTGTGTGTGTGTGTGTATGATCATTTAAATGATTGATTGATGGAGTAACTAATTGAGGATCTTAAAAATAAAGGTCTTTATGTCACACTGTTAAATATCATAACTATTGTAATAAATCCATGTGATGTGAAGGATCTTCATGAACCATCATTGCCAGTAATGGCCTTTGAAGGTTTGAAGGTTTATGTGTAAGTCTTTCATTAAAAAAAAACCCCACCCCAAATAAAATAAAAGTATGACAACTAGCCCCGGTCTCCCCTCCAATCAAACCTGCATCAGCTACATTACATCATTAATGAAATCCCTGTCATGATTAAGCACTTCTCTCTCAAACTTTTAAATTGGCTGAACCAAATGTAATCATTAGCCTATATTATATCACTATATTATCTGTAATATGTAAAAACATTCTACTGCCATTAATTGTTTAATAGTAGATGTTTTTTCTTATGTTTAGATCTGTTGGGAGTTGTATTAAGTTTAGTGTTTAGAAACTCTCCGCTGTAATCATAAACGACTGATTAATTATCATGTGTAAAGTAACATGAGTCACGTGGGAGTGACGTCACCCCGCTGCTTCCGCTTACAACATCATTTACTGCTGAAAAAATATACAGTGGACTTTCACAGTCATTCTATCTGAAACACAGCGAAAAGTAAAAATATGGGAATTATTATTTAGACCAATTGCGTCAGATTTACTGTGATCCGCCCAACGCTGATCGCGAGGTTGCCAGATCCTGTTATTTTCTCCTTTTTGTTAATAAAAAAAGAGGTTGCCAGATTCGCGATAACCACACCCCTTTGCACAAATACCACTTCCATCGCCCAAACCACGCCCCAATATCGAAATACCACGCCCATCACCTTAAAGTCACGCCCCTTCATACATTACATGTTTCAGTCATCTTTATGCGTTAAACACACTTACAAAACACATAATTTAGCACACTTTAATGTAAAATCATTAAGTAAATACAATAGAAGAACTTCAGTCAAATACAGTTTATGTAATATGTCAAACATTCAATCTGCAAGAGAAAATAGAGACAAATATGTCAGTCTTGCTGTTTTCTGTAAGCTCAGGCTCCAAAACAGTGACAAAATTCACATTTAGACGAGATAAATATTCAAAACTTAGTCTCTCACTTCTGGTAATATTTTGATGACATCACTGTGTATTTCAGCTACATCAGATTTTCGGTCCAATCAAACGCTCTCTAGAATCCGAAGCCCCGCCCCCTACATTATCAACAGACGCTGAAGCTGCGGCTCAAATCAGTCACTCGTTCACACACTGTTTTCTACATGAACGGCTCATAGCCACTATATAGGGGACGGGGAGAGATTCAGACAGTGTGAATAACTTTCAGTGGGGGAATGAAGTCTGGATTGACGTTAGTGTCAGTGAAGCGCCGCAGATCCATATGATTCGGATCATATGATGGAGAAACACATCGACCCGTTTGAGTTCTGCACAGAAGCATGTCTTTTAAAGAGATATGGAGGAGATAAGAGGAAAAACAATTAGACATTAAGAGAAAACTGCGGCTTTATCGAGCTGATATAAACTAAACGCAATTGGCTGTTTAAAGAAGGGGAGGAGCTACTGGATATGCCCCGCCTTGACTTCCTGTATTAGTGGGTCTGTAAATACAAACATTTGTTTTGTTGGAGCTTAAGCAAAATTCTTAAACTCATCATAAAAGTGGAGTTTCTCTAACCTTTTCTGGAGTGAATTGCTTCAGGAACAAGAACAAATGTAGGCGGGGCTTGATTGTGTCTGTGAGGAACTGATTGTATGGTTATGGTTTGCTATTGGTGGATCTCATTTGATTGACAGGTTATTGCCCCGCCCTGACTTTCTGTTTGAGAGGAGACACATGAAATAAAGCTGTGCGTCTCCAGGCATTTCAGTGGGACTTTAAATTCCACAGGAAAAGACTTGGCAACCCGTTCAGCAAAGCACAGCATCAGATCCGGGTGAGTGCCACAGCCACTGCTTCTGTCTGACCAACTGCTCCTGTTCCTCAACTGTAAGTCGCTTTTAAATGCATAAATAGTGTGCATGAATAATAGCATGAATTTAAAGTCAGGAGTGAAATCAAACTGGAAACAGCTGAAGCAAATTAAAAAGAAAGGTTTAATAATGTAGCACAACTGACCTTTGATCTTCACATGTAATGATTTCTGCTTGTTTGATTGTTCGAGTAAAACTTCAGATTACAGGAAGATATTCAATCTTCAGTATCTTCAGTAGATAAGATTAAGTACAGAAGATCAAATCAGTGAATATGCACTAAAATAACTTCAATAAAACTGTATAGAAACTATATAGAAAAAAACAACTAAAACTTTAATAAAGCTTAAAATGAAAATTTAAAATATAAAGATAAAACAACCTTTCAAAATATTAATAAAACTGTAATAGTATCTGTGATTGTTGATTGACAGTGATTGTTGGGTGATGCACGTGTGTGAATGTGGACTGGTTCATGAATATTAATTTGCACAAAGATTATGTATGTAAGATGAAGTATTTTAGACATAAATATGAGAGCATGAATGTATGGCCTGACCCTGCAGGATGCGTTACTGCAGCACACGTGCTGGGGTCCGGGGCCACAGCTTCAGAGATGTGCTGTTCTCTGGATACGCTCCAGACGGAGGGATGTTCATGCCTGAGAGCATCCCATCGCTGTCCTCTGAGACGCTGCGGCTCTGGAGACATCTGTCCTACGAGCAGCTGCTGTGTGAGATCTGCTGCCTCTACATACCGGAGCAGGAGATCCCACGACTCCATCTGCAGGGTGAGACACCGAAGCCTTCCCCCAAAACTCACAGCAGAACTACAGTTCTTCACTCGGACTGTAGTATCTTTATATCTTGCAATTCAATTTTTTTCTGTGTTTATGGGTCAAAATTATGACAATAAATAACAGAGTTTAAATCTCTGATTCCCCCCCCCCCCCCACCCACAATTCAGACTTTTTTCTTGCAATTGCAAATTGTCATAAAAAGTCAAAATCTTTTTACATTTTTTAATTCTGTTGTCGAGGTTTTGCTGCTGTAGTGGCAGATTGTATTTCAGAACGAGTGTCCAGAATAAATGGCATTCCATAATGCTGAGATGATCAGAACTGTTTGCCATATGCTGTAGAATTTATCAGTGTATCTAAATCTCTCCGTGTGCAATACAGTTAAGACCCGAGGACCAGATGTGTTGAATGAAGAGCAGGAGTCAGAAGTGCAGTCAATAGAAGAAATTTTAGTGAAGTTTAGTTTGCAGTTTCATCTGCAGAAGCTTCAGGTCTCACAAGGAGTTCGTAGGCCGCCCCACATACAATAACATTGTTACAGCAATTATACTCCAACAGAGGGTGCTAACTACGTCAATGATGACGGTTAAATGATTCTGATTGGCTAAGAAAGAAAGATAAACAAAACTAGTAATTTTCCACACAAGTTCAGACTGAAGCATATCTTCGTTGATCACATGGTTGACGGGTTAGTGACGTGGCTCCAACTATCAACAGAAACACTACCCAAAACATTCTGATAACATGTTCTATCTGGTGAGATGTGCAGACAATATTCATCATTACTCTATGGAAAAATACAGAGAAGTAAAGAAAGGTTTTAACTAATAAAAATCCCTAACTTGATTACAAATCACTCTTTACAAATCATTCAAATAAGAAAAAGGAAAAGAACATATGAAAAATAAGACAAAGAAAAGAATATAGGTATAAATAAGAAAAATAAATAATATGCAAGCAGAAATGGATTTCCGAATCGTCTCCACACCGAGGAACAGTAAGGTATGTTTTCATCTCTCCAAAACTCCTGTCTGTGTCTCTGTAGAGCTCATTTCACAAGCGCTGTCCAGCTTCTCCATACCAGATGCAGTGCGACTGGTCCAGCTGAAGGACTCTCTGTCCATCCTGGAACTGTTCCATGGAGAAACTCTGGCGTTTAAGGATCTGGCCATGTCCTGCACCGCTCAGTTTCTGCAGTACTTCCTGCATAAAGACAGCAAACGGGCCACAATACTTGTAGGTAGGGAGTAACGCCCGTCTCAGATCTACACGTCTCGTGTCCCATGATGGAGATTCAGATCTGATGTCCTTTCAGGAACGTCCGGTGACACGGGCGGCTCGGCCATCAGAAGCGTGTTCGGTCTGAGTGAAGTGGACATCGTGGTGGTGTTTCCTCGTGGACGCGTCACCAGAGTACAAGAACTGCAGATGACCACCAGCATTTTAGTCTTGTTTTGTAAGGAGACATTTCAACAGTGTGACGTGGATCTATGCATTTTTTGTTGTAACAGCGGACGGGACGTCCGATGACATTGACGTCCCACTGAGGAAGCTGTTTACAGACGCAGAGCTGGTGCGGCGACATGGCCTCATGAGTCTGAACTCTGTTAACTGGTCCAGGATTCTGGTACAGACGGCTCACTTCCTGTTCGCTTACCTCCAGCTCAGTGGGCCGTGGGCCGAAGGAGATGTGCTGCCCGTGCTGGAGGTGCTGGTGCCCACGGGAGGGGCAGGAAACATCACAGGTGCGCAGGCGCAGTCCCACCAAATCTGCCAAAATCACAATAAATTATGTTTTCATGACTATTAAGTCATTCCTTACTTAATCTTCCTTAATGTAACCAGACAATAGAACGAGCACCTAAAATACAACTTGTTTCTGGGTTTTAGGACTCCCTTACAGAACTGAATGTGTTTTATGGAGTAAACGTTTGTCTGGATGATTGATCATTATTGTCTGTGTTCAGCTGGATTCATCACGAAGCTGATGGGGAATCCCCTCTCCGGCTCGTTGCCATGGTGAATGCCAATGACATCGTTCACCGTGCGGTCCAGAGCGGAGATTTTCTCCATGTCAAACACAGTCAAGCAAACTCTGGCTCCGGGCCATTGACATCCAGGTGAGTGTGAGAGTGAGAGTGAGTGTGAGTGTGAGAGTGAGTGTGAGTGTGAGTGAGAGTGAGAGTGAGAGTGAGAGTGAGAGTGAGAGTGAGAGTGAGTGTGAGAGGAGGTGAGAGTGAGAGTGAGAGTGAGAGTGAGTGTGAGAGTGAGAGTGAGAGTGAGTGTGAGAGTGAGAGTGAGTGTGAGAGTGAGTGAGAGTGAGAGTGAGTGAGAGAGTGTGAGAGTGAGAGTGAGTGTGAGAGTGAGAGTGAGAGTGAGTGAGTGAGAGTGTGAGAGTGAGTCGTGAGAGTGAGAGTGAGATGTGAGATGTGAGAGTGAGTGTGAGAGTGAGAGTGAGAGTGTGAGAGTGAGAGTGAGAGTGTGAGTGTGAGAGTGAGAGTGAGTGTGAGTGTGAGTGAGTGTGAGAGGTTGAGAGTGTGAGAGTGTGAGAGTGAGTTGTGAGAGTGAGAGTGAGATAGTGAGAGTGAGAGTGAGAGTGTGAGGAGGTGAGTGTGAGAGTGAGCTCGTGAGTAGTAAGTGAGAGAGAGTGAGTGAGTGAGAGAGACGAGAGTGAGAGAGAGTCGAGTGAGTGTGAGGAGTGATCGTGAGTCGAGAGAGTGATTGAGTGTGTGCTGTGAGAGTGAGAGAGTGAAAGACTTGAGTGTGAGAGTAGAGTGATTGTGATGCTTGATGTCCTGTGAGCGAGCAGTAGAAGAGAGTGAAGAGTGAGCTGTGAGAGCTGAGAGTCTAGAGTCGTGAGAGTGAGTGTGAGAGTGTGAAAGAGTGAAAGTGTGAGAGAGTGAGTCGACTTGTGACCTTGTGTGTGAGAGCGTGAAAATATGAGACCAATTCAAATTCTGTTGTAAACCCAGCTAACTACACGTTAACGTAAACGTTAATCATTTCTGAATGTTCAAAGAAAAAAAAGAAAAATTCTTGGTTATGTGAATGTTAAGTAAACGTTACATTGTTTCGGTCTTCAAACATTATGGGAACGTTACTTTTGAATGTACTAAATGAAACAAGCAGCAATATTAAAAAATGTAAGACAAACATCCAACTAAAACATTTAAGAAAAAAATGCTCCATGAATTATAATGTTGACCAGATAACACTGAATAAATGTTTTATTAACGTTACCGGAAGAACGTTTGTTCAGAACCTTCTGATAAAGTTCCCTGTTTTAAAAAGATAATAGTGTCGTTATTTAGTTCAAGCTTTGTCTCTCATCCGATTGTATAATTTGTACAGGACACTTCAAAGCAGCTTTCATTAATGTTCATAATATCTTAATTGTCTGATGTCTGATGTTGTAGTTGTGTGAAGTGTTGTCGTCCGGGTCGGTGTCTGATGACGGGATACTGGAGACCATGAGGAGATGCTGGCAGGACAATCACTATCTCATCTGTCCTCACACCGCTGTGGCCGTATGGCGACACTACCAGCGTCCCATCACACCAGGAGAAAACAGGTTACACACACACTCACACAAACCCACTCACTCTCTCTCTCTCACACACACTCTCTCTCACACTCACACTCTCACTCACACACACGTTATACACACTCAACGTCAGAAAGATTACAGGTTTGCTGGTATGATTCTGCACTGCTGTTGTCTTTAAGCATGTGAAGATCACACTATTATGCTTATTCTTAGCCAGTAATTACTCTTTCTGTTTTTGAATTTAATTTCACAGTGTAATTAAGCTCTTTGTATTCAGATGTTGCATAGCGACCGCATCACCAGCCAAGTTTCAGGAGGCCGTGCAGCGGGCCGGTTTGACCCTTGACCTCCCTAAAGCAGTGCAGGCACTGGACATGCTGGAGACGCGTTACGAAGTTCTGCAGCAATCGGACGACTGGGAGTCCAAACTGAGACGCCTCATCGAGTCCATCGGCGCAGAGAGACGGCCGAGACCAGGGTCTGACGGGAAGGGCTTTTAAAGATTCACAGCAGTTTTTAAGTAATGACTGTCGTGTGGATATAAACTCATGATAATCTAGTGGTGTCATTTTATTGTATGCATGGAGTTCAAATCCTGATACAATATACATTTTTATAATGAAACTATCAAAATGGCAAATTAACTCCAGCATTTTCATATATAGAGAAAAGCAGAATCAACTTTTTAATTACAACGTTTGTGTTTCATAAGAAAAACCAATGCCCAAATACAAATATCTATTATTATTTATAATAGAACTTTATTGAACTGTAAGAATGACAACAATGTCTTCAGATCCAGTTACTCACTGAATTATCAACCCGAAGCGAGAATGTTATTAACATTATTAACACTTTACTGTTGCTATTCCAGCACATTATGAATATTATAGTCCTGCACTGCGTATGAACCATCAGACGCTCCGTACCTCTGTGTTTGGTGATTCAGATGCTGCTGGGCATCATTTTGAACAAAAACTGACATTTAAATGAATGTATAATTCATGCCTCATTAAAAGCTGAAGCTCTGAAAATTACTTTGAACATTTTGGATCGCTGCATGAATTAACATTATTCAAAATGGCTAAATTAATTTTGCACTTACAGTAATCACTGAACGTAATGATTAACAATGTGAGTGTGAGAGAGTGAGTGTGTGTGTGTGTGTGTGTGTGTGTGAGAGAGAGAGAGTGTGTGTGTGTGTGTGTGTGTGTGAGAGAGAGAAAGTATGTGTGAGTCTGTGTGAGAGTGAGTGTGTGTGAGTCTGTCTGAATGTGAGTGTGTGTGAGAGTGAGAGTCTGTTTGAGTGTGTGTGAAAGTGTTTAAGAGTGAGTGTGTGTGTGTGAGAGAGAGTGTATTTGAGTGTGTGTATCTTTGTGTGTGAGTCTGTCTGAATGTGAGTGTGTGTCAGAGTGAGAGTGAGTGAGTGTGTGTGTGTGTGTGTGTGTGTGTGTGTGAGTCTATGTGAATGTGTTTGAGTGCGTGTGAAAATAAAGCTGGGTGTTTATTGCACTATAAATGTTTTAGTGGAGCTGAACATTTGGACTTTGGTTCTTCTGGTGTTCAAGCGTATAGACGTGCTGATCATAAACTCACAGACACACAAGCGCTCCGGTGTGGCCTTGAGTGAAACAGCCGTCAGTCATTTCTCAATGCTTTTACACTTTCCACCTCCACGATACACTCTGGGTCACATTTCTAGTTTTATTGGCAATTTCCACCTTCTTTGAGTGGTTCTCAACAACTACCGAATAAATTGTAAATGCTTGTATTGTAATATATGACTAATTTTATATATTACTCATTTATTCTACCAATGATTAAACTGTACAAGATGATGAGTTTTGTGAGGAACGAAACTGCCTTTGAGCTGCTTCGTGAATACAAACTGTGTTTATGATTGCTACTATACAGTGATTATGTGTCAACACACTGTTCCTTGATTTAAATCACTATTATTATTCAGAGCCTTCTAAACTACTTTAAATGTTCTGATCAGGCTTTTTCAAGCCAAAAAAATGTGTCTTGGCAAACTTTTTAAAAGCTGAACCTGTGCACAACCCATAACAGTGACAGTAACGTGTTTTAGGGCTGTTTTAGAGTTTTTATATGTGGGAGAGTTAGCTAGTTAGCTAGTTTTGTTTTGCAGACCAGGCAACCTCGAGAACAGACGAGGCTGACAGATGTAAGGAAGGAACATGTGGGCTAAGAACAGCTTAGCAACTGCATGTTGTGCATGGGCAACTGTAGAAATGTGCAGATCTAATTGTGTCTTTATGAACTCAGCGCAGATGAAATTCACTAATACAGAGAAATCCTTTAATAGTTACAGTCAAGCTATCATCAGTACACTTCTACTAATATCTCCTATGCATTAGCCATACAAATATCTAGCGGCTATACAAAGTTGGTTTACAAAAGGTCGATGGTGGTTGTTGGTGGGCGGCTCCTCCTGAGATGATGTCACTCCCCTGTGAGGATTTCATTGGTGGATTCTGTAGGGGTGGGCGTGGCTTGGCAGGTGCAGGAGCTTCAGCAGCAGATCTTGGCTTGAGGCCGTGCCGTCGCTCTCTCCATCCACACACGACTGATCCACACTGCAACCCTCTGATTTACATACACAAATTACTGATAACATCCAGTCCTTTGACGAGCCACGATGAAATACCACTGTGCTCCGGTAAAACATTACTGATACCTCCTTTTACTAAGAATCACTTTCCTTGCCATGTTTTCTAACAGCTCATAACTACGGATGCCAGATTTATGATTTTGATGGAATCGGTCAAAACGGTCTGAAACTGAGGCAATCCAGTTTGATGCATTCGGGCAGTTCACCCACACACTGAATTGTTTTTACACACCAAAAAAGTAGCGTGATTCTTTATAACTCAGACCTCGGGTTTTTGAAAAAGTTCAGTCAAACTTATTCACCTCAAGAAACGGAGGCCTACGATCAATCAGTTCCAAATAGAAACACAAAAACTGTGCGGACAGAAAGAATATAAGTTGTCAAAAAGACTGAACCAAAAATTTGGTGATAATAAAGCATAACGGGATGATTTATGCTGCATTAACTAACATGCAAAAATAAGAAAATAAAACAAATTAAGAACAATTATCTATCAGTTAAGTGACAAAATTCTACTTGATAATAACATTTTAAAACAAGACAAAAGCACTTTAAAAAAGGAGATACTATAACTAGATAAATGTCTTGAAACCAATGCAAAAATACATTAGAACATAATATTATAAAAATCTTTGTGACAGAATGTGCAAACATTGTTTTCCAAAAATAAGAATCATTTTGCTCTTAAAATAAGAAAAAATATCTTGAAATTTCTGATTTCAGGATGAACTGAGACAAAATATACCATTCACTTTTATCCTTCATTCATTTAAAGAAATTAACAGAATTGGCAAATGTTTCTAAGTCAGAAAATTCACATTATATTTACTCAAAACAAGCAAAATAATGTTTTACTTTTAGTTCTAGGCGAGTTCATTTATCCTAAGAGCGAAAACATGATTTATTGCCTTATTTCAAGATTTGACTCATTAAGATTTCAGTTTTTTGTGTGTACCAAGATGAGGAAATGTTAAAAGTCGTTATACCCTGAGTAAGCAAAGTCAGTAAGTTTTAGTCCAGTGCAACAGCATTACGTACCATTTTCAAGAAAAAGAAAATCCCCCTAACATGAGGGTTAAGATATGAAACAGGTGAAGCTCACCTGCATCACAACAGACTCCTGGAGCAGCGCAGCGTCCTTCATAACCACACGCTTTCCCAGACACCTCGCATGGAGTCGGCAGGAAATCCTCCTCCAGACAGCGGAGCGTTTCTGGCGAGCCCATCAAACAGCCGATCCCTTCACCACAGCAGATACTGGGACCAAAACACCGGCCGCGGTCACCAGGACCACACGACATGCACTACAGAAGATGAGGACGTTATGCATCTTCATCGTTCAAACTCATGCCTTGAGGAAATGAATGAACAAACCTGTCGAGACGGCCAATCCTGTACGGCTCGTTTGCCGCCGATGGGGCAGTTAGAGATGTAACAGGCCGGGCAAACGGACAGCAGACACAGCAGACAAACCGTTGACAGCAGACCTCCAGACATATCTGTGCCAGAAACCCAAACACAACACAACTCAGCAGCCTCTCAATACAAAGCTATTTTAAAAGAAGATGCACTACTTACTTTCCCACGGCTGAACTGGACAGCAAAGAAGAGACTGGGCTTTTGAGCAACAATGTTCATTTGTATGGTGTGAGGAGGCTCTTTTTATACCTCTTTGCTCTTTTTGTTGCGTGATATTATTACATTATTACCTGTTAGCTACAATCAGGGAGCCATAACTATCTAAATGTTAATGATGTGACCTGATTAGGTCAGTGGACCGGTCACTGCGCTGTCCAGTAACGGGGATGTGCGTCATTAGTGGCCCGTGATCAGGCATATGGTGCGAGAAAGCTGAATGGCAGCTGTTAATTAACTAAAGAACATTCATTTTAGAGCTTTCTGAAACTTCACTCTTAAACAAAAATAAAGTTTCCAAAAGAAGGCTTTCGCAACATTTTCCAACGTTTTTTGGTTCCCCAAAAAAGCTTTTCCTTCAAAGAACCAAATTTTCTCAGAGTAAAGACTCATTTTATAATCTTAGTAACCTTTTTCCACTGTAAAGTTCAATGGATTGTTTTTCCTATGTCTCAAACCGTAGAGAGTGGCGTTTGCAACATTAAGGTCATGGGTTCGATTCCCAGGAAAAGCAAGAACTGATTAGAATGTCAATATGCTTCTTGAATGCAATGCAAGTCTCTTTGGATAAAAGCGTCTGCTAAATGCAAGAATGTTAAATCGCTTTTTATTTTTTGCAATAAGTGCAAACCGCCTGCCTTGTTGACACTAACTCCGCCCACTGACGTCTAATTGGGCCAGACAAAATTACAGAAGACACTGGTTTGTCAACAGTAGCAAATAGCATCTAACTACTAAAAGTGAGTATCTAAGTATCTAAGATACTAAAAGTATTTACACTTAAATACTTCTATTTTTGACATAGTATTAATTGAGTCAATTGCTATTTAAACCGTTTAAATTGACACTGCCTTATTTTTAAGAGTTGTTCTTTGACTTCCAGCATTGGTGATAAAGGAACTGCATGAATTTTTCTATATTTCTCATCGTTTCTATATTGCGAAGCTCATCCTCGCTGAGACAGGACACAGGTGTACCCCAGGGCTCAGTCCTCGGCCTTCTACCGTTCATCCCAAACACCCTGGAGTGTGTCGTAAAAACCATGCCATCAAGCCGGGTGATGATTGTGGAGTCCAAGAAGACTTTTGTGGTCTTAACTTCAGCAAATGACAATGCATGAGTGTTCATATGTCACTTGCAGGAGCCTAATGAATCAAGGGAATAATGAGTGCTGAAGTGATTAGCCTGTAGAGTCACACGCTAATGACAGAATCGCCACATTTAACACGTCTGCTCTGCTTTTCAATCATTTATCTATGATTAGCCTTTAATAGGTCACACATGGATTTAATCTAATTATAGAATTATCACCTTGGGTCAACATAGGGAGCGGTTGACGGAAAGTCATCTGCTGCTTTTACCAAACTGACACTTTTTTCCAGTGCTAATTAATCCTCCTAAACTATCACTCCCTCCTTGGGAATAGATGTGAAAACACGATCCGAACTCCAATGGTTGTAATGCTTTGGAATAAAGATCAGTTTGGTCTTGTTTTAAAGGAGACACTCAGCAGAAGTGAATGCACTTCAAAAAATGAAAGAATGAAAAGGTTCTGGACGTTTAAATTTACAGTAAATCACATGTACTGTATTAAACATTCCTATTGTATCCAAAATATATATTTTACAAAATAATTTTTACTCTAAATTTCCTTGAAAATCAAAGCCATACATCTAACCAAGTTGTGTTCCAAATTTAAAGTTGATATCACAAAAATTGAAGTTCCTGTGAGATTTTGTTTCGGTATTAATTTGTTCTCCTGTAGCACATTAATACGTCTCTGTTCAAATATAATTTCCATCACAAATCCTACACCAAATCCGGAATCATGAGACTCAGAACTTTCCGAGGAGATGTGTGTCGACTATAAAGCTATTAAATTAAAATTTGTAATATGAAACTAGACTCCGCCCACTAGGGGGAGGAGCCTCTACAAGAATTTAGAGTGACGTTTCCATGGTAACGCAATATCCAATTTCAAAGCAGTTTTTACAGAATGAATTTTGAGTTCGTAAAGTTTCGAATAACACCTATTACTAAAATAACTGACATGAAAAAAAGGAGATTTAACAAAAAACACAGAGTGGCCCCTAGCGGTGAGAGTTTATAGGTTACTGTTTCTACACAAAAACGCATGTTTGTGTGTTGCAATAAGCTGCAAATGTCACGTGACTGATCAGCTGGGAAAATTACATCATCAACACTGATCAGTGTAAAAATAGTGTTCTGACCATCATATCAGATTATGACTGTCAATAATCAATATTTTTGAGGACAGATTCGCGTTTAATCTGGTTATCAGTTGTGTTCCCCGAACATCCATTGATTTCTTCTCTCTGCGTGTCGATCTCCACCCTCCTGCTCCACCTGCTCGCTGAGCGCGCGCCCGCGTCTCCACCCCTCCCGCGCGTCCTGGTGCGCGCACCCGCCACGCGCGCACCCGTGAGCTGAACATGGCGGAGTGACACACCGTCAACAGTCCCGAATGAGCACCTGATATTGTGCTTTTGAAGCATTTAAAGCAGTTAAATCATTCTCAGTATTGTTTGAAGGACATCACATGACAGTTCGTGTCATCGCGACTCGATGTTTGGCGGATGTGCGGTGAGAATGTGCGCAGGTAAAGGTGTTTTCTTCCGTTTGTTCTGCTGTTGTTGACAGTCAGCTGATGCGCGCTCATTATGCAGATTTAAAGGGAACACCTCACATTTATTAGCATATCACGTCATACATTACATTTAAAATAATTACACACTGTATACCAAATTATCCTAGTCCCAGGCATTATTTCACGTTCAATAAATACAAATAAGGCCATATTCAGAGTGAGATCTGTGCAAACGCTGATGTGTTTTTGTTTTGTTGACGAATCACTAACAAACTCTTATTCTCACACAGAATAAACCGATGCAAGATTGTTTCTGCCATGGAATAAGAAATTTTAAAAAGGTAGTTGTGACTTTTTTTCCTGGCTATTGCCGTTTATATTTCTCTATTCTCCATATTGTGAGATATAAACTTGTAATTGGGATAAATAATATAAAATTATATATCAGCAAGCATCAGTTTATTGGAGTGTAAGCTCTTTAAGCAAATTCATCAGTGCCCTTTTTAAACATCACGTATTGTAACATAATTCATTTAGATTATAATTCTACTGCATGTCTTATCAGAGACCGTCCGAGATGCTCTCGTTTTGTGCCAGTAGCAGATATTTACGTTATTTAGTATTCATTTACGTAACACTGAGGGAAACCGGATAGTTGTGCATTGTGTTTGGTTTAATGCAGTGTGAGTGAATGTGTGAGTAAGAGAAAGAGAGAGAGAGAGTGAGTGAGTGAGTGTTTGAGAGAGAGAGAGAGAGAGAGAGATATTGTGTTTGTATGAGAGAGTGAGAGTGTGTGAGAGTGTTAGAGATATTCTGTGTGTATGAGTGTTTGTGTGTGAGAGAGAGAGAGTGTGTGAGTGTTTGAAAGCGAGAGAGAGAGAGTGTTTGAGAGAGTGTGTGTGAGTGTTTGAGAGAGTGTGTGTCTGTGAGTGTTTGAGAGAGAGAGTGTGTTTTTGAGAGAGTGAGAGAGAGTCTGTGTGTATGAGTGTTTGTGTGTGAGAGAGAGAGAGTGTTTGAGTGTGAGTGGTTGAAAGCG
>JAWRVZ010000204.1:40000-92500 GCA_037043235.1 Rhodeus uyekii
TTTTGTAGTTTCAAACCAGTGTTTTAAAGAGCCCATATTCTGCCCTTGCACACAGCCTTCATGTTGTGATTGATTTTCACTAGATGTTGATTATTTTCCATTGTTGCGGCTCGTCTCTTCCCAGTTTGTCAGAAACGCTCTGTTTAGTTCCTGTCTCTATGAAGCTCCTCCTTCTGAAAAGCACACTGTGCTCTGATTGGTCGGTGTTTTGTGATTGGTTGAGGGCTTCCAGTGTGTTCAGAAAATGTCCCGCCCCTTCCTATAACCTCCAGTTTCAACACACGACTAAGTAACTCAAGCCCCGCCCCTTTATCCTGCACATGGATTATTATAATGAGGAATATTGTGACTTTGCAGAGCTTTTTCATCCTCAAACTGCTGTCACTGTCAGAAGAACATATAATGCTCTCACAGCTTCACTGATCACACACAAACATGGACTCCTCTTTTGTCAACAGCGTCACTCCCTCCTTCAGTCCCTTGAGCAAACACACCTCATTCTGCTGGAGAAACTCGCTGAAGCTTATGACTTCACTGAGCTGATGGGACATTTGTGTTGCTTTAAGATTTGCTTTTGAAAAATTAACATCTTAAGGCAAATTTTACTTTTGCACACGCTATTCACTAATTAATTACAGAGGACAAGGTGTTTGCTATCAATTTATTTAGTTTTTTCCCCCACATTTCTGTATTTATCAGACACTTTTATCCAAAGCGACTTGCATTGCATTCAAGAAACATTGACATCCTAATCAGTTCTTACTTTCCCTGGGAATTGAATCCATGACCTTGATGTTGCAAGCGCCACTCTCTACTGTCTACAGGAAACTATGAAACAGGAAAGCCTATGAAATCCTCATATTTGAGACGACTAGTTAAATATTCATTTATGTTTAAATGACGAGTTGAGCTGTGCATTTGAGCAGGATATTGTTGTGTTTGTCAGGAGATCGGGGAGTGCCGTGCGGCACTGGAGAAGGAGTGTGTGTCTCTGAGCGCTCATCTGTCGTCTCTGCGTGTGGTGGAGCTGCACGCGGCTGTCGGAGGCTCGTCGCAGGAGCTTTACGACACCGAGAGCGCAGAGGACGCGCAGCGGGACGAGCGGGAGGCACACAGGCGCAGGGTCGTCCTCACCGATGTCTTAGGAGAGGCGTCGTTCTCCCTCCGGAACATCCGATACGTCATCGACACCGGCGTCCAGCTGAAGACCGTGAGTCTGTGGAGGTCAGAGTTTGTGTCGGTTCTGACAGTTCTGTTCACTCTGCTGTTGCTCCACAGATCTACAACCCTCAGATCCGAGCGGATTCACAACTTCAGCAGCCCATCAGCAAACAGCAGGCCGACACACGAGCTCAGAGGGTCAACAGCAAACTGCCCGGTGGGTGGACAAACACACTATTAGCCTGCCCCTATTGTGCTAATATTACCTGTCATGCCGTGTGTAATAAAGTTGTTAGTGAATGTTAAAGCTCTGCAAAGTTTCAAAGCTCAATGTGTGGATAAATTGAGTTTTTGTCTCTCGAGTCGTCAGTAATTCAATTTCACTTCCTGCTGAACCTGCACAGGTTTGTAACTCATTAGCATAAGTCCTGCATCTGGTGTTGATTGGCTGATTGGCTTCTATTTGCTCCGCCCTCAATCCATGTCGTTGTGTCTGAGACTGGAAAAGTTGTTGTTCATGTGGAGAAGATGCTGTTTTCTGATTGATACGGTAAAACCCACTCCACCGTTACTGTTCGTATCGCTGCCAATCAAGAGCTGAGATTCACATATGATAATGAGCGCTTGGGTTCTGACCAATCACAGCTGAACAGCTCTCAGAGGGGCGGGGCTTAACGAGACTGAATCTGAAGCTTCAAAAAGGCACAGAAGCATCATAAACGCAGTACTTGCATGCTCTACGAACTCTTTTGGTGTTTTGTTAGTCGTTCAATCCTCTTCATTCTCTGTCATTGTATGGAAAACTTGAAGCATTCTGCGTTTCACAGGAAGCGGAAAGCTGTATGAATTTAGAAATCTGGATTGAGTTTATGTATTTGGAAGATGCTTCTATCAAACCCATGAGGATTATTATAGTGAACTGAAACTAAAACCATAAAAAACACATTTACGTTACTGAAAAAAATAAATAAACTAAAGTTGTTTTATTTTGTATAGTTGACCGCAGCACTTCTCATTGAGTTTAACTGAAATAAAATAACAATGAAACTGAAAATCTGGCAGATTTATAATTTTTGTTAAATAAACCGTAATAAAAATGTTTTTTTATTTATAAAAACAATTAACTATAAGTTATAAATAATTAAATAAATAAGTTACTAAAAGTACTTAAATGATATATAAAATAAAAATGAGAATAAAAAGTTATTCAAAATATTTTCTGAAGCATTTAACAATAGGATCTGCATGACGGGTTGAAGAAATTGCAAAAATGTTGATTATGTTGTTGCTCATTTAAACAACTGTTCGAACGGGCGAGACACAAAAATGCATCAAAGTGCCGTTTCAGCGGGTATTCATTTAAACAGTCGGTTTTGTCTTAAGTGAAAGTAAACATTTGGGATCATACCTGGATCTGTGCATTAGTTCTTAAAGTGACAGTAGGCTAATAAACCTGAGGCCAGTTGCATAAACACTGCCGTTATGTGAAGTATGTGTCTTAAGGACTAGTTAGTTATTGGTTCAGTGTCAAATTAGACCAATCTACATTTTAAAAACAGTCTTTTGATTATTTATTCAATTTCTGGAGGTAGTGTTTCTTATATGAATGTTACACAAACTTAAAGCGCTGTGTATTTCATTTGTGTTTTGGTTCTATTGTATTTCTTTGTTTCTTATTTACTGATGATTACATTTTAGTCAACTAAATCTAGAACTAAAAGTAAACTGAAGGCTGGAGTTGATGCTCATGTGTTGTTGCAGGTGTGTGTTTTCGGCTGTACTCTCAGCTGATGTATGAGCAGGAGATGCCCGCCGCTCGCTCTCCAGCCGTGGCAGAAGCCAACCTGAGCCACCTGGTGCTGCTGCTCAAGAGGCTGGACATCGCAGACATGGGCCAGTGCAAGTTCCTGGACCGGCCAGGTCAGAGTTCAGATCTAGAGCTGGATGTGTCCCGCTGAAACCCTGCTGTGATTTTGAGAATCTCCTGTGTGTTTGTGCAGCTCCGGAGGCGCTCATGCAAGCCCTGGAGGATCTGGATTATCTGGCGGCTCTCGATGACGACGGGAATCTGTCGGAGGTGGGAATCATCATGTCTGAACTTCCTCTGGAGCCGCCGCTAGCCAAAGCTCTGATCGCGTCCTGCGAGTTTGACTGCGTCAACGAGCTGCTGACCGTCGCTGCCATGCTGACCGGTAACGTATACCTTATTTTCCCACATATAACCCGCAGACGCAGATAACCCGCAGGGATTGGGGGCAAAAATTCTCGAAATAACCCGCACCCGTATATAACCCGCACCCATAGATTAATAAACTTTTTTTGTGTAAGTTCACATTTCGAATGTTGCTCGCATGACATCAATTATCCATAACTGTTCAGGCTCGGCACACAGTGCTTGTGCGCGAAATTCAAACAATAAGAAAACAAACTCAAGTCAGAATCAGAAGAAAAAGAAAGAGCAGTGTCTCCCGCTGTGCAGCAGCTCGTCCCTTAAGAAGCGATTCTACAGGTGTTGATCATTGGATGAGAGGAGAAAAGCCCGCCCTCATGCAGCACAGCCAATCACGTCTTCTTGCATGATTGACAGGTCAGACAGCCTATCAGCGCCAGCTGTCAGAGTGACAGTACAAGCGGCAGAGACAACAACCCTCGCAAGAAAGAAAAACGGAAAGAAAATACTGCAAGAAAAACCCTTACGTGCTTAGGGACGTAACAAATATATTGAAATATTGTTATGGGTAATTTTTTTTGATATATCCCGCACCCTTATATAACCCGCACCCCACCTGCGGGGTTTGTAAAAATTGGTATAACCCGCGGGTTATATGCGGGAAAATACGTTAGCTAACTCTCACACTGCAGGATTTCTTTGCATGCAGAGATGTCTTAATGCGTGTTTGATGACTTTCAGCTCCGCCATGCTTCGTTACACCGCCAGCTAATAAAGAAGAGGCGGCTGCGACGCACAGAAGGCCCCTGCTGCACCCGGAGGGAGATCACATGACCCTCATCAACGTCTATAACGCGTATCTGCAGCGTGAGTGACATCACCACTGATGCATCTCGCTGGATCACTAGAATCTGATGTGTCTGTGTCTCCTCAGATAACGAAGATGAGGTCTGGTGCAGGACGAACTTCCTGAACGCCTCTGCGTTGCGATTGGCTGTGGTGATTAGGGCGGAGCTACTGGAGGTGATGCAGCGAATTGAGTTGCCCGTCTCTCCTCCTGCCTTTGGTTGCCAGGACAACAGCACCAATATAAAGAGAGCTCTGATATCGGGCTTCTTCCTGAAGGTAAACACACGTGCTCATAGTGAGCCGGGTAATAGAATGCTGGATTCTGATTGGCTGACTGGCGAGTTTTACCTGTACAGACATGAGCAGCGTTGTTAACTCTGATTGGACGGTCTTTGGTTGTCAGGTTGCTCATGATGTCGACGGCTCAGGGAATTATCTGCTGCTCACACACCGGCACGTGTCTCACCTCCACCCGTTCTCCTCGTACTGCTGTCGCCGGCCGCGGCCTTCCCCGCCCAGCTGGGTGCTTTATCATGACTTCACCATCTCGCACGACAACTGCATCTGCATCGTATCTGAGATTCACCCTCAGATGTGAGTGTGACTTATCCAATCCATGCTGCTCTGTGAGTGTTTGAAGCTGTTTAAGCTTGAAACCTGTGTGTTGTAGGTTTGTGGAGCTGGCGCCTCAGTACTATCTAGGGAACCTTCCGCCCAGCGACGGCCGGGATCTGCTGATGGGCCTCAGGCAGAGCTTATATCCTCCGGATGAGCAGGACAGAAGCCTGGAGGAAGCGGGCGATGAGTCCAACGCAGAGACGTGTAGCGTCCAGTAACACAACCTCAGGCCACGGTGCGACGAACAACTCCAGAGCTTTAATCCACCTCAGATTGGCTCTTTCTGTAATTGGCAATCTATAACATATATATTTATTTATATATATATATTTTACCAGTGAATAAAGACATGTTTCTGGATCAAGTAAGGGAAGGGAACCACAGTAGCGGCCAATTAGCTGAAACTCAATCATGTCCACTCACATGATTATGACTGCCGTCAAATCAGCCACTTACTCATGTTATCACAATCACTCTCTTGCACAATCAATCAATCATGGAGTCGTTTCTGCCATGGTATACAAACAGAGAAAAGGTAATTGTGCCTTTTTATCTCGCTGTTCTGACATTTTTCTTGGAATTCTGAGCCCAAAATTCCAAGATTAAACTCAGAATTCCAAGAAAAATTTATTATTTCCAAGGAGAAAAGTCAGAATTGCGAGATGTAAATTTATAATTCCAAAATAAAGTCATAATTCCAAGGGGGAAAAAGTCAGAATTGCTTACCATAATTAGCTTCTTTTTTTTTTTTTCATTCAGTTTCCCTGAAATGCCGTTGGAACCTTTAGTTTTGTGTGATGATTCTGCACCTGCATCACTAATTTTCCAGCATTTTCCAGAAATCCCACTCCTGCTCTCCGTCTGTCAGTCACATGAGCTCCAGAAGAGGCAGAGTTCTGGTTCTCTCTTATGTTAGTGTTGTTCTCTAAATTTTTGCTGTGTGGTTTGGCATCTTTGTCTTTATCCACACGTTCTCCTCCTATTTCTCTGGCTGAAGACTCTTCCAGCCCGTTCACACCCACAACAACAACCAGAACTACATCAGCCTCCGCATTAACACATGATAAAGCTCTGTTTATTATAAGCGCTGCGGTTTCGTTCCGCTCTTTAAAGCAGAACAGACAGAAAGCTCATAATGACATACTAAGTCGAAATTAAAAGAAGTCGAAATTGACATACGACTTCAAATTTTTATGTCACTATCAATTAGTATGTCATTTCAACTAAAGACGTGTCATAATTTCCACTTTCTTTACCATAATTATGACTTGGTATGTCATCATTTTGACTTTTTTAATTAATTTAAACTTTCTCATAATTATGACTTGGTAAGTCAATTATGAGAAGTCGAAATTATGACATACTAAGTCATAATTATGAGATAAAATTTGAAATTATATTCATCAATTATGAGATGATTCGAAATTGACATACCATGTCATAATTTGACTTCAATCTTTTTAATATGACTTCAAAAATAAATGACTCACTATGTGATCATTTAAATTTTGTCACAGTTGATTTTTCCTCCCATATTTTGTTCTTTTCCCAAAGCAGGATTTGATGGATTCTGATTGGCTGTCAGAGTTTTTGTCGTTCCTCTGTGTCGTTATCATTATAATTGTGGTGTGGGATTTTTCTCGTAGAGTTAGAAACATTATTAAAACCTCCTCGTTATTGCAGCACAACAAACATCAGATTCAGTGGATATTCACTCAACCTTCCCACTGACCCGAACACATTTCAGGAGGAATCGTTGAATTAATGTTCGGATCAATGTTTCCTTTGTTTTTGTTCATCATAAATGTTTACCGCAGTTCATCCTCTTCCTTGATTCTCTGCTGTGATTTACTGAACATGAGTGAAAGACGCTTGTGAAACATGTTCAGGGTTCAGTTTGTTTGAATCCTACGATTGTGTTTCGTGGTTCTAGACGTTGTTGCCGTTTTTCTCCTTGTAGTTTGTTTTTGTATTTTTCTAAATCTTGTTGCACCGTCTCTCTCTCTCAGAAGACTCTCTATTTTGTGTGTGTACACATGTGATTTTAATACAGTGGACAATTTGAACACTAATTAAAAGTTGTGGAGCTTTTTGAATCACAGTTTCAAATGTTTGTCTAAATCCTTATTTATATTCAAAAATGACCCACCTTTAAAACTGCTCTTAAATATCTCCTTATGCTTTATTAACATTATTAACTTTATTAACATGCTTAATATTGGATTCAATCTTTTTGCCAAATACTTTTTCATCAGTCAGCACAAGTTTTGAACTGATTGATCGCTGGCCTCATTGATCTGAAATCACAAGTATTTGGTTTGGAAAAAAACGTATGGTTAAACTCTAAATCAGTGAGGCCTACGATCAGTCAGTTCCATAAAGAAATACAAAACTTGTGGTGATTAACAGAAAATAAGTTGCCAAAAAGATTGAATCCAATATTTAGTGAAAATAAAGCATAACGAGAGATTTACGAGCAAATTTTTGTAGGTGGGTCATTTTTGACCCGGAACATCGTAAGGGTAACAAGGTGGGAAAAACCCCTCCAAAAAGTATAAACATTATTTAAAAAATAAAACTGGGAAGCTGTTATTACTCTGTGTGAGCAAAAAGACAGTGAGTTTTAATCCTATGAGAATAACATTTTGTGAAAAAAGCAAGTAATAATGTACATGATGCTGCGAAATGTTAAAGATTTTATTCAAGCCTTTGAGATTCAAACATGTCAGATCAAGGCCACAATCGAGCAAAAACATGCTTTTAAATGATTATAAATGCTTCAACAGCCTCATCTCCACAAGAGAAAGACTTCATGTCAAAGCAAGGAATTGCTCAAATCGATAACAGCACTTTGGTTTTACTTTAAGAGTCACTTCTCATGAACACTGGGTTGCTCAGCCTTTATCTTCTTTACTTCTTGGGTTTGGCCTCCAGCGGCTGCCCGATGTCTTTCCCACGAAGTTTCAGACCTGTTTAAGGTGATGAGATGAACAAAAATGCTCAATATACGCCATGCATGAGTCGCTTGCTAGGAGTGTAACGGTACATCGCCGCGGTTTGGTGCATCAAGTCAGTTACAGTCAGACTGCGTATAGTCAGACACCAGATACAGTCAGACACCAGATACAGTCAGACGGCCATTATAGTCAGACGCCAGATACAGTCAGACGGCCATTACAGTCAGACGCCAGATACAGTCAGACGGCCATTACAGTCAGACGCCAGATACAGTCAGACGGCCATTACAGTCAGACGGCCATTACAGTCAGACGCCAGATACAGTCAGACGGCCATATACAGTCAGACGGCCATATACAGTCAGACGGCCATTACAGTCAGACGCCAGATACAGTCAGACGCCAGATACAGTCAGACGCCCGATACAGTCAGACGCCCATTACAGTCAGACGGCCATTACAGTCAGACGCCAGATACAGTCAGACGGCCATTACAGTCAGACGGCCATTACAGTCAGACGGCCATTACAGTCAGACGGCCATTACAGTCAGACGGCCATATACAGTCAGACGCCAGATACAGTCAGACGGCCAATACAGTCAGACGCCAGATACAGTCAGACGGCCATTACAGTCAGACGCCAGATACAGTCAGACGGCCATTACAGTCAGACGGCCATTACAGTCAGACGGCCATTACAGTCAGACGCCAGATACAGTCAGACGCCAGATACAGTCAGACGCCAGATACAGTCAGACGCCAGATACAGTCAGACGCCAGATACAGTCAGACGCCAGATACAGTCAGACGCCCATTACAGTCAGACGCCCATTACAGTCAGACGCCAGATACAGTCAGACGGCCATTACAGTCAGACGGCCATTACAGTCAGACGCCAGATACAGTCAGACGCCAGATACAGTCAGACGCCCATTACAGTCAGACGCCCATTACAGTCAGACGCCAGATACAGTCAGACGCCAGATACAGTCAGACGGCCATTACAGTCAGACGCCAGATACAGTCAGACGCCAGATACAGTCAGACGGCCATTACAGTCAGACGGCCATTACAGTCAGACGCCAGATACAGTCAGACGCCAGATACAGTCAGACGCCAGATACAGTCAGACGGCCATTACAGTCAGACGGCCATTACAGTCAGACGCCAGATACAGTCAGACGCCAGATACAGTCAGACGGCCATTACAGTCAGACGCCAGATACAGTCAGACGCCAGATACAGTCAGACGCCAGATACAGTCGTCCCGATCCACACGTGGTAATGAACCACTGTTTGCTGAGAAGCAAGAACTGCTAGTGGCTGAAATTCATTATCCTTCACAGAAATAAAAAGCTTTTACAGTTTTGAAAAGAAACCTAGCATTGGGAATTTGTTGGATTGTACTGAACCGTGAAACCGAGGGACATGCCGAACTGTGAGTTCTGTGCACTATTGCTCACCAATGGCTCGCTCGATTTTCCCCATGACTTGATTATTAGGGATTGCCTTCCCGCATTCATAGTCGGCGATGACTTGAGGCTTCTCACTGATTTTCTGTCAAACAAAAACACAGAACATGACGTTTCTAATAAACTCAGAATAGACAAAGAAAGGCTGAATTTTTAGATATAATCTTGAGACTCAGCAGCAGTAAATCCCATCTTATTTTTAATATCCGCTTGCCAAAAGAAACACTTACAGTGGCCAGGTCTTTCTGCGTCAGACCCTGGTCCTGTCTGCCTTTCTGTATCACTTTTCCCACTTCCAGTGGCACACGCTGGTGATGGAGCTCCTCCGTCTCCTGGTCCAGTTTGGCCGTGTTCTTCATCACGAGATGCTGTTTATTCTGCCCCGCTGACCCTGACAACACAAAAGTCACCATCAAATCAACATGACAGATTGCAGAGTTTATGGGTTTTTATGGGTATTATCATGATTGTGTTAATAATGTTGAATGAGAATAACAGCATCTCTTCTCTGATGACGAGGGCGGGACAATAACCTGGAAGTCGCTTTGGATAAAAGCGTCTGCCAAATCCATAAATGTAATTGTACGCAAGTTAATACACAATATTCTAATGATATATGAATATAGGGGTCATGCTGTTCTTTCTTGCTGTCACGTGAAATATCAATGCAGTTCTGAAAAATCTGTGAATGTGCAGCAGGATTAATGTCACTTTTCTTCATTATGTGTGGAATTTAATGCATTTCAACTCCTAGTAGAAGGTTCATATTCATTTGGCATGTTTAATGACCTTTTATAAAGGCATGCTGCTCTTCCGTCAATTCGTTTTGTTGTTTTAGAATTGTTTATCGGAAAAATTAAGATTTTGGCACTTGCTAAAACAACAAAAAAACAATTATGGATATGACTGGAAAAGGTTAAATGAACCTGATAAAAATAGCCACAGTTGTGCATCTTTTGTTAAATATGACCTCATTTATTTGAATAACAAATAAAAAGCATTATCAAACTAAAATACAGTACATTATTTAATTGACATAAAACTGTGTCATTTTCGAGGAGCACGAGAGGGTTAAATGTGAAATAAATAGCATAGTAATATAATTAAAAGATAAATATGATTAGTTTAACAGATGTGATGGATTAAAGGTTGAAAGTTCATGTCGTTGTTGTTTGTCATCAAACACACTCCAGTAAACATCAGTAGATCAAACGCAACATGCACACAAGTATTATGATGATAATAATTTACATTTCTTGGTGGTCTCCACGTCATCTCCACGCCTCTGAGCAGCAGCGACGGCCTAAAACAACATATTCATATTTCATTGTATTGCCATGTCATTCATAGTGATACAGTTTCTGTTTGTTTAGATGTGTGACGCATGAGAATGAGGCGCGCAACACACGCCGAACTCACCTGTTTGGATTTGGACTGAGAGGCAGAAGGATTCTTCTTCCTCAACACAGTCACTGTGTCCCAGTCGCTCTCGGCCATGCTGTGTGTGTATGAGTAAGCGCGTGCGCCGCGTGAGTGTATGTGTATGAGTGTACGTGCGCGTGAGTGTGTGTATCTGTGTGCGTGCGCGTGCACGTGTATGTGTCTACGTGCGCGTGCACGTGTATGTGTCTAAGTGCGCGTGAGTGTATGCGCTTGAGTGCGCATGCGTGTTTGTGCGAGTGTGTGTAGCTGGATCCGGCTGGCTATGGTAACCTCGGGATAAACAGAGACTAACATTCTTCTTATGATGTAACGAGTTAATTAGGTGTTATGTGAATGTTCCTGGTTCCGGTTTAACTTAATTATGCAGCCTAACAATAATTCTACATGATTATAGTCATAGAAATGTATAATGTGTGTGTGTCTGTCACTCTTTCACACACTGTTTTCTACACTTGTTTGTGTGTATGAGAGTGTGTGTGTATGTGAGTGAGTGTGTAAACTGAAATTAGTCACTCGTTCACACACTGTTTTGTACATGAATGGCTCATAGCCACTACATGAGCGATTCAGTGTGAATATCTTTCATTGGGTTAATGAAGTCTGGATTGAGGTTAGTGTCAGTGCAGCGCTGCTTCCAAGATCCAGAGATCCATATGATTCGGATCATATGATGGAGAAACACACCGACCTGTTTGGGTTCTGCATAGAATTATCTGTTTTAAAGAGATATGGAGGAGATTAGAGGAAAAACGATTATTGATTAAGAGAAAACTGCGGCTTTATCGAGCTGATATAAGATATTGGCTGTTTAAAAAAGGGGAGGAGCAACTGGATATGCCCCGCCCTGACTTCCTGTTTTAGTGGGTCTTTAAAAACAAACATTTGTTTTGTTGCAGCTATAAGCAAAATTCTTAAACTAAACCTGAAAAAGTTTCTCTAATATTTTCTCCTCTATTGTGTCATATATGGAGTGAATCGCTTTAGGAACAAAAACAAATGTGGGCGGGGCTTGAGGAATTGATTGGATGGTTGTGGTTTGCTATTGGTGGATCTAATGTGATTGACAGGTTATTGTTATTATCCCCCGCCCTTGAGATCAGAGAAGAAATGCTGTCATTCTCATTTAACATTATTCACACAATCATGATAATACTCGTAAAAACCTATACACTCTGCAATAAACCATAAAGCACCGGAAGTGTCGCTGTTTCTGCTCTGGCTATGCCGTGACGTCACATCCGCTCTTTGCGGCAGCGTCACTCTCAGGCCGGAGAAACTGACAGAAGCGACAGAGAAACAGCGCAATCCTCATCCATCCTGCAGATCTTTTTCTCTCCACCGGGATTATATCGCTGTGTGGGATCCACCGCGGCCCCGCGCGCTCGTCCGGTGAGTTATTGCGGCGGTCCGGTCGGTTATCGGCGCATTTCTGCGCGGTTTGTCGCAGGATGTCTGAGTGTTTGTGTCGCTTTGTTCTGAGCAGCAGCCATTTTTAATCGCCTCACACATCAACAAGTCTTCTCCAAACCCTCCAAACCTCATTAACGCGTCGGGGCGGATGAAACCCCGAGGTTCTGCCGGTTCGGACCCGGTTTGAGGCTCGATCGGTTAAAGCTAAAGCTCACAATCATCGAGCTAAAACCCTCCAGCTATTATAAACATCGCTATAAATCAGTGTGTGTGTATATATATGTGTGTGAGAGAGTGTGTGTTTGTTGTGTTATGTGTGTGTCTGTCTCTGTGTATGTGTGTTTGTTTGTGTGAGAGTGTGTCTCTGTGTATAAATGTTAGGGTGTGTGTGAGTGTGTGTTGATCTAGAGAGCTTGTGTTTGTCTTGCTAACGGTCTCTATCTGCGCTTTAATGTTTGTGAATATAACGGAATAAACGGCTTATAGTTTCAAAACTGATGCTTTTGGTGTTTAATATTTGGCCCATAAATCTTAGATTTCGTAATCATCGTTTAGTCCGTATGTGTGTTTCTTTCGTGTGTGATGATGATGAAGACTAATCAGACTGTAAATATGAAGCTCTATTTGTCCAACTGTTTAGTAACCCTAATTAACAACATGTCTTTACTTTGTAATTAGCGTCACATGCGTCTGATAAAGAGCTGGAAAGCGTCTGAGAAACATCAGCTTTACAGTCAATCTAAATCATGATCCTGCTTTGATCTCATTTTCAGCATAAATGTTGTATTTAATTATTCCATCACTTTGTGTTAATACAATCTGCATCGTTTTAATTGGAAGATGACTTAAAAAAAATGGATATTAAAAAATGACCATTATAGAGCTTAAAGACATCTTGTAAATGTCTACTTAACGCTTCCAGATGTAAACATAACGTTATTTCTTGCGTAACAAACACTGTAAAATGGAGCGATCCCACTTTAAATTAGCCATCTTTCCTGTGTCTCAAACAGTAGAGAGTGACGCTTGCAACAACAAGGTCATGGGTTCGATCCCCAGGGAAAGCAAGAACTGATTAGAATGTCAATGTGTTTCTCGAATGCAAGTCACTTTGGATAAAAGCAGAAATGTGAAGGTCTTTAAATAGTGTGTGCTTGCATCAAAAACACAACAGTGTCGAGTGTAATTGTTGACGTGTTGTAAAACACTATTGTATGTGGTTTAGGGACTTGTTTATATATATTTAAGTTAAATATTAAGATAATTAACTCTCCTAAACCCATTGTATATTTTTTACAAAATAACTTTTACTCTACAGTAACTTTAAAATCAAAGCCATACATCTTACCGGGTTGTGTTCCAAATTTGAAGTTGATATCACAATAATACGAAATACCCAGCAGGGGAATCTGTTCTCCTGTAACACATTAATACATTTCTTTCCAAATATAATTTCCATCACAAATCCGGAACCGTGAGACTCAGAGCTTTCCGACGATATGCGTGTCGACTATAAAGTCATTAAATTTGGTAACATGAAAATAGACTCCGCCCACTAGGGGGAGGAGCCTCTACAAAAATTTAGAGTGCTGTTTCCATGATATCGCAACATCCAAATTCAAAGCAGATTTCACAGGATGAGTTGAGTTCGTAAGGTTTCGTTGGGACCAATAAACTGTAACCTTTGGTTTGTGTGTTTATTGTTGTTGTTTTGGTCTTTATAGCTGCTGCTTCATCATCATTTCAGTGCTTTATTTTCACTCTCTGGCAGAATAAATGCAGTTTTCTGAGTGATGTTACCCGGGTCTGGGAAGCTCCTTTCTTTGGGAAACATTTACATGTGTTGCGCTTGAATTTAAAGTTGTAAATGATTGATTTCTATTGTGTGTTTTTAAAGCTACAGACGTTCATGTTTTCCTCGCGTGACAAAACCACATAAATCCCAATGCAAGCCTCGTTGTTGTTGTTTCATCCGAAAGGATTTTGTCGTCGTTATTAAAGACAAGTAAACACTTGGTAATTTAAAGACAGAACAAATAAACAAGCAATGGTACGATTTAAATAAACTGTTTTAAGATTTTCAGATACAGAAACTGTCGATGTAAAACAACACGGCACTTTATGAATAAGATCTGAGGAACAGCGAGTGAATTTCTCTGCGATTTGTTTCATTAAGGTTATTATAGACTGTGGCTTTAAGATCCGTTATGCTGTTACACATGCGTTTGCTTCTAATTGACAATGTACTGTAACGCACTTTAGCTTTGAGTCGCGTCGCTGCTGGCGTGAAGGAGACGAGAGGAGGGTTTTACTGCTTACAGGGAGAATTTCATCCCTTCTTTCTTACTCATCTTGAGGTCATTGTCTATATGCTGTACTGTACGTATATATTTCACTACGTGAACAATAGCAATCACAACTAGATAGAGGAAGTTTATGATATAAACTTCAGTTGGCTTGAGAAAGCCTAGCCTGAAAGTTAAATTTATTTGTAAAAGCTTAAAAAGTTTTGAAAGTTTACAGATGGATAGATGGAAAGAATTAGATCTTGAGCATATATACTCTTGTTAGTTATTGCCTTGCGTTGTTTCTAGGCAGTTACTAAGGTGTCGTTATGTTCTTTGATCATAATTTAATCTTTAATCAATTGATGATCAATTTTGCTAGCAAGATTTAATGTTAATTATCTTGTTGCTAGCAAGATTTAGTATGAATTCCGAAGTCATTAGCAACATTTAACATAAATAAGCATGTTGCTGGCAAGAATTTGCTGAATTAGCATATTGTTAGCAAGATTTATCGTTAATTAGCTTGAAAAGTTTTGAGAGTTTAAACTTAAAAATAAGTTATAATTATGCTTTTTGATCCTCAAAGTGTTGGAAAATTGTAATTAGTTTATAAAAATGTTTACGGTTTAATTACATCCTTGGCTTTTAACGGTCAGTTTTCACTAATGCAAAAAATACTTTGTTTAATTTCTATTTTAAAGCTGTAATTAAGCATTATTAGTATAGGCTAATCACTTTCAAAAGAGACTGCAGTTACACTGCATGTATATGTAGCCTTTTATATATACTAAATAGATGTGTATGTGTATATATATATATATATATATATAATATGTATAGAGGTGTGTGTGTGTGTATATATATATATATATATATATATATATGATACTGTGAATAATACTTTGTTTTATTTCTATTTTAAAGCTGTAATTAAGCATTATTAATATAGGCTAATCACTTTCAAAAGAGACTGCAGTTACACCACAGTTACACTATATGTAGCCTTTTATATATACGAAATAGATGTGTGTGTATGTGTATATATATATATATATATATATATATATATATATATATATATATATATATATATATATAAATAAATGGTACTGTGATACTGTGAATAATACTTTGTTTTATTTCTATTTTAAAGATGTAATTAAGCATTATTTATGTAGTCTTACCACTTTCAAAACAGACAGCAGTTACACTGAATGTATATGGAGCCCTTTATATTTACAATATAAATGTAGATAGATATGCATGTATGTGTGTGAATAGATTTAGGCGCTATAAATAAACGTAGGCGCTTAGGCGTGGACGCGCGAATGCGGGAGGACGCGCGTATATGGAGCCTCTAATACATACTTTTTAGATGTATATGTAAATCCTTCCTTCATGGGAAACAAACTTAAATATTAGTATTTTTAAAATAATTCCTGCTAAAGTACAATGAGGAGGGTAATGCAGTTTTTTCTAATCTCAAGCAGTTTTCAGATTGACTCGATCTGCCATGTCAGACTTCAGTTCAACACGGCAATTATAGCAGATAAAGGAATCAACGCAATGTAATATTTGTATAAAGCCTTCCTCCATGGGAAACAAAATAACTTAAATATTAGTATTTTTTAAATAATTCCTGCTCATGTAATGCAGCAGAGTAATGCAGTTTTTTTTAATCTCAAGCAGTTTACAGTTTGAATCGATCTGCCATGTTTTTTGCATCCTTTAAAAATCTTATTTCATTTACTGTTTAAGTGTTCACAAAACATCGATCTATCAGCGAATCTGCTCAGGAAGCGCGTTTGAACTCGAGAACAGGAGTCAGACTTTAGTTAAAAGCAGATAAAAGAATTAACACAATGTAACTATATACTCAAGAATTAGTTATAAATAACTTTGACTGTTAGACGCTGCATTTGAAGAGAGTCAGCGCGCGCGCTGCTCAGGGAAGCCTTTTCCAATGTATATTGACTCACGAGCGAGAGTCAGAATTCGGCAATAAAGTACATAAATGAGCGCTATAAATAAACGTAGGTGCTTAGACGGTTATGCTTTGGCGCGAGTCCAGGAGGACGCGCGTTTAAACTTCACCTACCTTCCCCATAGTAATGTACTCCTTTGCCGAGTAAAGACGAATGAGAGTCAGAATTTGGCCATATAAGTGCATAAATCTTCAAGGAAACACGCTGCAGCGGTTACTTGATAATCGGAAACAATTTCCGTTTGATCATAAACTCTCTCACATAAATCTATTTTAGGAGATTATGATCTCTCTCTCCAGCAGAAATGGCGTCTTTGAAAAGCTTTGAGGCTTTGAATTGCAGCGCTCTGATTCGTTCAAACTTCAGTGCTCTCACTGACAGGGGTGTAATTTTGTGATATTATGAATGTAAAATAGAGAGATTTAACTTACTAATTAAAGTAAAAAATCGATTGTAGACCTGCAAGTTTTTTTTCAGGATTTAAAAAAATAAAATGCATGCCCATTGGAATGGACATGTTCACACATACTGTATTGAAATGTATTATATATCAGGTGTAATGTTGTGATGTTACCAACAGATGGAGTGGACGCTCTATCTAAAATTCAGTTTTCACTTCATTAGTGAAAGTCTATGGAGATTTTATGACTTTAATCTTCAGTTTTATCAAAAATCATAAGTCTGATCAGTCTGAAAAGGGATAGCAACTCAAGTCAGAACAGGTCTGAAGTCTGAGCAGAGTTTAGTGGTTGTAGCTTTAAAGCTCTAGGAGGAGATGCATTGAGAATTTTAGGTAAGAAGAATAATAATAATAATAATAATAATAATAATAAGTTTAGATACAATATCACTAAGTTGGCTTTCTCAAGCCAACTTAATTAATGTTAACAACACGAGGTAAAACCGCTGTAAATCACTTATAAAAGTATCACTGTGGTGAATGATGAACCAAACCGAGCGACGCTGAGAGAATGAACGAGTGAAGGGGTGATGGGCTGTCGTTAGGATATTTCCAGTAAAAATGCGCGCGAAGATGCTGAGAGTTAGGACTTTTCCACAAAAAAAAAGCGTGGGCGAGGGGAAACATTTCTCGCTCTCCGATACAATGCTCTTACACCGATTTTCCTTTCCATGTTCGTACAACCATTCACTTGTATACAAAGTCACTCGTAAACCGAGGTATTACATGTCTATATTTCTTCTTTCAGCTGAACAGGATCCCAGTGACGGACAGATGTAGTAAATGATGATTTACTTATTTGGGCTCGTTTCTCTGAACATCTTGTGACTGCGATTAATCATGATTTCGATCAAAATGCGCTCAGATCTTGCTCGTCTTTCAATGGTCGTTTTTAAACCTGCTGCGACTGACAGAAACAAAACGCATGTGAGATCTGAGGAAGACATTTAGTTTCTGCTCATATTTGTTTTCCTGTCTTTAAATGTAAAGACATTAAAACTAGAACTAAAACTAAATTAGAACTAAAATCTTGTTGCTTTTTTTCCTAGTGTAGTCGGCTATTGTTTCGCACATCCCTAGTTAAAATGCGCACAGAGGAACTGATTTCTGATTTATTTGATGCGTGTACTTTTTACAATGTCGTCTAACATGTTTTGAAGCATGAAAGTTTGTGGCTTTGACCTCTAAATGACCCGGTTTGGATTCTGTTTGGTTTTTTTGGCTCGTTATTCTCATTAAGATTGTGTTTTGTTGCTGGCCAGCTTTGAAACGTGTCTGAACCAGATCCTGTTGTTCCCGCATGGAAAGATGTTTTAGAGGTCAGAGGTCGTGTTGGAGACCTCCTCCTCCTCCTCCTCTTCTTCCTCCGTTGACAAGCGTGTCTTTCTTTCCACAGAAACAGACGGTACTGAGGAAGAGGTGCAAAGAAAAATTCCCATACTCGATGACATTACATCGCAATGTCCGATCGTTTGGGGCAAATAACCAAGTCCAAGGATGGGAAAAGCAAGTATTCATCACTCAGCCTATTTGACAAGTACAAAGGAAAGTCAGTAGAAACTCAGAAAACCACAGGTGAGACTCAAGAACGCTTTCTGGGAGGAATTAATACTCTTAATCACGGTTTACAGTGTTATTTCAAACAGATGTTGTGTTCGTCAGATCAAAGTCGGTCCCATGCAGGCTGTCGTTTATTAAATGTTCAGTTTCATCCCATTCATTAAAAAAAACCATCACAATTAATGTAGCATGTATTTATTTTAACATTAAACATCTTTGCTTGCTCATCTCAAATGGCACTTTAAAAGAGTTAAATTGTTAGTTTCATGCATTTCCTCTGACAACATGTATGCAACTATTTCCTAGGGCACTATAATATATATATTTTTTTAATGAATGCATTCTAAAATAAAGTTTTTCAGTTTTTAAATTAAACCATTAAAATGAAATGTAAACAGAAAACGCAAGATTTAGTTGTCAGATTGCATGTTTGGCGGCACCAAAGCAGCATCAGATGTCGTGTGACGGGATGTGTGTGACGTTTTCTCTCCTTTCTCCCGCAGTTGTTGCACGACATGGCTTACAGAGTCTTGGCAAAGTGGCCGCTGCCCGGCGCATGCCGCCTCCCGCTCACCTGCCGAGTCTGAAGTCTGAGAGTAAAGGAAACGATCCTAACGTGATTATTGTGCCCAAAGACGGTACAGGATGGGCAAACAAGCAGGATCAACCCGATCCAAAGAGGTCAGGCCTGCTGCTGCTCAGTCAAACAGTTCATGCACTGCAGCTTTGTGGATTAAAGGACAGATCCGAGAGTGTGTGTGTGTTTTACTGCAGGTGTATCTGTAGGTCACGGTGATTGTCATGCAAAGCAGTTTGTTTTAAAGGCATGTGCGCAAACACAAAGGGAGATGCTCATCACGCGGCGTCAGTCTTATGTGTTTCGGGGTTGTGATTTTAACTTTTTTCCCATATTTCCCGACCTGAAAACTTGCTTAAATGTTTAGTTTTCTAACACGTTAATCTAATGCACAGATTGCTTCGCTGAGTTCTGCTCCATCCACATGTTAATCAGGGATCAGAGCGTTAAATGGCAGTAAACATCAGCGTTGTTATTCTGTGTTTCCTGGTAATTTTGGTTGTGAGATCCTGAAATGGTTTACACCAGTGGTCCTCAACCCCCGGTCCGCAGACGAAGTGGCACCGGGGCGCCGGTCCATGAGCGGCTGCAAGCGGCTGTGGCGCTGTGCCCGTGGCGCGGAGGTGTCTCAACAATCTCGCGCGAATGAACGATAAAGTTGTCGAAACGATTCGCGTTCTCACGGATCTTCGGAAAGGCTGTAATATGCATGCCAGGCCAGTAGTCGGCGCTGTCACCCCATGAGAACGTGATGTACACGTGTGAACATGTAACACGCGTCACTGTTTTCACAAATATTTTTTCATATTTTTGTTGTTTACGTGAAGACATTGTTTTTATAGGCTTGTGTTTTCAGGCACACAAAACGCTGTTGTCGTGTAAATGAACGGCCAGACACGCAAACACTTCTCGTAGAAACGGACCATCAAATATCAGCGGTTGTGATGTGATTATAAATTTATCGTCTGAGTAAAGCACAACACTTCAGTTTGGATTCACAGGAAATGTTGTTTGTCTTATAATTTGCATTTGCGTCCCCGTGATAATAGTTTGTCAACAAAGAGGACCTTGTGTTTGAATTTTGTGCTGACGATTAGTTGCGTTTTATATAATTCACACAGTATTGTATTGCTATTAGAGCAAATAACCACGACCAGATGGTTATTGATTGACAAGCCCATTTGTGTCAAACCTCTCCGGCTCCATCAGAACTGTAAATGTACGGAGTCTGGGACGGCGTGGAGCGTCGTTTGCTTTACGAGTGTGAAATTTTCACATCACGATCACAGCTGAAGCTTTCATCACGGTATAGCCGGCGCTTCCAGAAGGAAAAACTCCATTGACTTTCTCTGTAGGGAAATAGATTTTTCGAACAATAACTTAACCTTTAAAGTCCTACTGTGAACTACGAGGTTGGTAATCGATAGCATTTGGTACTCTTGAAGCCAACTGTGTTTTAAAGTGTTTAACAGTGGATTTCCTGGTGGAAAAACTGCATTACCCATGACGAAAACATCCACCAATCAGAGTCGAATCCTGCTAAATGCGACACACTTTACCCCAGCACTGAGAATGATGTAACCAAGTCAGCCTCAAAATACTTAAATATGTGAATGTGTATGTCGCATATTTTGCAATAAACCTCAATTTAAGTGAGCAGTATTTAACTGTTATGCTGTTTGCAATGCTTCATGGGATTGTGGTTCTTTCCATCACTGAAGTGGTTAAGTTCACACTCTTGTGCTGTTGTATTTTATTTTTTTGTCCGATTTTCAAATACTTTTGTTTGTAATGTTAAAACACTCCTCGTATCTGCTTGGTTTAGTTTATGGCTTGTATTGCTTTAATAACTTTTTAAAAATCCCTATAGGAGAAATAAAATACTTCCAGAACCAACTCTGATGGAAAAGTGGGCGGGTGGTAGTGCAAACTATTGAATCAAGTTACAAAGAACGTGTTCTTTCAAATTAACAAACGCTTCAAACAGATTAAAGTGTAAAAGAAGAACTATAAAGAATCCGAACCATTTCAGTCATAAGTACAGTAATACCTTGAGATACGAGCATAATCCATTCTAGGATGAGCTCGTAACTTGAGTTGCTCGTATCTCAAATCATGTTTTCCCATCAGAAATAACAGAAGAAAATTAATTCGTTCCCACCCTCTAAAAAACTTTTTTATTAGTGCTAATGACAATGGAAAAAAACATTTTTAGTTGCCATAGTGACACACACACACAAACAATTATAGTGTATAAGGATTCCTGAGATATAAAATTTGTTTTTTATTGGGTTCTTGCCTTCGAGACAGACGATACAGTAGCGGCGGAGGAGGTAGAGAAAGCGATTACGTTAACGCAATACAGAAGACTCGTGGGAGATGCGTACGGAAGTCGACTATGGCGGAAAATCCATGCTAAAAAGAAATGAGCGCAAAACTGATGTTTGCACACGCATAAATTACATCCGCGAACGGATAACAGATCTACATTTTAATCCATTTTAATCCCTCGCGCACGCATGATTTCTCATCTGCAGCAATACACGCCCACTCGATCTTCTCGATTGCTGTTTTGCTCACGCAAACACTTTTATATTTGTCGACGAACACGTGAAGTGAACGAGTGAGGCGGCGTGGACTCCGAGTGCTCCACCACCTGTAAGCTGCTCGTATCTCAAATGTTTACTTGTAACTCAAAGCAAAAATGAGCTTGAAGGCTTGCTCACATCTCAGAATACTCGTATGTCGGGACACTCGTATCTCAAGGTACTACTGTATTTTAATGTGTTGCTGTAAATCGGCACATAAAGCTGCCTGTGTGTTTGAATGTGTGTGTGACTGGTGAAATCTTCTGCTGTTTATTTGAATATGTCCTTAGTGACTGCTTAATTTTTTTTCTATGCGTCGTCTGATTGGCTGATCCTCCTGTAGTTCCGTTGCATCATCAGCACAGCTGCCGGAGTCGCAGCCACCGCTGGCTTCACAGAAATCTGTGTCCAATCTTCAGAAGCCCATGCCAGTCACCAGCCAGGAGGTACAATCCGCACTTTTATCATCTCTTCGTGAAGAGATCGGGGTTCACGCCATGATGTGTGTTTGATTTGTTCCTCTAGAGCACAAGCACAGGTGGACCAAAGCAATGGGCGGCGCTCAATGGAAAGGCAGTAGATCAAGATGGTAAAGATCTGTTTATTCCCATCTCTGTTGTTGAGGAAAGGCTGGTGTGATCAGATGTTGTCTGGTTGTGTTCAGGTTTAAAGGTCTCAAGCCGACTACAGCCCTTCTCTCACGAGGAATTTCCGACGCTGAAAGCAGCAGGAGAACAGGACAAGGTTGGCAAGGAAAGAAGCGTCTTCGATCCGTCGTATGGGCCCGGACCAAGCCTCCGCCCGCAGAGTGAGTGCACTTCCATCCTTAGTCATCACTAGGAGATTAACCAACTTTCAGAAGATACATTTATATGTTGGCTTTCCTGTCGCTCAAACAGTAATTTGGCACTTGCAACGCCAAAGTAATGGGTTCGATTCCCAGGGAAAGCAAGATCTGATTAGAATGTCAATGTGTTTCTTGAGTTCGATGCAAGTCTCTTTGGATAAAAGCGTCTGATGAATGCAGGAATGTATTGTTTAAAACCGGTGACGATAATGATTTGTATTCAGAGCTGTCAGGTTTGGGATGTTTCAGGCTTGAATGATTTATGTTTGTGTGTAAACGGATATATGATCTTCTTGCTCTGACAAGTTTACAGATCTTGGTGTAGCTTGTCAGATCCGTTAGCTGAAAATAGCCTGGTTGTTGTCGTCGCCCGTCGCATCTTATGTTCGGCAGATACTACCCTGATGAATAAAAACACTGCAATGAAATTATTGCATTACATAATGACTCTGACATATCCGGATGTTATTTCATTCAAACATTAAAGTCAGAAGTTTCAATGCAAGAACAAATGTGGGCGGGGCTTGAGGAGTTGATTGGATGGCGTTGGTTTGCTATTGGTGGATCTCGTGATTGACAGGTAATTGCCCCGCCCTCATCATCGGAGAAGAGATTCTGTTATTCTCACTCAACATTATTAACACAATCATGATGTATAAACATAATCATTCAGAATAAACACTGCAATATTCCATTAAAAATAAGAATGGTCAGTTTTGATTGGTGACTAGTTCAGTTTTCATTCACTGCATTTGGCAGATGCTTTTATCCAAAGCGACTTGCATTGCATTCAAGAAACTCATTCAGTTCTTGCTTTCCCTGGGAAACGAACCCATTACCTTGATGTTGCAAGCGCCAGTCTCTACTGTTAGAGATGCAGGAAGTTGTTCAGTTACTGTATGGAAAATAGTTTGTCGGTGGTTTTCAGTGCATCAATCTCTGCTACTTTTGGTTCGTTTTTCACCGTTTCCTCTTTTCTCACGTCATGTGCAAATGTGAAATGGTTGAAGCTCTTCCTGTAATGATGTTTTGTGTGGTTGTCAGACGTGTCGAGCTGGAGGGAGGGTGGAGGGAGGAACCTGCAGCCGCCAGCGCCGTGTGCCGCTCCTCCCTGCGACACGGACAGCAAGAGCAACGGCTCCGCTGAGGCCAGCACTCCTCCTCTTCCTCCCTCATCATCATCCTCCTCTCCCTCCTCCACTGCCGCTGCTCAGTCCCCTGACCCGAAGGAGCCGTCGCTTCGACCCGCTCCGCCCGTGCAGCGCAGAGCCCCCCCGCCAGCCCTCCAGTACCAGCACCACACCACCACCACCTACCATGACATGCTGCCTGCCTTCGTGAGTGTCTGTCTGATCCCGGAGAGGGTTCCTCCGTTTTGGCACATTTAGTCTCAGATGGTATAAAAAAAGGTCTAAATGATCATTTCCAGAGCTCTTAAATTTGGGGACAAAAACTAAATCGCGTGATTGCCTAATGTGATTTATTAAACTGATTGAATTGAGCTCTGCCTGGTTAAAAGTAAAAACCACTGCATTTTTTGCTTTTCTAGAGGCACAGTTTTTTTTATTTTTTTTTTACTCATTTAAATATAATCGTAAAATTTTTATTGTTTTAAGGCTGAATTGTGGAAGGTTTTTGCATATCTGTGTGTTATCTGAACTGTGAAGTTGTTAAAAATCTGGATTTCAGTCTTTTTATGGTTTGGAAGAGGGATGCTATGAACATTTTGGCTGATACAGATTTTTATATATTGGCCAATAAATCTAAATCCAAATTTTTCTATCATTTTTCTGAGAGACTGATTTTAAAAAAGAGTCCCCATTTCAAGCCGTTTCCCAAACACGCAATTTTGATGATATCATGATAATTTCGTGTAGTCGATAAGACAGATTTGCAAATGTTTTGTTTTTGGAAGTTATTCAAATCATATTTGAAGCGTCTCAGAAGGAATTAATCCATAATTTATCAGCTTTTCAAATGTTCATACCATTAACATCATACCATTCTGATCAGACCATTAACAACAGCATTAAAAATTAACGTATATGGTTACTAATATATTGTACTAGTTTGAAATGTTACCATAGATCATGTCCGTATGGTATTAGGTCTTAAAAACCCTTAAATATGGTTCTGAAACCCCGCAGAGACTCGGCCCCCATTTTTCTGTCAGCTTTAAAATGCTCTGAAACTGGTTAGCAAATCAGTTATGAGACCGATTGTGGATGTGTGTGTTTGTGAAACCTTTGCTGGCTGTGTGTGTGTCAGATGTGCCCTAAAGAGACCCGTGACGCCCCGGGCTCCTCGGATCACGGCCCGGCCGCTGTGGTGGCCCCCGTGCGCTTCGAATCCCGCTTGATCTTCAGACCAGCGTTTCCTGCGCCAGAGCCAGTCAAGTGAGCGTTGCGCTGGTCATTCAAATACCATTGAGAAACGCTTGCTGTCCTCCTATAGAAATTGCTGGTGTTTGTTTTCCACAGTGGTGATTTAAGAAGAGAAAACCGTTTCCCTCGAGTCGCCCCGCGCCCCTCCGCTCGCCCCATCCGCCGGCCGGGAGATCGAGCGCCCCGTCCTGCCATAATCAACCCTGATGACCTGAAGGACCTCGACGAACTGGACAATGACTGTGAAGATGGCTGGGCGGGTGAGCGACGCTCGGCTTTGTTTAGCGGGAGTGTTGTGTTTGTCGCTCGTTGTGACCCCTGTCTGTCCTTCAGGTCTCCATGAGGAAGTGGATTATAGCGAAAAGCTCAAATTTAGTGATGATGAGGAAGATCATTCCACGTGTGAGAAGAGCAAGATCTGGTGAGTGTTTCTCATCCAACAAAAATATTGACTTTTCGACATTGGCTGAACTACAATATACTATCAGTTTCTCAATTTTAATAGATCTTCATTTTAATGAACCAAGATTTTTTTAGTGCGCTTATGCTGGTTATGCCTTTCAAATTGTCAGTTTCGTAACAGAATATAAATGAACATCAGAAGCAATGTTTAAAGAGACTGGAATGAAACCGCTTGAGAATAATGATACGCTATGTCACGTTTGCCCCATTAATCCATTCAATGACCATAATCTCCATATTCAGCTAGAAGTAGTTTTTCGGGTCTTCACTAGTTTAATGCAACGGTTGTTGGGATTGAAGCACGTTCTGGCTCTTGTCTCGCAGGGATGACTGGGAGAACCATCAGGATCATCATTCATCCCAGAGCTCTGGTGACGGCACGTTCCCGCCGGAGGAGGAATCCGCTTTACCCTCCAGACAGACCAATGGGCGATTCTCCTCCACAGAATCTCAGGTCCGTTTCATGTTTTGTTTTTTCGCCTGAGATCTCTCACGCTAGTCGTTTTTTATGAGAACGTTTTCTGTCTTTTGTGATTGAACTCTTTGTACTACTGTACTATTAAGACTTTATATCTGCATGGCCTCTGTTTTGATTTTATAATATTCCTCGTCAAGTGTGAGTGTGTGTGTGTGTGTGTGTGTGTGTGCGCTTTAGTGCTTAAATGCATTGTTCGATTTAGAATAAATAAAATATACAGGTTTGCTGTGCTTGTTTGTAGGGATGTACATTTTGGCCCCAAATATAGTTATTACTTAATAATAATACTAGCAGTAGTAGTAAAAGTAATTTGTACTATTATGCCTAAACATTTAACAGTACAGCTGTAAAGTTACAGTACTAATAATTTTTGTATTGTCTTCAATTTCAAATGCAAAACCATTATTTGAAACCACAGGGAACCTTAAAGCTTCTCTTCTGTTGATGACCTCTTATTCGTTTGAGGATGTTTGTCGCACTTTTCCTTCCCAAATGCATCTTAAATTGACTCAAACTCCTATGAACCAACATTTACTAGCTTTCCTGTGTCTCAAACAGTAAAGAGTGACACCAAGGTCATGGGTTTGATTCTTAGGGAAAGCAAGAACTGATTTTATGTGTTTCTTGAATGCAATGCAAGTCGCTTTGGATAAAAGCGTCTGATAAATGTTAAAAGTAACACAGCGATTCGCTCTAATGAAACATTTGAATGTTCTCCTGTGCTTTAAGTCACAGATCTACTGTTCTCTGTTAATTATGATTGCAGCACCAGCAGAAGAACGGTGAATCTGCCGAGGAGCTGGAGGAGCCGCAGCGACAGGCGCCGCCTCGAGGGAAGTTCGTCTCTGCCGATCTCTCCGCCGTGGAAAGAGCCCGCAGACGACGTGAGGAGGAGGAAAGGAGAGCGCGGGAAGAGAGACTGGCTGCGTGTGCAGAGAAACTAAAAAAACTGGATGAGAAATTTGGCAAAACTGAGAAACCCTCCCGCTCTGGAGAAACGCTGAGGGAAGCAGACGTCAAAGAGATGCTGACGCAGTCGCCGGGCCGGAAGCCCTCCAAACACCCGCAGGAGGCCTGGCAGTACGGCACTAAAGGTACACTCGCTCATGTGCTGATGCTTGGCAATCGCGTGCTTTGGACAGCCACGGAAACACTGTGCATTGTCTATGCGTTTTTAGAGGAAAAATGTCAAATGGTGAAGAAAAGACCAACTCATTCTTGCCTTGTGGTGGTTAGCACCATGTAGAGCACAGGTGTCAAACTCAAGGCCCGCGGGCCACATCCGGCCCGGCGTGTAATTATGTCCGAGATCATTTTATATATTATCAATGGACCTGCGATATGAAGCGCTGGTAACACAATAAACTACATATCCCATAATGCAGTGCATCATCTGCCTTGCCGACATTAACTTCCCGTGTTAATCAAGTCTAGCTTAGATGCTGCAAGTTATTGCAAAGCTAGCCCTCACGATGCCGAAGAGAGTTGATTCTGAAAACAGAGCCTTTAAAAACCGATGGGAGACTGAGTATCATATCTCCCCGCATGTAACGCGCAGACGAAAATCCGCACCCTCAAAACCGCAGGTTTTGTGTAAAAAATCGTTGGCACAACCCAACATAGATTGATGAACTTTGTGTAAGATCACATTTCGAATTTCAAATTATCCATAACTGTTCAGGCTCGGTACACAGTGTTTGTGCGCGAAATTCAGGTGTTGATCATCGGATGAGAAGAGCCCGCCCTCATGGCAGCACAGCCAATCACGTCTTCTTGCATGATTGACAGGTCAGACAGCCAATCAGCGGCAGCTGTCAGAGTGACAGTACAAGCGCCAGAAAAAAAATACGTCCTTAGGGGCATAACAAATATATTGAAGTATTATTACGTGTAAAAAAAAAATAGTGTGATATAGTTTGAAAAATCTGCTATGACCCATGGGTTATATGCGGTAAAATACGGTTTATGTTTACTGATATACTGCCGGTATCTCTGTGTGTTTCATTTGCGGAGATGTGGCGGTAATTTAATAATTTAATAAGACGGCACTATGAGACAAATGACATAAGAGCAAAGGCAACTGAATGATTTGACTTGTTATTGCTGAAGAGCAAAAATGTTATTTAGATTTCCAGGTTTTGTTATACAGGATGTCTATATTTTGAATTTGTATAATTTTGACAGGATATATTTGTTTGGAGAGCAAAATCTTTTGGGATATTTAAAATGTAAGTTTTATATAAAGTTACATAAGAGTAAATAAATTTGAATGTTCTTTTAACTTTTAACGGTTACTTTATTTCTAACTTGTATAATTTAGACAGGGTATTTTAATTTTTTATAAATATTTTTATACTGTCTAAAATATATATGGTGTGTGTAAAGGTATATTTAAGGTATAAGTTGATTTATTCCAGAATAATATTCCTGTCTGTTTTTATTCACATTTATGTTCAAAAAGGTACATTTTCAAAGTTTAGTTTTAGTGTGTTCAATAAATGTTTATCCTGTTCGGCCCGCGACCTAAAGTGTTTTTGGATTTTGGCCCCCTGTCCAATTGAGTTTGACACCCCTGATGTAGAGTCTTTATGCAAACGAGCCGTTACAGTCGTCAAATCCTTGACACGACTCCACAAATATGCTTAAAATAGGAAAATGACCGAATCAGTGACGCAAACTTCATCAAACATGAGAGATATTCAAATTATGCTGAAAAGCTGTAAAAGCCAAGTGTCCTTATTCTGATCAGTTAATTTTAGTGTTGATTAGGGATGTGTGTGTGTGTGTGTGTGTGTGTGGCAACGACACAAGAAAAAAAAACGTTTTATTGTTCAAATTAATCTTCCATTTAACTCTGTCGTGCACGATCACGCGTGTGATTAGAGCGTGCAGTGCGTCTCGTGAAGCGCTGAATTCAAACGCGTTTTGCTCAACGCTTGTCATATATTACAGCTATTCAGTGTTTTCGACTACGTAAGGTTTATTTTAGGTTTCAGATATTTAAATGCTCATAAGTACTGGCAAAACAATGCATTTATAGTTTGAAAAATACACACTGATGTCTATAAAAGTGAACTGATTACCATTTTGGTTCTAAACGAATGGCAATCAGTTAAATTATAAACTGATGAGGTGTTTTATTCATATCAGATATATATTGCATATCGTCACCTTCCTAAAATAATTGCCTAAGTCATTTTTTGACAATGATTTTTTTGTTGAAGTCATCCCCTCATGATACTGGCCACCTCTGATAAAATCCTCGACATCCTCAGTTCACAGATCAAGCAATTCTACTGTAGTATAATGGCTTATGTCAAGTCTGTTAATCAATTATTGATTCCGTTTTTTGTGTTTTCTGAGAAACCTGGAAAAATGACGTAGGCAATTATTTTAGGAAGGTGACGATATGTAACTGTAAACTCTATTCTTCTCCCACTTCACCGGACACTTACTGTCCTTTTTGTCGTCCTTCGCGTATCACAGATCAGTGAACATGATCATTATAAAGGTTTTTAAACGACAAAACGCATTCACTTCCGCATATTTGAGAATCGGAATATCTGGTAGTTGATAACAGAGCCAACAAGTTGGTGAATATTTTGAGTAAATAAGAAAAAACTAAATAAATGCGATGCATGTGTCATACACGCGTCACCATGGAAACGTTCTAAAATAAATAAATTTGGCAAAACTGAGAAACCCTCCCGCTCTGGAGAAACGCTGAGGGAAGCAGACGTCAAAGAGATGCTGACGCAGTCGCCGGGCCGGAAGCCCTCCAAACACCCGCAGGAGGCCTGGCAGTACGGCACTAAAGGTACACTCGCTCATGTGCTGATGCTTGGCAATCGCGTGCTTTGGACAGCCACGGAAACACTGTGCATTGTCTATGCGTTTTTAGAGGAAAAATGTCAAATGGTGAAGAAAAGACCAACTCATTCTTGCCTTGTGGTGGTTAGCACCATGTAGAGCACAGGTGTCAAACTCAAGGCCCGCGGGCCACATCCGGCCCGGCGTGTAATTATGTCCGAGATCATTTTATATATTATCAATGGACCTGCGATATGAAGCGCTGGTAACACAATAAACTACAGATCCCATAATGCAGTGCATCATCTGCCTTGCCGACATTAACTTCCCGTGTTAATCAAGTCTAGCTTAGATGCTGCAAGTTATTGCAAAGCTAGCCCTCACGATGCCGAAGAGAGTTGATTCTGAAAACGTATCAAAATATTTAAAAGAAAACGTCATAAGACAGTCAAAAATACATTTAGACTAGTCAACTACAAAACTTCCGTTTAAATGACTAACAAATTAGTCGAGGCAAATCCCTAGTGTTGATTCAGTTCAGCTCAATAACCTTCAATGTTGCAAAATGAGTTGGTTATGAAACAAAGTCTGCTGTAAAGCAGTTCTACAAAATATCGTGTCATTTAGCTTCGTTCAAGATGTACTAACAGCTTGTGCAAACCTTTACTAAAGACGCAGTGAGAAACGAGCGCTGAAAAAATCACCCTCCGGCCCGGTTTGTCTTATACAGTGGAATCCGGTTATGTCGACGGGCTCGGGGGTTGCAAAAAAGCATCGAGATAACAGATTATCGAGAGAACTAACAGCCAATATGGCGATTTGTTTGAAGCGATCAGCATGCTATAAAAATGTACATACACTCTATATGTTTGCTAACAACAAAAGGCAAATGTGCACCAACTAACAACAGAGATTTACCAGTATACAATAAAAAACACCTTCGATTCTCCATACAAACCTTTAATTATATTCTCCAACATTGCAAACACAATTTCACTCACAGCGTAAACAGTCACAACATATACGTGAGGTCATCACGCTGTACTAGATTGCATACTTTCTTGCGTTCTGCCTGTCTAATGTGCTTTCTCAACAAATTCGGCTTCGTCCCGTCTTTTAGTAACCTTCAATCCGCAGAGCTCACTTCAGAACAGAAGTAGGTGTGTGTGTTTATCTAAGCCTCATACTCATTGGTCGGTAACCGCTCGTCAAAACCAATCAAATCAGAGAAGGCGGGCTTTGTGCACACAGCTGTGAGTGCTTTGGGATGGGATGGGCCCACAGCAGCATTTGCTGCTCGTTGAGAAGCAAAAGAACAATGTGTTTTCACTTCAGAGAGTCTCCAATAACTCCAGATAAAGTCGTTAGATTTGTCGCTAGTCACTTTTTGAAAATGTGGTCTGAAAACTCTCTAAATACAGCGACAAAGGCTTGAAGTTGGCAACACTGTCCGCGAGTTCTTCTGCGAGACTGTGAGTGAAGCCACTGGAAATCCACGTGCAACGCGAACTCTGCGCAGTGAACTAGGTACGATCTTAGTCACGAGATAACCATGTGAAGTGGCTAATTTGTCCCTCTTTTGTGCTCGATATATTAGGGTTTGGCGACATAAAAGAATCGACGTAACCGATGAGAAAATGCTTAGACAACTAGGAAGTTTGCCGGTTCCACTTCAAAAACGTCGACATAATAGGGTTGACGAGATAAGTAAATGATGGCTGAGTAAACGGCGACTGCATCAAGGAACCCAGACTAATTTAAATGAGGCATTGCTGCTGCTTTAACACTTCATCTCATTGAATACAGAAGTGCTGGACACAGCCGAGTCCTCCAGTCAGGATTACAAAGATGAAGGTTGTAATTACCACAGTGAAGACGATGGTCGTGAGTCCAGCTCTCCCCTTCCAGACTACAGCCGGCACCAGAAGCCTGTGCCGCCCCGCTTCCAGAAACAGCAGGTGAGCTTTTACTCCTAATCCTACAAGGGTTAGTGTTTATAAATACAGCGGCTTGAAGCCTCTCTGGTTTGTAGGAGCAGGTGTATAAGATGGCGCCGTGGCAGCAGTCGGGTCACGCCACGCAGTCCAGCTCGTCTCACCCGCAGAGAGGCTTCTACCCTCCTCACGTCCTGGGCTTCGACCCGCGCTGGATGATGATGCCGCCTTACATGGATCCCCGCATGGCACAGGGATGTTCTCCGGTGGATTTCTACCCTTCTGGGGTTCACTCTCCCGGTAAATAATGTTTATTGCTCTGCGACATGATCAAACCTAGAAAGTAGAGACTGCACTTGCTTCACCCATTGGCATCATATATTCATCTGAAGCTCCTCTGAGATTAGTGTTATTTATGCGTCATTGAGATACTATTACAGTTTGAATTTACTTGATTAAAATAGTTATTTATTAAAATAAACTGAAATGAAGTTAAACTACAGTAAAATGAGATGTTGCCTCATACAAATTAAAAACACTTTAACTGAAATCATTTAAACAAACTTCAGCTTTTTTCTTACTATAATAATGAGATTGAATTTATATTTCAATAATTTATCAAATGCATCTTTGCGATTCTTTCATGTCAGTTAATGTTTGCCTAAAATATATTCTTTAGTACTTGTTTTATTTAACTTATTTGTTTATAGTATGAGCAGCAAAATATGACAATGCAAAATATATTTAACAAATCGTTTGTCATTTTGATCAATTTGAACAATCTCACATTTTAATTAAAACTAATAAAATTTATGGTTATAGTATATTTGTACTTTAATAGATGATCATAATAATTTTACACTTACAACTTTGGAAAAAATATAAATATGGAGACCTTTACGATTTAGTGTTTGGAAATTAATCTTGTCCACAAACAAGTTTGAAAACTGTGAAGTTGATCATGATGCTTTTCTGAAGGCACATTATAAGCGACATGCAGAGATTTTTGTGGATCAAGTTGACACTAAAAACGGAGCTTGAGCTTCACTTCACTCTGAAACACTCATTTCATTTTGCATATTTATTTTAGTTTTAAATTTTTGTGATTTTTGTTTAAATCCCCGTGGGGGAAACCTTGCAATAAGAGACACATAGAACTACGTTCATCTCGCAGCAGCTGCAGAACAATGCTCCTAAAAACTATTTGGAAAATGCATAGAGTTCTGTGTGGTAAAACACGCCTGTTTTGTTTATATTTTGATAATGATATTTAACTGAATTTTTTTTTTAAAGGTCTGGTGAAACCAGTTATTCAGCAAGATCATCTGAATAGCCCTGGTTCGACCTCTGACGAAGGCTGCCATCCCAGCATGCATCAGGAGAGGAGGGCACCATCCACCGAGCCTTACCAAGTGTGGAATCAAGACAGCTACTCGTCTGCACGCAGTTTCACCCCACCCTACCAGAGACAGCATGAGAACGGCGACAGAGCTCCGGTGGACGACAGGAGCGACAGGTCGTGCTCTAGACACGACTCGTATGAAGACCGAGGTCATGAGCGCACAGACAGTCCAGCGGAGGAACTGCCCCATCAGGCCTTCCGCCAAGGCAGAGCCACAGACATGTTGCCCCATGAAGGGACGCATCCCTTAATACTCAGCAGGAACCATCCTGTAGATGGAGAACACAGGGACGTGTCCTCCGGGAGACATCAGAAAGAAGGCGCAGATTCCCGTGATGAGGCCTTCGACAGCAAGGAGAAGAGCTACGACTCTGATTTCTGGAGAAAGGACACAAGTCTGAGGAAAGACGGTGGTTGTCAGGCCCAGTGGTCCGATCACGGTTCGAGCAGCAGCAGTAGCATTAGCCAGCCGTCTGAGTCCAGCGGCAGAACTCTTAGGAGGACTGGACCCATCAAGAAACCCGTGCTGAAGCCTTTGAAGGTTGAGGACAAGGAGAACGAGAAACCCAAATCTGAGCCGGAGGAGAAGCCTGTCCCATACAGGCTGGAGAAGGAAGTGGTCACCAATGTCTATGACCTGAAAAAAGACACCCCACTTCTGTCTAACAGGCACTCTGCCCCCCCTCCCATTTCCTCTCCTGAGGAGAAACAAGCGGAAGCTCCGAAGCTGGAGAAAACGAGCAACCTGCCTGAAGAGTTGCACAAGGAGAACTGCTGGGATAGCATGAAGTGTCAGTCTGTGGACGCCGCTGACAGCAGAGAGGCACCGCGCCGCAACAACTGGATATTTATCGATGAAGAGCAGGCGTTTGCCGGGGCCAGAGGAGCGAGTCGTGGACGTGGCCGGGGCTTTAGAGAGTTCAGCTCTCGAGGTGGCGCTCGTGGAGGACGGGGCGACGGCAACCGAGGAGCCTTTAATAACACGGGTGCGCAGAGACCTGCACGCGGACGGGGCTCTCGAGATTTCCGGAGCGAAGATCTGCAACGAGGCAAACCCCGTAGACGCAACGTGAGTGAGACGCACAGCGAGGCCTCGGAGTACGAGGAGCTGCCCAAACGTCCACGGCAGAAGGTCGCTGAGAACGGAGAGGCTTCGTATCCTGTGTCTGGAGAGGGCAAGAGGGCCGACAGGGACTCGTGGAGATCCAACAAGGTCTACACTGACGAGCAGAGCGGCAACAGTGATTCCAGGGACAAGGCCAAATCACCAAGAGTGTTTGGAAGGTCGTTGCCCCCTCGGCTCAATGCTGGATACAACCGTGGATTTGGCTCAAGGGACATTTCGACGTGGAGAGGCAGAGGTAATCAGTTTGGAAGTGCCTCCGCACAGGAGAACGGTTACAACTTTGGCACAGACTCCTATCCCAAACGCTCGTCAGAGCGCGAGCCCCTGAAATACCCCCCGAAATTGACCAGCTCCTTTGTAGAGAACGGCGTGGAAGACCGAGATGGCGGCGGCTACTACCTTGATAATGATAATCCCGACAACCGGCCCCTGAGAAGGCGGCGTCCCCCGCGCCAGGATAAACCCCCGCGCTTCAGGCGTCTGCGTCAAGAGCGTGAAGGAGGAGGTCAGTGGAATAGTGAAGACTATGTTAACGGAGACTTTGCTAATCAGTGGCCGGGTCGGCCCAAGGGTGCAGAGGAGCACTGGCCAAACCACTACCCTGCAGGACGGCCGGCGGAGATCACGGGACAGAGTCAAGCTGAGGACTGGGAGACTGGCTCAGAGAACAGTGACTTCAACGACTGGAGGGAGAAACGGGGACCACATGGCGACGCGCTTGGAGATGCGGGTCACGGTGAACCTGGTTCTGACAAGAGAGAGCTCTCCAAACGGAGCTTCTCCAGCCAGCGGCCAGTGGTCGAACGACAGAACCGGAAGAGTGAAGTGTCTGTAATGGAGAACAACAAGATGAGCCGCTCAACAGACACGCAGTCCAGTGCCGGTTCCTCTGGGAGAAACGACAGCTGGCATAACGGCGTCGCTTGCAACAGCAAACGGTATGTTTCCTTATATTCCTGATGACTAGAGCTTTGAATGCCATTCAAATAGAAAAGCGCTAAAATGTTAGTCGACCAAATTTTTATTAGTCTGTTAGTCGCAGAAAAGAAAGTTGTGTTGTCGGATAGACAGATCGGTTGTAGTAATTACAGGATGTTGGATAGGAAATCAAAATGTTCGTCTATCATTCATCATCCTCAGTTTTGCTCTTACAGATGAGAGAAATTCATTACTTGAAACTGTAAAGGGACGATTTTAATTTGTGCACTCACAAAAACAGCAGAACTGCTTTTGTAAAAGGAAAAACAAATGGCATACGATTTCTTCTGTCTCTGTAAAACTCGTACTCCTGAAACCATATACAGTGATCCCTCGTTTATCGCGGTTAATGTGGACCGGAACCCCCCACAATAAGTGAAAGTCTGCGAAGTAGGATTGGCCCCCCTAGGAATTTCCGTATATGTGTGTGTAGGTACCAGAATGTTTAAAATATGTATATTTATACTTTAAATATATTTTAAATCTAATTAATTATCAAACCTTAATATAATACATTTACTCTCTCTCATACGGTACGTATTGTGGTGCTCTACACTCAATGACAGTAGTATCTTGAGACTCCAGTAATGACGACGATGAGAGACCTGTGTTCTTCGATGAATATGATGATGAGGGTGTTACTGCACTGGTATAATGAGGTCTTTAAATCAGTTCGGGAAGCGCCTCATTGTCAGACATCGGCGCTGGATCGTCAACATTTGCTTCTGAGAGAGGCGAAGAGGCTCCCACTCCACTCGTGCTCTCATTGGTCGATCTCGTACCAGGAACCAATCACGTGTCTTGTCTGAGTGCCGTGGGCGTGTACAAAGCCTCTGAGAGTGTTTCTCTCTTTGTCTGGCATCTTGGGAAACCGTTTCTCTCGCGTCACGATGAAGCAACGCTGCTTTCCACAATACGGCTGCCGATATGGGGATATTTTAGAATTTTTATTTTTCTATGAATATTTTTGAAAAATCCACCATGCACTGAGGCCGCGAAACTTGAACCGCGAAGTGGCGAGGTTTACTTGCTTCACAGACATTTTATACGTCTGCAGAAAGCTTAAATTGTCAAATTTAAAATAAAATATTCTTTTGAAGCGTCTCGACTCAAATGCAACGGCTTCATCAACTCATCTCAAGCAACACTGACTTAGAATAAACGGCAAACAGACTTACTGAACATTTCAGTAGCGAACTAGTGTTTTCTGACACATTTGTAATCATTGCTTTGCTTGTGCGCCGCGGCAAGTGTTTTGTGCGCTTGAACACCAATTTTAATTATAAAGGCTCATTATTATACTTTAGTATTTCTCTGTAATATAGAACAATGTTACATATAATAATCTCCCCCCAGTATATATTAAATTAATAAACATGTTTTAATGTACGACTCGTCAACCAGGAAGATCTTTACTCCTGGGCAAAAAGATCTCTTAACATTATGGGTAATATTACCCACCGTACATCTCTTTATTTTTTATCATTTCTTTTTTAGTATTAATTTTTGTACTTTCTGTATGTTTCTGCGCATTGATCTGTTACAAAGAGAGAGAGAATTTTAATTTGAGTTTTAAACATGCATTACTTTTTCTTTTTAAAGGTTACTCTAATATGAATGTGTAATTGTATGCATTAGTGTACTTTACTCGTTACAACAATTTACATAATTCATGTTAATTATAAGACCTTACTTGGTACATCCAAAGTAATCTGATTATATAACGAAGAGCACTTTTCTCCGACACTGCTGATGAATTCACACGTGTGTTGATTGACTGTAGTGTTCCAGAGGAGTCGTTGTCGGGCCTGAGCGCGGCGTCTGTGTACGGTGTGGATCAGAACGACGACGCTGAAGTCACAGGGAAGATCATAGAGAAAGACATGAAACCCAGAAACATGAAGGGGGACATGGCCGAACAGCTGTCCCAGTATGACCTGAACACTTACTCAAGTAAGACTCAGATGTTTTTTAATAATAGAAGCATCTCCAATATAGCATCTCCAACATCTCCAATACAGAATAATTGACGACTAACCGTTGAGACAGACTAAAACGAATGCACTCTGGAGTTGATGTGGCTGCAAATGTTCAATAATTTCTCTGTCAAAAAATAAATAAAGTGAATAATTTAATCTAAGTAGGTACCGGCAGTCAAAAATTTTAACTTACAATATGATGTTAACTTATATTTAATATGATAAAGAACATTGAAACTTAGAGTAATTTTTGTTTTCTATCTCAAACGGTTCAGATTTTACGGCCATTTAATGTTTTTCGAGTTTTTTAGTCTCGCAAAATCTTATTTTCAAGGTTTTTGAAGCAGCCATAAAATTTAAAGGACATCTTTAAAATTAACCAACTGTGCCTTTTCCACTTGTTTCTTGAATCTACTTTGCATTCTAGGAGAATGGGTTTCTTAAAATGACAACTTTTAGAAATATGAGCCCTTAAAAATGAATTTTTTTTTCACATTTTTGAAAGATTTGTAAGTCCTAATTCAAAGTTTAGGGTTTTGGGGTTTCTATAAAATCTTAAAGCAGCTCAGAGTCATCAAAAGTTGTTTTTCATTGACGTTCTAATCAGTTCTTGTTTTCCCTGGGAATTGAATCTCGCTCTCTATTCTTTGAGCTACAGGAAAGCTTTCCATCAGTGCTGTGCTATAAATCTGCAACAATTGAGAAACCTCAGTTAGTGGTTGACTAACTGATTTCAGGTTTGACGTGTGTTGTTCTTCAGTATTGGAGCTGTCGTTTGTGTTTCTTCACAGTTGAAAGCGACTCCGGAGCATCTGTACCCAGTCCAGAGGTTTTCCAGGACGCTCTATCCAAAAAACAGCGCCGCCCACAGGATGATGACCGAAGGAGGAAGGATCAGGGTCCTCCGGTACTGATGGCCTCTATTCCCTCATACTTTAACACACAGTGCATTTAAAAGATGATCACAGCTTCTGATCTTTAGCTTGAGTGGATATTGAAGTTAATTGGTTTGTGCTCCTGAAGGGTTCGATGAAGAACAGAACTATCGCTTCAAAAATGCCTCCCCGTTTTGCTAAGAAGCAGGGCAGCATGTCCATCGAGCAGCCTGAAGAAACGCTCTCCGCCAACAATCTGGGAACGGAGATCTGGGAGACGAACAGCTCAGGTAAAACCCACAGCTGAAAGTGTGTGATGGGAATCAAGTGGATCATGTACAGCGTATCATTTTTAACCGAGGCTTTGTTTTTCTCCTTAAGCTCTGACTGTCCAGCCATCAGGTGGCGATTCCTGGACGAAACAGGTTTCCTACACGGGAAGCGAACCCAATTCAGAGGTGCAGGTCCTTCTACTTCATGACATACTCTTGGTATTTTTGAAGGGCCGGGTTGGTATTGATGTTAAATCCCAAGAATCGATCTTTAAATCTGTGCTGTTTTCAGTTGACGAGTGAACAAAACTTCACTAAACATTTGTATCTCCTTCCATCCAATCCAATATTTACTTTATTTACATGGGCTCTTTACAGTGCGTGTCTGTAATGTGTGCCGATCATCTCTTCCTCTGAGTTACAGCAGCAAATAAACATAAATGATAGAGACAGAACTGAAATCAATCAGTGTTTCAAGCGCCAGTTCAAAGCCATTCATGACCAAAAATTCAATAGTCGGCTAGAAAAACAACTCATTTTGACAGTTGTATGCTTGATTTATTACACCTGTTCTGTAATGCCTGTATGAATAAATCAGTCATGAAAACAAATTTTTATATTTACATTTCAAAAACGAATTGACGTAATTATCGCTTTAAAAACCGCTGTGTGGAATTGAAACGTTTGTATACAAATAAGTTGTTAATAAAGTATTATAGCAATGCGCTGGCTGATTATCCCTGTATACTTTACAGCTTTAGTTGAAAGATACTTTTTGAAATTGACGTACCTGATTGAGATAGAGAAAATATTTCAAATGAATCAAGATTGGCATGGATAAATTGCAAGCTTGTGAATCGATATCAAATTGGGAAATTTATGTCAGTGCCGAGCCCTTGATTTTTGTATACAGTATCCCTGATCCGCTATTGGGGACACGTTATACTTAATGTTCTTCAGTTTTATTGATTCACCTGCTCTTTTAGAGCTGCTGTTCAGCCAAAACAAACTTTGTTTTTATTGTTTTCCTGTGACCACTATAAATCTGCTTTGAAACAGTCTGTATTGCAAAACGTGCTATATAGTCAAGTCACCTTTATTTATCCTATCCTCCAGGATTCGGATGCAGGACCTGAGCAGAATAAAGAACACAAACCCGGCCCCATCGGCAACGAGCGCTCTCTGAAGAACCGCAAGGGATCTGAGGGCATGGAGCGCCTGGATGGACCCATCACCCCGGTCAACGGAGTGGATATTCACGTGGACAGCGTCCTTCCTGTGCCACCCATTGAGTTTGGCGTCAGCGCGAAGGACTCCGACTTCAGCCTCCCTCCGGGATCCACGCCAGTGCCTGTGTCCAATCCCGTCACCAAGCTGCAGGATGCTCTCGCTGGCAATGTGCGTACACGACTCTCAGCGCAATGCTGGCCTTGTGAAGAAGCGTGCAGCGTTTATACTGTTGTGTTGTGTGTCCACAGGCGGGCCTGACTCAGACCATCCCGATGCTCCGCAGAGACCACCTGCAGGCCGGGATAAACCTCAACCCCATCAGCTTCCCGAGCGCGGACCTCACGCTCAAGGTAATGCTCTCTTTATAGCATCATTCTGAACGCTTGTCCATCCCTAACTTGTCCCTTAGCAGCATCACTCTGTCGCCCTCAGATGGAGTCGGCGCGCAAGGCGTGGGAAAACTCTCAGGCTCTTCCGGAGCAGGGCTCGCCTGTGGGCGCGGGATCTGGAGGTCAGCCTGCCTGCAGCGTGGGCTCTTCCAGCGGCGTCAGCTACAGCTCCTTCGGTGGAGTGTCTATGCCACCCATGCCCGTGGCATCCGTTGCTCCGTCTGTCTCCATGCAAGGTCTGCTGTCTCGTTTTTCTCTCAGGCTCTGTGTGTTGTGCAATGATTGCGTGTCGCTCTAATTACTGTGATCTATGTGTCGCAGGCAGTCACATCCCTCCTCTGTATCTGGACGGCCACGTGTTTCCCAGTCAGCCACGGCTCGTGCCGCCCTTGACTCAGCAGCAGAGCTACCAGCAGGTAAACATCAGGCGTCTTTGAACTCTTGATGCTTTAGTCTGTAATGGATCATATAGTGAGAAATATTGGAGGAAAAACACAACTCCATTTCATTCAGAGACCCAAACTGAGCAAAAATATGTAGTTAAGTATATGAAATTGTTGTGAATCAGTGAGATCTTTATTAGAGTATAGGAGATACTAAATAAGTCTGTCGTCACAATATCTGCCAATGGCATATCTTCCTAAAATGCTATTTAAATGCTTTGTTTTATGATCAAAGCTCTTGGTTTCTCTGAGGACTAAGATATGTCAGATGTGATTCAATCGGCTTTATAGGGTTAATTAATGTGATGTTTGTGTGTGTTCAGGCCTCCCCTCAGCAGATCCCCATCTCTCTGCACACGTCTCTGCAGGCTCAGGCTCAGCTGGGTCTACGAGGAGCTCTGCCCGTCTCTCAGTCCCAGGAGATGTTCAGCTCCATGCCTCCCTTCAGGTGATTCACACTGGCATCTTTCAATCACTCTTCGCTCTCCATGCTTTGTGTATGCAGTCATGATCATAAAGGCTTGCTCTGAACAATGGATCGATTTGACAGCTTGCATCAATAGCTGCTGAACACAATGTGTATTACACTGACATACAATCTAGAGCAGGGCTGAGAGGTATTGTGGGTAGATCGCATGGAATTAACAAAGTAGACGTCAGCCCATCATCCGTCCTCTCTATGAAATGTAACTTGATTGACGTACAGGGCAGCCAGTCTGACCTCTGACCTTGTCTGACACATGAGTCACAAACAAAACGCCGCTAAACTCTGTCAAGCTAACGAGAAAACCTCCAATTTATTTTGCTTTAACTTAAGAAAGGGTATAAAATGAGTGTTTGGAGCTGGAGAAAGAAAGAAGTCAAAACTCACCACTTCCATACGGAGTAGGAGCTAGACTTTTTTTTCACTGTCATTTTGGAAGTGCGTTTGCCTCAATCTGCCAGTCTGTCATCGCTTCACCGAAGAAGGCAAATGTGGAGCGGCACATAAGAACTACGATCCAATATGGGTTCATGTAGTTCTGCTACACCAGGGGTCGGCAACCCGCGGCTCTTTCATCCCCTGCACGTAACTTGTAGCAGCGGTCCCGCTATCCGCGCTCGGTCCGCTGTCGCTCCGCCCATATGGCGGTAAATCCTATGGCATCAAAACCGTGCCATTAATATACGAGCTCAGAACTGATGTTTGCGCGCGCGCACGTAAATTACCTCCACGAGCGGAAAACAGAGCTACCACGCATAAATAAGGGTACTCGCGAGCTCATTTTAATCAATCGCGCGCGCACGAACATTCACCCGCTCTCGACTGCTGTTTTTGCTCGCGCGAGCATTTTTATTTTTGTCAGTCGTGGGGCGGGGCTTGCTCTTGTAATAGTAACATCAAACGTCATTGGTTATTTCCCTTTTTTCCAGAGGTCAGTTGTGATTGGACGCCTGTGATTGTCAATCTAGAGCTGAGGCAAAGATACGATTCAGTCACATTGCAAATTATGTTTTTTCTGTCGATTAAATTGTATTAACATTGTTTTATTGCAATTTCACGTGTCCTAGTCGAGTGATTTAAGACCAAACTATACTTTATACAGGTTTTCTAGGATTTATTAAAAGTAAATGCACAGGTACGACCTTCTGAAAAGTTGTATATCGCTTCATATATAAACCTTAGATTGCGGCTCCGGACATATTTGAATTTTTTTATTTTTTTTGGTTAAATATGGCTCTTTCAACATTTAAGGTTGCCGACCCCTGTGCTACACCAACATATATTGTGCATCTAAAAATTTGTATATTTGTAAATGTATGATTGTATTTTTATAGTGCATAGATCATTTTGACTTGGTCATTTTATAAGTAGCTCACAAGCCAAAAAAGTGTGGCACCCCTGATCTAGAGAAAATAGACCAAGGAAAAAATGAGAGAAATTTGATTGATTCACAACTGTCGCTCCTGAAACACAAGTAGATTCAGAGATAAAAACACCTCTGATGGTCTGTTTCGGTTCCAGCCGATTCATGCTGATTTTCCTCTGCCGCTGTGAGTGTCCTGATCTCTCTCGAATCTCTTGCAGGTCTCAGGTGTATATGCACCCGAACCTGTCCCAGGCCAGTCCCATGGTGCTCTCTGGCGGAGCGCCGCTCAAAGGCCCGTATTCTGCGTTTCCCGGCATGCAGCCGTCAGACATGGTGAAACCGCAGTCAGGATCTCATTACCAGCCCATGAACGGCAGCCAGCAGCTGGTGTACGACGGGCCCATGAACCAGGCGGCAGGGATGAGCACGTCTCAGCTCATGGACTCACAGCTTATTCAGGTAAGAGCGCACACACACGCTAGCAGAATGACTTGCCGTGAAAGTGGGATGTGCGGAGCAGAGCTGTTTTTGTAGGACCCTATGATTACAGCTGTTTTTGATCAATTTGTAGAAAATCATAAATTTACAAACGCATCATTAGAAAAAATGACATACTCCCCCGTTATTGTAAAAATGATACCATTAATAAAGTTGTTTAAAGTTTTTATGAATTGCTTGCTTCATTTATTTAAACCATTAAAAACTCAAAGCAAAATTTAAGTAAAACCATACATCATAGAGCCTCAATGTATCGTTTAATTGTGTAAGATTCATGATGTAATTAGACTTGATTTTTGATTACAAAGATTTAAGTTATCTATTTCATCGAAGTCCAGAAAAACATGAATTTGTGAAAAAATAAAACCTAATATTGTTTTGAAATTTAAATGCCAGATTGAACATGTTGTTAAAGGAACAATCCATTAAACGTACTGTTAATTCTCACAGCCTGTAAATTTGGCTCTGCCCTGATGAACGTGTTTGTTTGTATTCAGGTGACGATGCCCATGCCTGGTTCTCAGCTGCGCTACGGCTCGGCCCAGCAGCACCTCATTCTGCCCCAGTCCATCCAGTTACAGCAGAACCAGAACCTGTCAGTCGGAGCGCCGCGCCGCATGATGCCTCCAGGGTCCCAGCCGCCCATCATGAGCAGCAGGGAGGTGAGAGAGCGACACATGCGCAATGCATGTGTGAATCTGAGTCTGATGAAACTGTAGTGCAATGTAAACATCCCTCAGTCTCTCACGTCATCTTTTGCATCATTGACACCCCTATCATGTTCATCCTGCAGCCTTCCCAGATGGACATGAAAGGATTTCAGTTCTCGGATAAGCCGAGCCACTCACCAGGAATACCCAGCGGCTCCTACAGGTGAGCGGACATTTCACACGCTTCATCTACAGTACAAGTGTATTTGATGTCGATGTACGGGTAAATTTACCTATTGTTTCCCCCATTTGGAGGGAATTTGATTAACACTTCTGTACAAACTTGCAGCTCATCTTTTAGTGACAATTGCATTTACATATATAGTTGCAATTAAGGGTCCAGGCATAGAAAAGGCATGACGAATATTTTTCGATTATTTTAGTCAAAATGTCTAAGAGTCACAAATACGGTCACTTGTAATAGATTAAAGTCCCACTTTAGTCCATAATTGTATCAATTGAAACTCATCTTTGATCACCAGAATGACGCATTTAAACGTTTTTTTCTTGTGAAAAAAGTTCTTGCCTTAAAACAGCTTGACTGTAACTCTACAATATAATGTGAATATGCATGAATATGCAAATGTCATGAATATGCAAATGAGCCCTACCTCTCCTCCCACCAGATCCACTCGCTCAGCTTTACTTTACAACATCTGATGCATTAATATGATCAGCCTTTGTTTTGACTGTTATCAAACCGCTATGATCATCACCGAACGTCAGCAGTGAAAAGCATACAGTTCGTGACATGCACCAATCCGCTTCTTGAGCTGTAGAGCTTCGTGTTATTCGAGAGTAGTTGAGAGTGCTTTTTTCCTAGAGTCCAAGACAAGTTCAGGAAAGTAAGAAAACAATCAAATTGTCTTTAGCCAAAGAAAAACTAATTTGGTTTCTAACCCTAAGGTTATTGGCATAAATGCAGGTGCAGGTTTGGACAGTTGGTGGCGCTAGAGGAGAATTAGTTTTTTCCCCGCAAACGATTCTATAGACTTCGAGAGCGGAAGAAGAGAAAATAAGCAAACGAACATACATTAGATGGCGGCGTGAACCGAACTGGTTGTTATTGACGTGTTTAGACTCTTCTGTATGAAAACCACAAGGAAAGATATTCAAGCCGTGACTCGATTGTGTTGCCAGCCCATAATAATAAACTCCTGAAACTTTACGGTGTGTGCATGGCCTGGTGGAAACAAGCACCTCAGAGCTGGAATAAAGCAATTTAATAAAACAAATGAGTGTTTGAGAACGCCGCAGTAATGTTTGCTCTCTCAACGAGGTTCTGTGTCGCCCGTCAGGCCCGGTTCGGCCAGTCCCAGTGGGAAAGCCTCTGGACCCGGAGCCCCTGCGACCGTCGTGTCTCTCCCGGGACATTACACGCAGCAGGTATTCCCCGCACTGCCTCCAGCGCCTCACTGCTTTAGTAAAGCTCATGGTACATGTGGCCGACCGCTGTGTGTTCTGCGGCAGGTGTCGGCCCCTCAGGGCAGCATGGTCATGCACATGAGACCCCCCACCAGCGGCCCTTTCCCCAACCCCATCCAGCGCCCCGTCATGCAGGTCAACAAGACCGTCATCATCCGCTCCCCGCCGTACCCCGGCCGCGAACCGCCCCACTCCATCCCCCCTTCCAATCCCGAACCGGCCGGGAAGGGCCCGGAGGACGGGATGAAGGTGAGCCACCCACTGTGATCATAGGTAATTTCATTTAATGCACTACTTTCTTATTTTCATTCATGTTCCTCTGAAATGTGCAAACCTGTAAAGATGAAGCTGATGTTGTATGATTTGGGCTGCAAGATTAATATCAGGTTTAATTGAAAGTACAAATAGGTCCTATTAGTTCATGTTACTACTAACAATTCAAAATGTAATTGCTAACAAAGTACATCTGTTTATGTGTAAATCGGGACACTTAATATTCATCAATAAGATTGACTTTTATCCTTTTATAGCATGGAGTTTTTCCTCCAAATATCGGCATGTTACATTTTAAGTGTAATATTGTTTGCTTTGGTTCCAAACGAAGAACGGAACCTTAACCTGAATGACAAGCTTCTGAAAATAAAACATGGATTCGTTGTAGCCTTAAAATGCATGTATTTGGGTTAATATACTGTATTTTCCATCATATAACCCGCAGACGCATATAATCTGCAACCCTCATATAGCCTGCGACTTCTGCGCAAAATATCGCTCTCATATAACCCGCACCCATAGATTTATGAACTTTTTTTGTATAAGTTCACATTTCAAATGTTGCTCGCATGACGTCAATTATTCATAACTGTTCAGCTCGGTACACAGTGCTTGTGCGTGAAATTCACACAATAAGAAAACAAACACGTCAGAATCAGAACAAAAAGAAAAAGCAGTGTGTCCCGCTGTGCAGCAGCTCGTCCCTTAAGAAGCGATTCTACAGGTGTTGATCATCGGATGAGAAGAGCCCGCCCTCATGCAGCACAGCCAATCACATCGTCTTGCATGATTGACAGGTCAGACAGCCTATCAGCGCCTGCTGTCAGAGTGACAGTACAAGCGCCAGAGACAACAACCCTCACAAGAAAGAACAACAAAGAAAATACCGCAAAAACCCCTTAAAAAATATATTGAAATATTACGTGTAAAGAATGTGTGATATAGCCTGCGGGTTATGTGCGGGAAAATACAGTATGTCTTTCTATAGCTACTTTTTTGATGGCTTTTAATAATGCGTTAATGCTCTTTTGAGGAGTAATCTTAGATTAAAATTGCATTATGTACAGAGTAATTAAACATTTTAATATTGCTTGACAATTATCATTAATGTTGATAAATTATAACCTTATTGTACAGTGCTGCCAAAAAAAGCAATTCTTTGGCATTTAGTTGCAAGTTGTGTACATTCGTTCTCAAGGTCTAACAAACACATGCGTTTCCTTCCACTGTAATGCTATTAATTAATTAATTGGACGATGTGGAAGAAATGTCCATTTCACCATCCCTAATCTTTATATTTTACTACTGTTGTTTGTTTTTTCATGCTATTCGGCATGTCAACAAATGAACCAATATAATTGATAGTAAACATGTGACCTGCATTCTGAGAAAGGCTTGGAGAAAGCGCTTTAATGACTCGTTTCACAGGAAAGTTAAACGGCACCAGTGATGCTGAACTCATCGTGTGGCTTGTATATGTTCAGCGCATTAGCAGTGCTGCGTTCAGGTCCGGTTGACTGATGTTGATGGTGTCCGTTGTGTCGTACAGGCGAAGGCTCTGCGTGATGTGCGTCAGGCCGTCAGCGACTCTTCTGTGACTCCCAGCCAGATCCAGGAGCAGCTTCCGTCAGTTCAGATCAAAGCTGCTCGAACCGGAGCCATCAAACCACAGTCGGTCAAGGTGGAGGAAGGCAAAGCCTGATAAATGGACCTCATGATCACATGACACGGCTGTCTCTCTCTTTCTCTCTCTCTCTGTCTCTCTCACTGGACTGACGCACAGGATCACCAACCTCACAAACACATGAATAAACATCACATAGAGAGATATGAATATCTATCTATATATAAATGTATACTATATAAATAGACACAATAGTTTTGGACTCTTCTGTGCAGACTTTTCAAGATCAGCTTTATTTATTATATTTTATTTGACATTTTCAAGTGAAGAATAATGGTTCAAAAAAGGCGCAAACCAATCTCGATTGTCTCGCTTTCTCTCGCACCATCAACATTTGCAAACAGAAAAACAAGAAGCATATCTCCTCCCAGCTCTTGCGTCTACATGCCCCGCCCACAATGCCAAACCGAGCCAGCTGATTGGACTCCAGGTTATGATTGACATGGCAGATCAACATGTGCTGCAGTGAAAGGCTTTAGTCTTTTTACTGGGTACAATGGAGTTTTAACTTTTTATTTTATTATATATATATATTAGTTATGCATATTTCCTCTATTATTAAAGAACACCTTTTATTCAATAAAAAAAAGTTTAAACCCAAATTTGAGGACTTTATTCAATCCAGACATGGAGCATCTTTGCCGAACTCTCTTGTTTTACTGCTGCTTCTCATGTGTTGTGTAAAAGCAAAGCATCATTTGTTCCGTCGAGGTGTTTCCTGATGTGTGAGTGTGTGGATTAAACATGTTGACTGCTGCCGTTTGGAGAAGCGCTTGTGTTTGACCTGATTGGATCTCTTGTATCTAGTCTGGGGATGCTGATGGGAAACTGTTACCGTACGTCTGATGGATTGATTTGCTCCAGAAACCCTTTATCTTGTGCTTTTGAGTTCCAGTTTTTGCGCAGCACGAGCAATAAACAGCCTTTCTGTAACAATCAGGGTCCAAATGTGCGTCTGCGAATGATGTGTGTTGTAGATGTTGGCGTCTCGCAGGATCATGACTGAATAGATGAAGTGTGTTGTTTTGACAGTGCTTGGTTACACTACAGCTGTACAGAACTAGAACCATCAGCACATGTTTGTGCTTTCATTCATGCATCAGTCTTTGATATCGCAGCATTAATGCAACTCGTCCTTTTCCCTTCAGGTGAACTGTTGCACATCTGAAATGCCTTTTAAAATGATTTCTCCTGTGCTCTCATGGTTATTTTGCAGGTTAATTTGCTTCTGGATGATTGCTGAATATCTGTACAGACTCATTATTGCCCTTTTGCTTTTGTTAGAGTTGTATTTAAAGGGCCAGTGATGATTTACTCCCACTTTTATTGTTTTTTTAGGGGTCTGTTTTCCCTGCAGATATTTATCACTCAGTGTTGTTTATCCTATTAAATGTGTGACCATATTTGCCCTTTTATTGGAAAATTATCTCAACAAGAGAGAAATAAAGCAGATTTTGCTTTTTTCAAAGACGGATCATTGTTTGTATTCCCATTAACCGTGTGCAGTTATTGATCTGAAATCCCAGCTTTGCACTGAATTATCAGAATTGCATTTTTATATGCACTGAAACAACTACACACAGTACAGATGTAAATGCTGCTGCTTTTTCTGTGCACATCTTTAAGGATTTAATTTCGTTTTCGTTGAAATAGTCTTAATTGACTCTTAATTAGAAATGAGTCAACTTCCTGACTCTTCTAAGAGGCTCTTCTAAGAGGATTGTGAATTTAGATGGATTATTTTAGTCACTTACTATTTTTCTCCTGCTATATAGTACAGAAGTGTGTAATTTTAATTTTTTATTTTACCAGGAATAATCCTATTGAGATAAAAATCTCTTCTACCAGGGAGTCCTGGCCAAAATGGCAGTATACAAAAAAAGACAAACATTAAAACAAAAAACAAATTTAAATTTTTTTTTTTTTGATTCAGCCAATGAATAATTTAAACAAACTTCACTTATTTCATTACTGCAGGAATCAGTGTTTAAACTAATCTCTTGAATGGTTAAATTACTTGCAACATAACTACAAAATGTTTTTTTATGGTCATTTAATTTAGCTAGAGACCTGAATTTCATGAGATTAACATTTAGGTGCATTTATCCAGCACAACACACACTATCCCTCTCTGTCACACGCTTTCTCTCCACTCACTCTCTCTCTCACACGCACTCACTCTCTCTCTCACACAAACTCATACTCTCTCCCTCTCGGTCTCACTCACACACTCTCCCTCGCTCGCGCACACTCTCTATTCTCTCATTCACTCTCAAACATTCACAAACACACTCTCTCCCTCTCTGTCACACGCTAACACACACTCTCCAGCTTTGTCACTCTCTCACACATATTCATGAGCACACACTCTCCTCTCACATACATACACACACTCCTCTCTCACTCTCACACATTCACAAACACACTCTCTCTGTACACACCTCTCACACTCTCTCACAAACACACACACTCTCTCCCTCTCTGTCACACACTGGCTCAAACACTCCCTCTCTCTCTTACTCACACACAATAGTTCTAAGGTCTACACACTTTGTGTGTGTGTGTGTGGTTTGTGGTTCAGTGATGACGTGGCTCGGTGAGTGAATTCCTTGCATTTTTTCCTCGTGAGCTCCAGCAGATTCACAGAAGAGAAGCAGAAGCGGATCCGTCGAAGAACAGTGAGTATCGAGCCGTATTTAACATGGGCGCAACTTTATCCTTAGAGAGGGAGTGTGTGTGTGTGCATGAGAGATTGTTTGTGTGTGTGTGTGTGTGTGTGTGTGTGAGAGAGAGAGAGAGAGAGAGAGAGAGTTGTGTGTGTCTGAGAGATAGTGTGTGTGTTATGGGCAGGTCTGATCTTGTTAAAGCGTGTGTTTGTGTCTTTAGTTTGATGGCGTGAATGTTTTGTGCAGAAATAGACGCTTGATTGTCTTTCGCATGGATGCGGTTTTATTTTCTCTCTTTCTGCTCTGAGAAAACTTTCCAACTTTACCCAACCTAACCCTTTTTAAAAGAACTATTTTCTCTCAGACATTGCCAGTATACTTCATAAATATATGACAAGTATCATGAAACTTTGAATGTCTGAAATACCATTTCTTGCTAAACATGCTACAATAATCTTTAAAACTTAGAATTAAATACCTGTACAGTTTTAGATTAATGTTATGGTGATCATATTCAGAAACACTGATGCTTAACACGTTTATTCAGAACAAAGGTACTGCCTTCATAACTCATGTTGAGTTATTTTAATATGTTAGAAAACTTATTGTTTTAACTATAACTTAAATGATTTTAACTATAAAGTTAGAAATGGGAAATGTTTACTTGCAATTTCAAGGTGTAAACCAAAAGTCATAATTGTGCAGTAAAAAGAATAGCATTTTTTATTCTGTGGTGGTAACACTTCTGTGAGACTGTAGGCTGTGTCAAATGTGGCTGACCACCATAAAGAGAGATGGAGATGATGGTGATGAAGGATGGTGATGATGAGCAATAATAATGACAGTGATGATAGTGGTGGTGGTGATTGATGGTGATAGTGATGATCATAGTGATGGTGATGGGGATGATGATGATGATAGTGATGGTGGTGATGATAATGAGTAATAATAATGATGATTATGATAATGGTGATGGTTATGAGTGGTGATGATAGTAATGGGGATTGATAATGATGGTGATGATGGTGGTGATGATGGTGAAGACGACGGTGGTAATAGTGATGTTGGATGGTGATTGATGGTGACGGGGATGATGGTAGTGATGGTGGGGATGATGAATAGTGAATAATGTTGACGGGGATGATGAATAGTGAGTGATGGTGACGGGGATGATGGTGGTGATGATAGTAATGGTGATTGATGGTGACGGGGATGATGGTGGTGATGATAGTAATGGTGATTGATGGTGACAGGGAGGATGCTGGTGAGTGATGGTGGTGGTGGTGGTGATGATGATGGTGACAGGGAGGATGATGGTGAGTGATGGTGATCGTGAGTGGTGGTGGTGTTGATTATGGTGAACATGGTGATAGTGATGGTGGTCATGGTGACAGGGAGGATGATGGTGAGTGATGGTGATGATGTGAGTGATGGTCCTGATGATAGTGATGATGATGGTGACAGGGAGGGTGCTGATGAGTGATGATGGTAGTGATGTTGACGGGGATGATGGTGGTGATTGTAATGGTGATTGATGATGAGGGTTACAGGGATGATGCTGATGAGTGATGATAGTGAGTGATGGTGATGATGATAGTGTTGATAATGGTGAACATGGTGATTGATGGTGACGGGGATAATGGTGGTGATAGTGATGATGGTGACAGGGAGGATGCTGATGATTAATGATGGTAGTGATGGTGACGGGGATGATGGTGGTGATAGTAATTGATGATGATGGTGACAGGGATGATGCTGGTGATTGATGATGATGGTGATGGTGACAGGGATGATGATGGTGATGATAATGGTGATAGTGATGGTGATGTGGTGATTGATGGTGACGGGGATGATGCTGATGAGTGATGATAGTGAGTGATGATGATAGTGTTGATAATGGTGAACATGGTGATTGATGGTGAGTGATGATGATAATGGTGAACATGGTGATTGATGGTGACGGGGATGATGCTGATGAGTGATGATAGTGAGTGATGGTGATAGTGTTGATAATGGTGAACATGGTGATGGATGGTGAGTGATGGTGATGATGATGATGATGTTGATAATGGTGAACATGGTGATAGTGATGGTGAACATGGTGATTGATGGTGACGGGGATGATGCTGATGAGTGATGATAGTGAGTGATGGTGATGATGATAGTGTTGATAATGGTGAACATGATGATTGATGGTGAGTGATGATGATAATGGTGAACATGGTGATAGTGATGGTGAACATGGTGATTGATGGTGACGGGGATGATGCTGATGAGTGATGATAGTGAGTGATGGTGATGATGATAGTGTTGATAATGGTGAACATGATGATTGATGGTGACGGGGATGATGGTGAGTGATGGTGATGATGATGATGATGATCATGGTGAACATGGTGATAGTGATGGTGATGTGGTGATTGATGGTGACGGGGATGATGCTGATGAGTGATAATAGTGAGTGATGGTGGTGATGATGGTGAGTAGTGTGAATGATGATGATGGTGGTTCGATTTGCAGATGAAACATGTTTAATTGAGTTTGTTGTCTATGTGAGGAATGTCCAGCAGAGTCCCGCTGAAGGCTGATGAAGGTCCAATGATGATGAGGATGATGATGCAGGAGCTGGAGGACAGACTCCGAGAACACACAGATAAACTGGAGCACATCCGTCTGTCTGCCCTGGACCTGCGGGACGCTCTGTCAGGGGTTCGCTTCTCTCTCATCACTTATTCCCAGGATATGAATTCCTGATATCAACAACTGAATTCTTACTAGTAAACGTTAATTCCTGACATCAACAATATAATCTCAATGGCAACCTATGGTCACATTTAACTAGTGAAAGTACAGTTACAGAAATCAAGAATTATGGTTTTAACTCTTCATATTAAGAATTTGTTTTCTGCCAGCGATGACGTCATTTGTTGATATCAGGAATCCATCCTGGGAATGAATAACAATGCTGTTATGAAATGGCAAGCTGTTTTGTAATCGTTCACAAGATATGAATTCTTGATTTCTGTAACTGTATTTTGATTAGTTAAAGCTCACCATGAGCTGCCAGTCAAATTATATTGTTGATATCAAGAACTGATTTCTTGATAGTTGTCATTTTTAGTAGATTTTTAAATGTCTATGTTTTTTTTATTTCAACTTTTAGTGTTATTTTTTGTATTCTGCTTTTATTTTCATTTTAAATGGCATTCATTCCTGTTTTTGTAGTTTTTTTTGTCTTTATAAATA
>JAWRVZ010000204.1:97500-122500 GCA_037043235.1 Rhodeus uyekii
ATGCATAATTTATTTTATTTGTATTTTTTACCCACTATAGTAATGTGTGTTATTTGTTTTATTTAATTTTTTTGTTTTCTACAATTTTAGTTACATTAATTTTGCATTTTATTTTTTATTTACTTTCATGCATTTAATTATCATTTCATTTATATTTTAATGAATAACATTTTTACTTGAATATTAATCAATATTTTGTTTATATTAAACTATTTTAGTCTAATAGATTAATAAGTAACTAATATCATTTATCTTCTAATCTAATTATTTCATTAATTGTACAGTTTTTCTCTACACTTTTGTTTGAAAATCCCTGACTTGACAATCTTTCAATGTCTCTGCATTATTCAGCAACATTTCAGGTGTAAAAATGTCACCAAAACTGATTCAAGCGCTTCAAGCGCAATTTGAAACTGAAGACAGACCAAAGTTCATTTCAACCAAGAGTGGCTCATTTATTTATAGTTACAGTTCAAATATGTTCAGCACAGACCCATTCAAAAAAATCATTCTCTGACCAATACAAAGGCAACTGATCCCCTGAATATTGCTTGTGTCATTACAGTACAAAAAAATGATTGAAAACATTCATGCACACAAAGAAAACCAGACAGGAACTAATGCGTCTGATCAAATCCATCAGCGTGTTCATGGCATCACATAAAAGAACCATTAAATACACAAGTTATTAAATTAAAAAAGAAAAAGTTTTTTTTTTTTTTTGACAGGATGTTCTGGAGTGTTTTGACACAGACACCAAAACTCAACCCAGACAAAATGTCACTTTTAACTTCCTTTCCGAGCAACTTCCTCTATGAGACGTCTCAGTTCTGCAGAAATTCTGCAGAAGTGAAAATGAGAGTGTTGTGCATGAGATCTCCGGTGTAAACACTGAGTCTGAAATCCCAGCCGTCCTCCCTTGCTGTGAGACTAACGGACGGAGCCCCAGCTGAAGGTCCCGATGGACATGAGCGTCTGACAGGCGCCGGACGACAGCCACACCGTCTCCATCAGGCCGAAGTGAAGGAAGCCCAGAGCGAAGCCGCATGCCATGTCGCTCAGGTGGTGCTGACCCAGGAGGACACGGGACAGGCCCACCAGGACGGCCCACAGCACCAGCAGGACGCGCAGCGGGACGGCCAGCACCAGATGGGACAGGAGGAACTTGGACACCATGGCCGCTCTGCTCGCGTGCGCCGCCGGGAACGAGTACGTGTCTAGAGCCACGCAGTCCAGAAAGCCGGGGCTCATGTCCCATGGTCCTTTGCGCCGGACCAGTTTCTGAACACCTGCCACCGTCAGGACGTCCAGAATCAGCGCTGAAAGAGAGAGAGCGCGTCTCTGTCAGGAGAAATATAAACCTACTAAACACAGAAATAAAAACTGAATCTGAAATAAAAATGTATAAATATTATATAGATATTAATAAACATTAATAATAAAAATTACTATAACTTTAACTAAAATGAAAAAATTGGTTTAATCCGATATAAAAATTGATCAAAATTATAGACATTAAAAATCTAAATAAAAACAGAAAACAAAGACAAAAATAATATTTAGGTTTTAAAAACTTCTGAAAATGACAAAAACACACAAATTATTTTAATTTAATAAATAAATGAAACTAAATCTGAAAAAAACTCCATAGACATTTAAAATAAAACAAGAAAAAAAAAGTCATTTTTTAAATTGTTTTTTGTGTACAGTTTTTGTAATTTTTAGTGTAACAAATTACAAAAAAATGTATGGAATTAAAATCAAATACAAGTTAAAAACTGTTTCTAGACATCTTTGAAAAAGTACAACAATCCTAAAAGTGACAAAACAACAAAATGAAAACTATATAGACATAAAAAAAAGCCCAAAGCCTGAAAGTGCGCTCTGGTTCCCACCGATCAGCAGGTTGATGAGGAGCTCCTGTCCCGCCGGCGTGCCGCTCTGGGTCAGACACAGCAGAGTCCCGCAGATCCAGGTGACGCCGTGACCCGTCAGAGCCAGCAGAGCCACGGCCGAGCGGACGCCGCCCCACGAGGATGAGCTGTGGACGCACACGCCCAGACGCTTGGACAGGCAGATGTCGATGGCCAGCAGCGAGTTGATGGCGATGCCTCTGAAGGACGGGTTGAGCAGCATGCAGTCGTCGTCCGGCGGTTCTGCGGGGTTCTCGCTCGCCGGGTTCTGCTGGCTCTTGGACTGGCCGGCTTTTCTCCACGCTTTGCCGCTGTTCCGTGGAGCCACGTTCAGGGACAGGAACTCGGGCCGGCCCAGAACACTGCAGCTGCTGCGATCTTTGGCTCTGGAGCGACTCGGGTTCGAAGGCATCGCACGGTTTAGCCGGGCAGCAGGACGAGGCGCTTATGAGCTTCAGATGTGGATTCAAAGCAGGCTGTGAAAACAGTGTTAGATATGCATGAGTGTGTAGAAAATGACTGAACACTGATAACACTGTCTATCACCATAATCATATCTCACCATTTAGGCTTTTAAATGGATAATTGAAAAATTGGCAAGAGCTTTCGTTTTGCAGCATTAAGATTTTAGGAAACCAGTTGCATCATTAGATTATTCTTTACACCATTTTTACAGCTTTGATTTCATTATAACTGGCCTTGCAACATGAAAATGATGTGATATTATTTACACTTGTTTTGTTCCTGAATGAATCTGTGATTTGAATGAAATGGTTGAGCGAATGATTCAAAGACTCACTCATAAAAGCTTCACTTGTTTGTTTCTGAATGAATCAGTGATTTGAATGAAATGCTTGAGCGAATGATTCAAAGACTCGCTCATAAAAGCTTCACTTGTTTGTTTCTGAATGAATCAGTGATTTGAATGAAATGGTTGAGCGAATGATTCAAAGACTCGCTCATAAAGGCTTCACTTGTTTTGTTTCTGAATGAATCAGTGATTTGAATGAAATGGTTGAGCGAATGATTCAAAGACTCGCTCATAAAAGCTTCACTTGTTTTGTTTCTGAATGAATCAGTGATTTGAATGAAATGGTTGAGCGAATGATTCAAAGACTCGCTCATAAAAGCTTCACTTGTTTTGTTTCTGAATGAATCAGTGATTTGAATGAAATGGTTGAGCGAATGATTCAAAGACTCGCTCATAAAGGCTTCACTTGTTTTGTTTCTGAATGAATCAGTGATTTGAATAAAATGCTTGAGCGAATGATTCAAAGACTCACTCATAAAGACAGTCACATATCTACTAGAGTAACAATGAAACCTGCATAAACAGACACTGACAGTACATTTTTTTTGGAATGTTATGTTTCATAACTTCAACTTTTTCAGTATGTTATAATTCAGACTTTGGTAAACCTGCGATATAGCGTCGGTAATTACCAACTAGCACCAGCAGGGGGAAACCTCCGCTATAACGTCGGTAATTAGACGGCTTCCACTACCATAAATTACATTGAAATCATTTAAATCCACAATGGCAGGGAGACCACGAGCGTTAACCACTATTGTACCAGATAACGGAATTAGTCATGCATTGTTTCCGTCATATCTGAAAGAATTAGCCTATCGTAACCAGTTTCGGCACACAGACATGTTTCCGATCTTCCTGAGTATGCTTGTGGATAATTATCCGTGATTGGTGAATGGTGCTTTAAATAAACTTGAAACTGTGTTAACAACAGCTTTGTTTGGTGTCTTTTCATGTTATTAAAGCTGTTTTGGGTCTATTTTAATGTTATTAAGTACAGACGCTATAGCGGAGGTTTCCCCTGTTGGTGCTAGTAGGTAATTACCGACGCTATATCGCAGGTTTACCCAGACTTTTTAAGAACGTAAAAAAATATGACAGATCCACTTTTTCAAAACTATATTCTCTATCATTCTATTCATTGTTTTTGTTTTGGTAACTGTAAAAAAAACTATTTTGTGAAGATTATTATTAGGAGTAGCCTACCAAATAATAAATAGCATTTCAGGGTTTCCACTGAAAACATTCCCCCCTTTCTTTTAAATATTAGCGAATTATTTAAAACGCAACACCATAACCACAATTATTATGTCAGAGTATACAGCTAGTTATAAATACTGCATAACTTAAACCAAAACTTTCTGAATTTTTACCATTTTACTTAATTATTGTATCGTTTTTAACAATAAGGGAGGTTTGGACAGATTTAGCTGATAAATGTGTCCCCAAAATTTGGTTAAACAGGAAAACACACAAACACAATCTCAATAGAGCTTTAGACGTTTATGGGTGAATGCTGCTGTCCAAATGACGAAAATATCCTTTAGGAAATCAATAAACAAGAACAATATCTACAAGCATGCATCTCGTGTTTACATCTGCTGGTTCAGTCCGAAATCAGATGGCCTACCTCAACTCAGATCGGGTCTAATATGATCCCAGTCTCACTTCACACCACATCTTGGTTTAGGAAAACATCTTTGTATATCAGTGAATTTGTAAGCTTTATCCTCCATCACGGCCCACAAACGCTACTATGGGGAAGGTGTGCGGCTTCAATATCTGTACGGAACGCCCACTGGCCACGCTGATTGGCTGCGAGGCGGACAGCTGGCGAATGAAAGGTCGGCTCATGAATATAAGACTGATAACGTACTGGACGCTGCCGAGACGTCACGCGGTTTAATGCATATTAATGAGCAGTTCTCCAAGGTGCTGTAACGGGCGCGCGCAGATCGTCAAAGGCGTTCGTTTCTATTATCTTTTAGACGGATTAAAATCTGTGTTTTTGCGCATTTCCATAAGAAGCATTTTACAGTTTTGATGCTAAAATCCCTTCAGAATATAGAAATAGGGCAGATTTCGCTCAACAAACTGCACGAGCGCATTTCGTTCAGTTTTTCTCAGGAACTAATTCATCCTATAGAAAATTTTAAAGATCTAAATCTGTTAAGGAACTTTTATAGGAAAGTTTGTTTAGAGAAAAGTGTTTTTCCTAATGCTGTCATGAAGTGTAAAAAAGATCATTCTTTTGTCTTTTTTCAGAAACTGTGGTCAGATACTATATAACCATCAAATGTTGTACAATGTCAATTTTAAAGCTGTCTTATTCACAAATAACACCATTTAAACTCTAAAGATATTGAAGTTGATTACTCAAAAATAATTTGAGACATTTAACAGCATTTTGAACCCTTTTTCGTATTTCTCCAGACTTGCGTATCCTTATTTCATGATAAATAATACAATTATTATATCTGATTATTTCCAGAATATTTACATTAATGTTTACAACTCTGTTATTACCTAGTCAACTCTGTCATTACTTAGTCAACTCAGTCATTACTTAGTCAACTTCGTCATTACTTAGTCAACTCTGTCATTACTTAATCAACTTCGTCATTACTTAGTCAACTCAGTCTTTACTTAGCCAACTCTGTCATTACTTAGTCAACTCAGTCATTACTTAGTCAACTCCGTCATTACTTAGTCAACTCCGTCATTACTTAGTCAACTCCGTCATTACTTAGTCAACTCAGTCATTACTTAGTCAACTCTGTCATTACTTAGTCAACTCTGTCATTACTTAGTCAACGCTGTCATTACTTAGTCAATTCTGTCATTACTTAATCAACTTCGTCATTACTTAGTCAACTCAGTCATTACTTAGTCAACTCAGTCTTTACTTAGCCAACTCTGTCATTACTTAGTCAACTCAGTCATTACTTAGTCAACTCCGTCATTACTAAGTCAACTCAGTCATTACTTAGTCAACTCCGTCATTACTTAGTCAACTTCGTCATTACTTAGTCAACTCAGTCTTTACTTAGCCAACTCTGTCATTACTTAGTCAACTCAGTCATTACTTAGTCAACTCCGTCATTACTTAGTCAACTCCGTCATTACTTAGTCAACTCCGTCATTACTTAGTCAACTCAGTCATTACTTAGTCAACTCTGTCATTACTCAGTCAACTCTGTCATTACTTAGTCAACGCTGTCATTACTTAGTCAATTCTGTCATTACTTAATCAACTTCGTCATTACTTAGTCAACTCAGTCATTACTTAGTCAACTCAGTCTTTACTTAGCCAACTCTGTCATTACTTAGTCAACTCAGTCATTACTTAGTCAACTCCGTCATTACTTAGTCAACTCAGTCATTACTTAGTCAACTCCGTCATTACTTAGTCAACTCCGTCATTACTTAGTCAACTCCGTCATTACTTAGTCAACTCCGTCATTACTTAGTCAACTCAGTCATTACTTAGTCAACTCAGTCATTACTTAGTCAACTCTGTCATTACTTAGTCAACTCTGTCATTACTTAGTCAACTCTGTCATTACTTAGTCAACTCTGTTATTACTTAGTCAACTCCGTCATTACTTAGTCAACTCTGTCGTTACTTAGTCAACTCTGTCATTACTTAGTCAACTCTGTTATTACTTAGTCAACTCCGTCATTACTTAGTCAACTCTGTTATTACTTAGTCAACTCTGTTATTACTTAGTCAACTCCGTCATTACTTAGTCAACTCTGTCGTTACTTAGTCAACTCCGTCATTACTTAGTCAACTCTGTCATTACTTAGTCAACTCTGTCATTACTTATTCAACTCCGTCATTACTTAGTCAACTCAGTCATTACTTAGTCAACTCAGTCATTACTTAGTCAACTCTGTCATTACTTAGTCAACTCCGTCATTACTTAGTCAACGCTGTCATTACTTAGTCAACTCCGTCATTACTTAGTCAATGCCGTCATTACTTAGTCAACGCCGTCATTACTTAGTCAACTCTGTCATTACTTGGTCAACTCTGTCATTACTTAGTCAACTCTGTCATTACTTAGTCAACGCTGTCATTACTTAGTCAACTCTGTCATTACTTAGTCAACTCTGTTATTACTTAGTCAACTCCGTCATTACTTAGTCAACTCTGTTATTACTTAGTCAACTCTGTTATTACTTAGTCAACTCCGTCATTACTTAGTCAACTCTGTCGTTACTTAGTCAACTCCGTCATTACTTAGTCAACTCTGTCATTACTTAGTCAACTCTGTCATTACTTATTCAACTCCGTCATTACGTAGTCAACTCAGTCATTACTTAGTCAACTCAGTCATTACTTAGTCAACTCTGTCATTACTTAGTCAACTCTGTCATTACTTAGTCAACTCAGTCATTACTTAGTCAACTCTGTCATTACTTAGTCAACTCTGTCATTACTTAGTCAACTCTGTCATTACTTAGTCAACTCTGTCATTACTTAGTCAACTCCGTCATTACTTAGTCAACTCCATCATTACTTAGTCAACTCCGTCATCAACTCCGTCATTACTTAGTCAACTCAGTCATTACTTAGTCAACTCAGTCATTACTTAGTCAACTCTGTCATTACTTAGTCAACTCTGTCATTACTTAGTCAACTCTGTCATTACTTAGTCAACTCTGTCATTACTTAGTCAACTCCGTCATTACTTAGTCAACTCAGTCATTACTTAGTCAACTCAGTCATTACTTAGTCAACTCAGTCATTACTTAGTCAACTCAGTCATTACTTAGTCAACTCTGTCATTACTTAGTCAACTCTGTCATTACTTAGTCAACTCTGTCATTACTTAGTCAACTCTGTCATTACTTAGTCAACGCTGTCATTACTTAGTCAACTCCGTCATTACTTAGTCAACGCTGTCATTACTTAGTCAACTCTGTCATTACTTAATCAACTTTGTCATTACTTAGTCAACTCCGTCATTACTTAGTCAATGCTGTCATTACTTAGTCAACTCCGTCATTACTTAGTCAACTCTGTCTTTACTTAGCCAACTCCGTCATTACTTAGTCAACTCAGTCATTACTTAGTCAACTCAGTCATTACTTAGTCAACTCTGTCATTACTTAGTCAACTCTGTCATTACTTAGTCAACTCAGTCATTACTTAGTCAACTCTGTCATTACTTAGTCAACTCTGTCATTACTTAGTCAACTCTGTCATTACTTAGTCAACTCTGTCTATACTTAGTCAACTCCGTCATTACTTAGTCAACTCCATCATTACTTAGTCAACTCCGTCATCAACTCCGTCATTACTTAGTCAACTCAGTCATTACTTAGTCAACTCAGTCATTACTTAGTCAACTCTGTCATTACTTAGTCAACTCTGTCATTACTTAGTCAACTCTGTCATTACTTAGTCAACTCTGTCATTACTTAGTCAACTCCGTCATTACTTAGTCAACTCAGTCATTACTTAGTCAACTCAGTCATTACTTAGTCAACTCAGTCATTACTTAGTCAACTCTGTCATTACTTAGTCAACTCAGTCATTACTTAGTCAACTCTGTCATTACTTAGTCAACTCTGTCATTACTTAGTCAACGCTGTCATTACTTAGTCAACTCCGTCATTACTTAGTCAATGCCGTCATTACTTAGTCAACGCCGTCATTACTTAGTCAACTCTGTCATTACTTAGTCAACTCTGTCATTACTTAGTCAACTCTGTCATTACTTAGTCAACTCTGTCATTACTTAGTCAACTCTGTTATTACTTAGTCAACTCCGTCATTACTTAGTCAACTCTGTCGTTACTTAGTCAACTCTGTCATTACTTAGTCAACTCTGTTATTACTTAGTCAACTCCGTCATTACTTAGTCAACTCTGTTATTACTTAGTCAACTCTGTTATTACTTAGTCAACTCCGTCATTACTTAGTCAACTCTGTCATTACTTAGTCAACTCCGTCATTACTTATTCAACTCCGTCATTACTTAGTCAACTCTGTCATTACATGGTCAACTCAGTCATTACTTAGTCAACTCAGTCATTACTTAGTCAACTCTGTCATTACTTAGTCAACTCAGTCATTACTTAGTCAACTCTGTCATTACTTAGTCAACTCTGTCATTACTTAGTCAACTCTGTCATTACTTAGTCAACTCCGTCATTACTTAGTCAATGCCGTCATTACTTAGTCAACGCCGTCATTACTTAGTCAACTCTGTCATTACTTGGTCAACTCTGTCATTACTTAGTCAACTCTGTCATTACTTAGTCAACGCTGTCATTACTTAGTCAACTCTGTCATTACTTAGTCAACTCTGTTATTACTTAGTCAACTCCGTCATTACTTAGTCAACTCTGTCGTTACTTAGTCAACTCTGTCGTTACTTAGTCAACTCCGTTATTACTTAGTCAACTCCGTCATTACTTAGTCAACTCTGTTATTACTTAGTCAACTCTGTTATTACTTAGTCAACTCCGTCATTACTTAGTCAACTCTGTCATTACATGGTCAACTCAGTCATTACTTAGTCAACTCTGTCATTACTTAGTCAACTTCATCATTACTAAGTCAACTCTGTCATTACTTAGTCAACTCAGTCATTACTTAGTTAACTGCGTCATTACTTAGTCAACGCTGTCATTACTTAGTCAACTCTGTCATTACTTAATCAACTTTGTCATTACTTAGTCAACTCCGTCATTACTTAGTCAATGCTGTCATTACTTAGTCAACTCCGTCATTACTTAGTCAACTCTGTCTTTACTTAGCCAACTCTCTCATTACTTAGTCAACTCTGTTAAGTAGTTCTATTTATAATAAAAAAAAATAAATAACATTAAAAATTAGAAATACTAATAATTCAGTAAAAATGTTTTTATAAACTGGATAAAAACCTTTCTTGGCATTTGTAACTGAACTCGAAAGGTTTTAAGGATGCGTTTGAGAGATAGTATTCTCGATAAAGAGAAGTCCTAATGTTCAGACATCTGTGATGCTGTCTTGGATAATTGATGTGGCCACTTCAGATGAACAAAAGAAGAGAGGATAGAACTACAGCCCCCACAGTGCGCGCGCCGGGCAGCGGAAGTGACGCCACGGGCTTAGAGATGAGCAGCTGCACTGATGCGGTGCCACTTACAGCTGCGGGACGGAGGCTGAGCCGAGTGCGCGCCGGCACGAGGATGAGAGGATGGATTATCACTGATGGAGAGAGACATGTGTGTTCGTGACAGCGGGACGGGGTTATCCATCTCTCATGTTTGTTCCTGCGAGCTGATGAAGTGCTCCTGGATGCTGAGACGCTCGCGACGCGTAGTGCACATGAACCTCAAGGACGAGCTCGCCGATGTGAACGCGCACCGGGGACACGAGGACCTTCCCAGCGTCACTTTCTGGTGTCCAAACGCCCTATAGCCACTAGAAATAATGTATCCGCCTGCAACATGCCAACATTATTCCGAGCCGATGGGTTTAACCTGTTAGTGTTGATCTGAGCGCGCGCTGCGAGAGTTATGACGCGCAGATGCCCTTTTGATTATGATCAGAGAACATCATTACGCGTGAGCTGAGCGCTTTCATGGTCCGCTGATGACGGACAGTTGACGAAAATTGTTTTTCTTTCTTTTCTTTTGTTTTCTTTCAAGGTTTGGAAAAGAGAGGAACGCCGTTCCGCCCTGACGCGACATTACTGAGAGCGCTTTTGTGAGTGACAGCGCGTTATTCTGCAGGACGGCGCGTTGAGCGCGTTATATTCCGCGTTACTCTGCAGGACGGCTCGTTGAGCGCGTTACAGGGAGCGTTATTCTGCGGGACGGCGCGTTACAGTGCGCGTTATTCTGCAGGACGGCGCGTTGAGCGCGTTACAGGGAGCGTTACTCCGCGGGTTAATGTTCTGCTGGCCGCTCGCGCTGCTTGTGATGGGCTGTATTCAGAGTATCAGATGCAAACCCAAGAGTTTCCGCGACAGCGTCATGGTTCTGGAGGTCAACTCCTCCATCGACTCGAACCCCACCAGCATTGACGAGTCCTCCAGCGTGGTGTTGCGCTACCGCACGCCGCACTTCCGCGCGTCCGCCCGGGTCATCGTGCCGCCGGTGGCCGGGAAAGAGAGCTGGACGGTCGGCTGGATCCAGGCGTGCAACCACATGGAGTTTTACAACAAATACGGATCGAAAGGGATGTAAGTAGAAAACGCTTCTTTATGTTAAAGCATCACTGTTACACATGTTACATGCAACTACTATAAGAGTAAATTATGCATAATTACATGCAACTAATCCTATAGTTAAATATTAAATGTATAAATACTAGACACTGTAACACTGACACCTTAAAATAAGAGGTTACACATTTAAGCACTGTGTCATTAAGTAACAACACGCACTAAAGTCTGGTTTAGAGTAGTTGCATGTAATTATGCATCATTTACTGTTATTACTATTATAGTAACAGCATGTAACGTGTGTAATCGTGTAAAATAACAAGTTCAGCACACTATAATGAGTTCAGTGGAAACGTTTAGAAAAAAACTGTGTAAAAAATAAAGATTATTAAAAAACAATATATACACATATTTTAATAAATAATGCATCTAACAGTGCAGTACTAGCCAGTGGAGTTTTTTTTTTTAAAATTTTGATTTCAGGATGTGGTTCTCGCTGATAATATTTGGTGTCTGTGCATCTAAAAGACTGAAAACCCCTGCTATAATATACAGGTTATGGATGAGTAACTCATTTCTGTTCATAAGGATCATTTACCACAGGATTACTGTACACTGAAAAGAAAAATTGGTGTAGAAACAATTTTCACACTGAAATTATTAGTAAATTTTATAATTGAGTACGGAAATGGCAAGTAACACATTGAATTAAACTCAAAATTGTGAACAATCTTTACTTTCCAAATCCTTTTGGCTTCCCGGATAAATGTTTTAACAGAGTAACACTTTATTTGAGGCTAAAGTTGCACGCGTTACACACACTTACATCTGAATCCTACAGTAAGTGCTTGTTGTTCATTAAAATGGCTTAATTTTACAATCACAATGTAACATAAGTGTAATTACCAGCAGCTCCACAGGATAATTACACATTAATTACATGCAGTTTAATAAGAGCATTTGGATTTGTGCTTTTTAGCGAATAATATGAGTGTATTTACTTATAGTAATTTATATTTATATGTATTTATGCATCATTTACTGTTATTAATATAGTAACAACATGTGGTGTTTGTGTGAAGGACGTTTGACCTGAATGTGCTCTTTATACATCATTTGATCTTGAATGATTTACTTTTAGAGTCTCACATATGTAAGAAAACCATCGACTGTCTCTGTAAACGATGAGAAACGTGTCGATCTGATGGTGTAACGGAAGCGTGGCGTGGCTTTGCTGCTCATCTTTAGTGGTTTCATTTGTCCTACTTCCTGTTGAAGAGAGTCTGCTTTGCCCTATTTCCTGTATGAAACGAAGAGTGTCTCTTAAGATGATGTCTGGAGACGGAGAGATAAGCACACGCTCAGCCTTCGTGAGTTCCTGGAAAAACAGGCACAGAAATTACACGCACTGTGCTTTTAAAATAAGTCGCCAAACGTCTGATATTAAACACGTGGACCTCCTGAAAGCAGAGGTTTAACGAAATACCGTTTTTAATCATGTGCTCCATTTCCTTTGAAAGTCGATGACATCATATCCTTCATAACAGCTCTTTATAAAATATACACTAAACTTGAGTGGATTGTTTTTTTTAGACAAGGGATCGCATAATAATTCCCCTTAAATGAATTGTATTATAGTGTAAATGTAAAAGAATAGCAATTATTTGAGTTATAAAGTGTTTTGAGGCACTTCAGTTCATCTTTATATCATCACGTCTGTCTTTGAACAAGAAAATGTCATTTCTGTTGTAACTTTTCTATTGCAGTATGTTTTTAATGACACTTTTGTAATGATGAGGTTGCAATTTAGTGCATTTAAAATGTTCATCTGTAAAATTGAACAACAGTATCTGGAAGAATATATTTGATAGTGTTTGTTCCAGCACTTCCAGATTTAGTTTCACATTTTGTCCTTTTTACAATTTTCCAATTGCCCCGTTTAGGACGTTACGAGTCCGGCCGGAGAAGCTTCTTTTGCGTGAATTGCTTTCAGACGTGGGACTGATATTTCACCGGCTGTTTTGGCCTGATAACGTTGGTCCCGTCGAACATTTACACACAAGAAAACACTTTCACTTTCAAAACATCCTGATGTCTCAGGATTATAATATATAATAAAAGTGTTTGCTTTCACACCAGATTATTACTTTGCGTGTAGATAAAGCGGGTTGTTTTGGTGAGGTTATTTCACAGACTCAGGGTTTAGAGTCAACGTTGAGCTGAAGGGATGGAGGTTTGAGCCGGAAACCACGTGTTACTCAACGCTGCAAGTGAAGTGGGTTTTGCTCCACAGAAAAATATGAGTTCAATGAACATGAAACTGCAGCCGTAAACATCTAATGTGCTCTTCTTCTGACAGTCGTGCAAATACAAGCAGTTATGAACGCCGAGCCGTGAAGCACTACATCATAACAGGGATTTTAATAGATAACTGAGAAAAACTAAATGTTTAATTGTTAAGGCGTTACTCTCTAAACTACAAAAGTTCAGTATGTCGGTAATTACACGAGTAAGACGTCTAACCTTCCACAAAACCCCAAACATATCTCATGTTTTCATCAATTAGAAACCATTTGATATGAATATAGCAGTTTTCATATTTGTATATATATAACACACACACACGCTCGCACACACACACTCAGACACACACACTCTCACGCTCACTAACACACACACACACACACACACTTGGATATATAACGTAAACACACACACACTCACTCTCACACACACTCTCTCTCACACACACACACACACTTACTCCCACACACACACTATGACACACTCACTCACACACACTCACGCACGCACGCACACACATGCACTCACATACAAACACACACACACATACACAATGACACACACGCATGCAAGCACACACACTATGACACACACACACGCACATGCACACACACACACACACACACACACACACACACACACACACACACACACACACACACACACACACACACACACACACACACACACACACACACACACACACACACACACACACACACACACACACACACACACTCTCACACACACACACACACACACACACACTAACACACACACACACACACACATACATTTGGATATATATAACGTAAACACACACACACACACACACACACACACACACACACAAACTCACTCACACACACTCACACACACGCATGCAAGTACACACACACACACACACACACACACTCTCACACACACACGCACGCACACACACACATACTTTTGGATATATATAACATAAACACACACACACACACTTACTCCCACACACACACACACACTCACTCACACACACGCACGAATGCACACACACGCACTTACTCACACACATGCACTCACATACAAACACACACACACGCACACACTCACACACACACTTGGAACGTTTCTATTCTTATTCCTTTGACGATAATCAAACCACCTCATGTGTTCATGTCATGTGGCTTTTTCCCATGATGCTCTTCTGCTGATGCGTGAGTTCTGGGATAAAGGTCACGGTTTTCCTGCGTCAGGGAATCGATAGCTGCAGCCGTGTGCTGATTCTGCTGTGTGGTGAAGGGCATTGAGAGCGGCTGCGCTCTGACTCGCTCTCTTCTGTAAAACACGAGACCAGAGGTTTAGCAGAATGTTCGCGCTGCTCTTGTTGCCGTCAGATCTCATTCAAAACAAGCTTGCAGTTTATCAGGTTAATTATCTTTGTGTTTAATATTTAAAAATACACTTGCGATGCTGTTCAGTACGGTTGAGTGCACTTCTTCTGGAGTCTGATACGGCGCGGGTCCCAGTGGAGATGCGAGGGTTTGTTCTTTATGAAAGGTCTCTTTCTGTTCTATGTTTAACTTCCTCTGCCGGAATAAAAAGCATCTCTTGCCTTTGGCGACTAGTGTTCTCGTTTCCTCAAGAGTCAGTGCTCTTCATTCGTCCCTGTTCCCTCGTGTCTCCGCTCTCTCATCCTCTGGTGTCTCCCGCAGGTCCAGCTGGGAGCTTCCGGATCTCAGAGACGGGAAAATCCAAGCCATCAGCGACTCGGACGGCGTCAATTACCCGTGGTACGGCAACACCACGGAGACGTGCACCATCGTGGGTCCCACCAAGAAGGACACCAAGTTCACGGTCAGCATGAACGATAACTTCTACCCCAGCGTGACGTGGGGCGTCCCGGTGAGCGACAGCAACGTTCCCATGCTCAGCAGCATCTGGAGGGACCAGAGCTTCACCACGTGGCTGGTGGCCATCAACCAGGCGTCAGGCGAGATGCTGGTGCTGCAGACGGTGCGCTGGCGCATGCGTCTGCACATCGAGGTGGATCCGGACAAGCCGTTGGGACAGAGAGCCAAGCTGCGCGAGCCCGTCGCGCAGGAGCAGCCGCGGGTCCTGGGCAAGAACGAAGCCATCCCGTCTAACGCCATGGTGAAGCCCAACGCCAACGACGCGCAGGTGCTGATGTGGCGGCCGCGGACGGGCGAGCCGGTGGTGGTCATCCCTCCCAAATACTGAGACCGGGACGAGCGTTTACCGGCGAAACGGGTCAGGAATCACTGTGCTAAACGCCACTGCAAAAACACGAACAAGGCTTTTTTGTGTGTGTGTGGGACTATTGCAATGGAAAGAGGGTCTGTCTCAATCAGCGGCCTGGTTACTCGCAAATCCTTCCACGTTCGCTCCCTAAAAAGTCCCACGATGCACTGCAGAAACCAGGGAGCCAGGCTGCGGAGCCCCTGAAGGGACATGGCGATGGAAAAAACCGTGCTCTTGCGTTCCCTCTCGAAAGAAACTCTGAGGGTTCGCTTTTACAAAACCTTCCTTGAGAAAAGGATTTGTTTCAAAAACTCTTCCGTCCTTCCAGAGAAACTTTGCAATCGCTTCTGAAACGTTTCCGTTCTCCCAATAAACTTTGACTTCATATTCATGCACATCTCATATTTGTGTCCCTTCAGGGGCTCCGTAGATCACGGTCATCAACACCAGGCCGCTCTTTATTCAATACGGATTGTTTCCAAGCAGCTTTAAACTAATAATCAGGAAAACACATGAATAATCTCGGTACTATTTATAATTCATGCACAGCTGAAATGTTGAAGGGAAGTATTTATCATAAAGCACTTTAAACAGTATTCCAAGTGTGTGCTGCTGCTGCTCATAAACCCCATGGGGAAAAGTCCTCAGTGACGGCCTGATTGAGACGCACCCGACCGTTTGATTCACGCTGCCTTAAGTTTACATTGCTTTCATTGCAAACGTCTCGCCTTAAATCAAGTGCAATGCAGTAAACCTCGCACATCCTACCTTTCAGATCGCAGAGCGATCGCGTCCCAGTTAGTGAACCGAACCAGGACACCAAACCGGCGGGACGCCGCCGTATTTATGCATTCAGTGTTTTCAACGGGAGCTTCAGTGTTTTTGTCGACCAGCCACTGATAAGTTTTCCAGGAGCGGAGAGCCCAAAAATATATATTTTCTACTACATGTGAGAACATTGCTGTGTCGTGGCCAATCAGTAGAGTTATTACGAGCAAACACACAAACAGTGAGTTTGAATGAAGGACACTGACATCACACCATCAGCTGAAGCTGCGAGGGACGCGTGTGTGTTTTCTCAAGCGCTTCTGCGCATTATTTTCTGGACAGTTGAGTGCGTTTCTTCTTCTCTTTGCTGTCATACAGCGATGTTTATTGAAATCAGCATAAATGAAAGGTTTTTGTGAACGAGCACTAGCAGTCGAAACTTTGGAATAATTAATGATCATCAAATTAGAATGATTTGTTTCAGCTTTAATCACAGGAATAAATGACACTTTACTATATATTCACATAGAAAACAGCTGTTTTACACTGATATAATATTACACTGTTTTACTGTATTTATGATCTAATAAATTCGGCTTTAATAACAGGAAAAATTACATTTTACTTTATATTCACATAGAAAACAGCTGTTTTACATTGATATAATATTTCACTGTTTTACTGTATTTATGATCTATAAATTCAGCTTTAATCACAGGAATAAATTACATTTGACTATATATTCACATAGAAAACAGCTGTTTTACACTGATATAATATTACACTGTTTTACTGTATATATGATCTATAAATTCAGCTTTAATCACAGGAATAAATTACATTTTACTATATATTCACATAAAAACAGCTGTTTTACACTGATATAATATTACACTATTTTACTGTATTTATGATCTATAAATTCAGCTTTAATCACAGGAATAAATTACATTTTACTTTATATTCACATAGAAAACAGCTGTTTTACATTGTAAAATTATTTAAATTATTTAATACCAAGTAGATACAGCCTTGGTTATTTAAAAAATTATAAAAAATCTGAATTATTCCAAACTTTTGACTGATAGTATTTAAATACATGAACATTTGAATAATCAATTTTTTGCAATGCTGAGAATTTGAGGTCACATTTGCTTAATACTCACAAAGATGGCAAATAAGCACAAGTTTGATCCGTTCAGCATCAGTCGAGCTCAGATTCAGTGCTTCCTCCACCTGTTATTGAGCACATTCAAAGCCTTATTCCATTGAAATGTGATTGTGTTGATGCTTGAAACGCGTCAGGACGGATGTTGTGACCTTCATTAAACACGCTGTGGAATGCTGGGATACACACATGTGCCACAAACGCCACGACAGACGCCGAGCTTCACGTGTTCATATTAAACCTCCTCAGCGTCCGGACGTCTCCGCCATCATCTGTCACACAATGCTTTTGGATGTTTTATTTGATGCTCATGTGTGTTTGGTACGTTCACATGACGTGAATGTGTGTGTGTGTGTGCTTGTAGACAACATGACTGAAGAATTATATTTCAGATTTCTGATATTTGTACCTCCGGCAGCCTTTTCTCCATCATTATTAAACATTGTTGTTCATGTCAAGAGTCCTGCGCTTGGGATTCCTGTGGCTTCAAGCAGCTTTACAGAGAAAACAGGAAAGTACGTTTGTTCTAGAAGAACCGGTCAGTAATATTGATGAATATTAAGTGTTGTGTCTCCACTGCAGTGCTATTTTTTCCACGATGCAAATTGGCTTGTTATACAAAAAATAAAACAGATGACTTTAAACGTTTAGGATGTATGAGGATGATCATATTTTGTGAGTGTGTATGAGAGAGAGTGTGTATGAGAGTGTGTGTCTAATTGTGTGTATATCAGAGCAGATGTGTGTGTGTGAGAGCATGTGGAAGTACATGTATGTATTAGAGAGTGTGTGTGTGTGTGAGATAGAGAGTGTGTATGTGTTTTTCTCTCTTCAGAACGATGAAGTTTGTGAGTGCATGTGTGTGAGAGAGTGTGTATGAAATGGTGTGTATGAGAGTGTATCAGAGTAGATGTGTGTGAGAGCATGTACATATCAGAGTGTGTGTGTGTGTGCGAGAGAGAGTGTGAGTGTATGAAAGTGTGTTTTTCTCTCTCTTCAAACGGAACAATGAAGTTTGTGACTGTGTGTGTGTGTGTGTGTATGTGAGAATGTATATGAAAGTGTGTGAGTGCATGTGTGTGAGTGCATGTGTATGAGAGTGTGTGTGTGTATATATATATATATGAGAGTGTGTATGTGAGAGAGTATATGAAAGTGTGTGAGTGCGTGTGTATGAGAGCGTATGTGTGTATGAGAGTGTGTGTTTTTCTCTCTTCAAAAGGAACGATGGCGTTTCGTCTTGGTTTTGTTTTGCTCTGAAAATAATACTTGAAAAACAGAAGTGAGAAACATTTCAAACTGTGAAGATGAACGTTTCAAAGACAGCTGAAGTTTTCATGAAGAATAAAACTGTGAAATTCAGTCTCTCGTCTTTCATTCCATCGCTGCATTTTATATTACAGACATATTAAATATCACAGATTAATACTTTAATGAAACTGTCAAGAGCTGTTTAATAAAACCACTGACAACAGAAAGATCATCAAAATTATGGAATCAAATCTATGACGGAGTTTCTTATTTATTTTTCACAAAATCAAGCGCAGATAAAAACGAGCGTTGCTGTTAAAACCCTGTTGCAGAAATTAAAAAGGACACAAGTTTCTTTCACAGAAGTCATTGATCTGTATTTTCTGCATTTTTTAAATATACATTCTACATTTCCTAATTTTTGCGTGAAGAATTTTTTTTCTTGCTATTTTTTCTATTGCAACAATTCCCTTTTGATTGATGGTATTCCCTCAATACTTTTAATTCGATGAAAAGCAGAAGAGAGAGGGAGTGTGTGACGTGATTAATGTCTGATAGAGGTTCTGCATTCATAATGAAGTTCGCTAATGAAGAATCAGAGACGACTGTCTTCTCAGCGGATGCTGTACATTATATTCATCGTCATGAAGAATGAAAAGCAGCAGGAATATGACCAGAATCTCACTGCTTTTGGCTGCTATATTCAGGATTGACGTTAATGCCGAATGTGAATGAAGCATATATTATCCCATTATCCATGGACGAGGAAGAGGCTTAAACTAAAGCGGCCGGGAGAGACTCGGAGATCAACAGCCTCAATCCCAGAGCGCAAACATGGCAGGATGGATTGAGCTCTGCACATGATTCTGATCATCTGCAAACAAGACTGACAACAGAGCTTTTTTGGAAGATGCTTTTATCCAAAGCGACTTGCATTGCATTCAAGAAACACATCGACATTCTAATCAGTTCTTGCTTTCCCTGGGAATCAAACCCATGACGTTGGTGTTGCAAGCGCCACTCTCTACTGTTTGAGCAACATGAATAAATATCTGTATGATTTGCTTGTTGATTGAGAGCGAGAACATCCCAGGTCAGTTTGTGAACGCTCTCAAGGTCTGCATTCTTCACGGCTATATTTACTGGCGGCTCTCGAGCATCTGTCTCGTTCTGTAACTGCAGATAATCACTTTAAGACCGACATCAGTCGAGCTAATAATGGAGCACGTTCATGTCTGATCCTAAACAAAACCTTCCACGAGGATTTATGAACATCAGCAGAAAGACGCTGGTCAAAAATATCCTAGTGTTGTACTGCGGTGTTAAAAGGTCGATGAAACTCCTCATGGTGACGAACAACAACAAACAAAAACACAGAGGTTGATTGAATCAGAGTCGGCTGGAAACTCTGAGTTGAGTTTAATCAAACTCGTTTTTTCATGCTACAAGATCGCAAACCAAAACTTTAAAACAAGGCCAAGAACGACTGCTATATTACTGCAATATCGTTCTGTTTATTCTGCAGTTTTGCTTTGAATGCTCAAGCGCTTTATAGATTCTGATTGGCTGTCAATGAACCCTCAGATCATTTATGATGTCATGTTGTAAATGCCATTTTTGAATGGAAGAAAAAACATGCTGTTTCGAGTATGTACTGTATCTTTAAATGCAAATGAGTTGCTGCCCCGCCCCCCTTTTCCAGAAGAGGGTGAAACTTTGCCAAAAACTAAAACATCCGTTTGGTTCTGATGATCATCTCTATCATTGCAGTTCTTCATCATCATGAAAGTTTATGATCTGCATGCGTTTTAAAGTCATATCAGTGTAAACTTCTGATATATGGTATTCTGAGCGCACAGAAAGCTGGATGGAAAACTCAGCTCTTTCACGTCTTATTGCACTAAAACTGTCAAATACACAAAGTTCACATAAACAGTCGGTCATTTGTGTGAATGTTAACTGCATGTATTTTATCAGTGTATTGAAGTGAATCAGAGTAATACACAGAACCTGCGGCTTTATTTGCTGTTAATGTTATGAATCAAACAACAAAAGAAAAACACAAAGTGACACTGCACTCGACTGAATAACTTTAGTAGCTTTAATAAGAATATGTTTCTTAATGGAATGCTGCTGTTACATGTAAATCTCACGGAGGGGCGGAGCCTATGATAATAGGGCGGAGTCCATCAGCGGTTGTGGGCGGGGCCTAAACATGTCACAAATGCACAATGAGACTTTTCTTTTTTAATCCCATAAATCATAAGAAGAGTGTGTAATTCAATCAATATAGAGTGATTTTGTAATACACTGTGAATTTTGCATAATAGTCCCTCTAAGTTTTAATAACCGCAGAGAGGTGGAATAGATAAAACATACATAGAACAGAAGACATTCTTACAACATGATGTCTGACCTTGTTTTCATGGATGATGGCCTTATTCTCCAGCACTGCAAATCACTCCAGGATGATAGCAGGATAAGAGAAGGTGCTTCATCATCATCATCATCTATCAGTGAATCTGTTCCAGGATTCATGTAATGATCAGCTTTCATGAAGCTTCAGAAAGCTCAAACATCAGGAATGTTGAAATGGCAGCAGTGAGTATGTGAAGCATGTGAAGTGACTCTCATACAGTTTTCTAGAAGAATCTGAAGTACTCGAGTTTCCCCTTCACATTCATGAGGATCAAACGCTGTGACGATAAGAACCGGAGTGACTGTGACATTCCCAACACACACACTCTCTCTCCCTCTCTGAGACAAACAAATATACACACACATATATACTTTCTCAATGCATAAATCTTAAATTTAGGCCTACATTTTAGTCATGAAAACACAGAATCGCAATAATGGTAAACAGCGCTCCAGTTTATTTCTCATTGTGCAGGTTAAAAAAGAACAAACGCAGTGAATATAAAACATCAGCACACGACAAGATGACCAAACCTCGCGTCATATTCAAACCTGCGCGCACACACACTATAAAATCACATCAGATGCCTGTGGGAGTCAGTGTCCGCTGATCAACTCCTCCAACTGCTGAACGTCTGAGCCGACGGTCTGGAAGACATCAGAGATGTGAACATGACACTGATGGACACACGTGATCACCGAGATGATCATCTGTCAATCAACCACATGACCTGGCACTTACTGGTTGGTGTTGGTGTTCCCAAAGCCGCCAAAACCTACAATCACAAGCAGAGAGTCAGAGACTTCATCAGGGTAAAGCGGCTCTGCTGACGCTGGTTTATCTGAGCGTCCCATCACAGGCGTCGGTTCACCTGATGACGAGGCGGTTTACCACGGTAACTAGATAACATGTGAGAGCAGCACTTGTGTCTGTAGATGCGGGGAATGTGTGTGATAGCATATGTGTGAGAGAGAGAGAGTGTGTGTGTATGAGGGAGAGAGAGATACAGAGTGTGTGTGTGTGTGTATGAGGGAGAAAGAGTGTGTGTGTGTGTGTGTGTGTGTGTGAGAGAGAGTGTGTGTGTGTGTGTGTATGAGAGAGATAGAGAGAGAGTGTGTGTGTATGAGGGAGAGAGATAGAGAGAGTGTGTGTGTGTGTGTGTGTATGAGGGAGAAAGAGTGTGTGTGTGTGTGTGTGTGAGAGAGAGAGAGTGTGTGTGTGTGTGTATGAGAGAGATAGAGAGAGAGAGAGTGTGTGTGTGTATGAGGGAGAGAGATAGAGAGAGTGTGTGTGTGTGAGAGAGAGAGGGAGGGAGAAAGAGTGTGTGTGTGTGAGAGAGAGAGAGAGAGAGAGAGAGCGAGATAGAGAGAGAGTGTGTGTGTGTGTGTGTGTGAGGGAGAGAGATAGAGAGAGTGTGTGTGTGAGGGAGAGAGATAGAGAGAGAGAGAGTATGTGTGTGTGTGAGGGAGAGAGAGAGATAGAGAGAGAGTGTGTGTGTGTGTGTGTGTATGAGGGAGAGAGATAGAGAGAGTGTGTGTGTGTGTGTGAGGGAGAGAGGGAGAGAGAAAGAGAGAGAGAGAGCGAGTATGAGTGTGTGAGAGAGGGAGGGAGAAAGAGTGTGTGTGTGTGTGTGATCGTGTGAGAGTGTGTGTGTGTGAGAGAGTGTGTGTGAGAGAGAGAAAGATAGTGTGTGTGTGTGTGTATGTATGAGTTTGTGTATTGATTAGTTGTTTGTTGAATCGAGCGAATAATATTCCACAAAGTAAAATTTGACTTCTGATTGATTTGAACCAAAGTCTGAAGTAATTCATTAATGTTTTGCCAAAGTTGTGTGTTGTGATAATTTTGAAATGATCTGGAAAATGTGGGGAAAAAGCACATCTTGATTTTCCAGATTTCTAGCTCACTAATTCCACAAGTAAAGTAACAGAAACAAGTTTTGTTTACAGCAAACTCAAATCAGGCAGTGCTGCGACTCCTGACCAGCGGCGGCCGAGGAGACGGATGGATGTGCAGCGGGATCTCACCTCCAGACGAGCCAAAGCCGGAGAAAGCGCCGGTCTGAGCGCCGAATCCCGACGGTTGCTGCGCCAAGCTCCCGAACGACGGCGGCGCCGCGCTCGGATTGGCTAGACTGCCGAATGACGGAGCATTAGGAGACGCAAACCTGCAGGGATGAAAACATGCATGGAGTCAGAGGCTGAACATGTGGCACAGACAGAGTTTATTTGGGAGAGTTATGCGGCACAGGTGCTTTCAGACACGCCAGGATTAGATCACAGCAGAAATACACAGCACCTCCGACCCCGCCTGTCAATCAACACACACATTCTGCTTTTCAACGTGCTCAGCTTTCTTTAGTGTTGCTGTTTGAGCAGGAACAAAATCTACTATCAGTGTCAGTGTTTCTGAACTCCTGAAACGCCTCCATCGAGTCTTGAGTTTCTTCCGGGAACAAACACGTCACAATATTCCTCATTATAATAATTCATGCACATAATAAAGGGGCGGGGCTTGAGTTCAGTCGTGTGTTGAAACTGCCGGTTATGGGAAGGGGCAGGACATTTCCCAATACCCCTTGACCAATCACAACACATCGATCCAGACGACCAATCAGAGCACATTGTGCTTTTCAGTAGGAGGGGCTTCATAAAGACAGGAACTAAACAGAGCGTTTCTGACAGACTGGGAAGAGACGAGCCACAATAATGGAAAATATGGAGAAAATAATCAACATTCAAGCAGGAAAATATGCTCTAGTGCAGTGGTCACCAACCTTTTGAACCTAAAGATCACCCTCCTCTGCCTAAATGAGAGGCAAGATCGACTTGTTGATGGGGGGGGGTTGCTGTAGGGAGCATTCGCCCTGTTGACGGGGGGGGTGGGGCAGGTGCGGAGCTATCGTGGCTTGCGGAGCTCAGAGAGGGACAGTATCGCTAAGTTGGCAACTGAAACGGTCTTATTTTCGGGAGCTTCCGGGATCGTGATAAAGGTCGACCAATCGATCGCGATCGACCGGATGGCGACCACTGCTCTAGTGGATATCAATAATAAAAAGGAATAGGTCATCTTTAATAGTTATTCATTTACTAGGCATTTTATTAGCTAGAGCTTTATTCCCATTATTGTAGTTAGAAATTGCATGTTTTTTGTTTAATGTCTACTTTAATTGCATCCCATTATTGGTTCTGTTGCTCATGATTGTTCCCTTCACGTCACATCAAGCCTCAGTTTTTCCTCAAGCCGCGTGTTCATTTCATTCTGCACACGGCAGACACTGCGATCACCTGATCTGATGATCGATATCTCATGAATTATTCCTCAAGATAGTCTCTTTGTCTCATTTATTTTCATGGTGATTCTTCAAAATGTATTTTCAGATTTTTTTCTCCACTGTTACTCACATCCTTCACTGTGATAATGTTTAAGTAATGGCAGGCAAATAGTAATTTTTTTAAATCTCTCAACATAAAGCATGTTGAATTAACCATCTATTCTTTAATATTCAGTAAATGATGGAAAGATTCAGGATGAAGTACCCAAAAATTGTATTCAGTCATTTAGTTTTTAAAACTTAAGACATGCACAAATAAAATCAACACCAAAAGTAGGCAAGAAACCCATTCAATCTCAAAATAAACCAGGCGTTTCAGACTCTTTTATAGGCTAAGAATAATCGGAGTAATAACCAAATCATGAAGTGGCTTAGTGCAATTATCAGACAGTGCTTTCAGCGATTCTCAATAAACTCCATCTGCATGATGAGAGATCGAGTTGCTTTAATGTGCATTAGGAAACACGATATGCACCAAACATTCTTCACTTACACTTACAATAGAAGCTCAAAGAAGAGCTTATTTAGGCACCAAAATACAAGCTTGAGGGCGTGAAAATTGAGAAATAATAAAACGCATTCTAATTTTATACTGTACTAATATTTTATTTAATACT
>JAWRVZ010000204.1:127500-147500 GCA_037043235.1 Rhodeus uyekii
TGCAGTATTTAAACGGTTTTCAACAGATTTTTGCGTCTCAATGATGGCAAACCAAGAGTAAAAACTCCCAAAAACGACACATGATGTTGATGTGTTTGTGTGAGGGACTGTACCTGTCCAAAGACGCTGGGCTGCTGTCCAAACACAGACGAGCTGGAGGTGTTGCTGCTGAACCCTGAACAAAAGACATGAAAAAATAAAACCTACTGCCAACAACTCTTTCTGTTTATTCTTCAGCATAGGATGAAATTATAAACAAATGCATGCACAGTTGATGAACGTTGCAAGCGTAACGTTACCATCCACAACCAAACGCCTTTCTGTGAAATGCTAAATTTCCTGTCTCAAACAGCAGAGCGCGGCGCCTGCAACATTAAGGTCATGGGTTTGATTCCCAGGGAAAGCAAGAACTGATTAAAATGTCATGTGATTCATGAATACAATTCAAGTAACTTTGAATAAAAGAGTCTGATGAATGTGTATGTAAATGTTGTACAAGTAGACCTGTTTTTGAACACCCTTTAAATTTGCAAAAGCGCATCATAATTAGTGCATGCAACGAGAAAGATGTGCAATAGTTGATGCATTCATTGATGTTTTTCTGAGTTTATCCAAACGGATTCATTTGGATTTTGAGATTTGATTGCCTGACTGAACACTGGCTTTTAACGCTCCCTCTGTCAGTCTGACTGATTTATTAACGCACAGGCAATTCATCTTAAAAGCCATTAATTCACTTCAGAACATAATACACAGTCTAAGGTGAACCAGACCATCCCATCATTGCATCATTTCAATCAGCACATTCTTTACATTTACATTATCAGACGCTTTTATCCAAAGCAACTTGCATTGCATTCAAGAAACACATTGACATTCTAATCAGTTCTTGATTTTTTTAAAATGTGGCACTAAACAAGCAGAAGATAAACGTGTGAATAGGGGGTCAGACTCAGCTGTCTTTAATGTGGAAGACACAGGAACTCATAGGAATGGGAGAAATCCTGCCCTAAAGACACACCCGAGACTGCTGCACATTCCACTGATGGGCCGGAATCACATCCCACTGACCCATAACTACAATACATGCTCATGACACATGTACTATTTTAACATTCAACTAATCCTGCAAACATACACAAGAGCCCCCACTTCTACAGACACTCCTCCTGGAATAAAGCGCATGTATGTATATGTGAGAGTTATTATTTTGTCTATAGAAGCACACCAGTAATGTTCTTTTCTAAGGCATGTTTATAAAAGCTACTTGGATGTCCTGATTGAACTAAAGCCTAATCCTGGTTTAATTAAGATCTGTCAGTGAAACCAGGCCAAGATGTCAACAAATCTAATCTATATCCAGCGCTATCATTGCTTATACAGTACGATATGAGCAACCACTTCAGTGCCGGATTGAACGGTTTAGATAACAATTCAACAAACAATTTCATGCGACCCAATTAGATCAATACTGATTCACTCATGGATGGTTGATTCTGATTCCAAACAGCAGATCAAAAACATGCATTATATTGTAATCTCCACCATCATTAGAAAATGGTTTATCAGTAATGTTTTACTGGGGCAAAGCAGGATTTAAATAGAACGAGGGTGTTCAATTAAAGTTCCACAAGCTCCGGTCTCTGGATTTCCTTCCCAGCGGAGGTCCGGACATTACTTTTTCAGAACAATTATACATTTCCATCGGGGCAGCCGCAGCACTTTATATAAGAGAAAAAAATCTTACACGCTCAAAGTGGTCAAAGGTGAGACGTAAAATCAATGATGGCTAAGAATTTTTACCCCAAAAAATCATTAAGGTCATTACCGTAAGGTCATTACCATAAGGTCACTACCGTAAATGAAAGGTTGAAAGGTCATTACCGTAAATGTCATTTTAATGACAGATTTTAATCTGTATAAATGGTAAAATGGCGCAATTATATGTTGCTACACTAGGTTATGTGCCCCAGTAAAAAGAGGTCCCTTGTCGGGATCAATCCAGTAGTTCGTACCACTGCACTTCATTTCTACATCCTAGAAGAATCTTTATCCCAAAAAAAACTAAAACATTTTCTAAACAATTTTCCAAATTATAACAGTTTATTATGAAATGCTCTTAATATGCTGCTAAATGTATGGCAAAAACTAAACGTCTAAAGGAACAACACATTAAGTCACAAACCTGGTTTTGTTAAAAGGCTATTTTGCAATTCACGAGTTTCTGCTACTGTTGTTAAAACATCCACGTCATCTGTAGCTCTTCACGCGCCGCTTCACGTCTTTAACAAGAGAGAGAAGCAACGCACACGGAGCGGAAAAGGCTTGAACGAAGAGCGTTTGGCTCTAGATACAAATATTATGAAAAAAGGTCATTACCGTAAATGACTCTGAGCACTTGTGGTGTGAACTACTCGGTTGTTTGGACGCGTTGCACATTTTAATCCGTATAAATGGTAAAATGGCGCAATTATATGTCGCTACACTAGGTCATATGTCGCTACAAAAAGGTCCCTCGTCGGGATCAATCCAGTAGTTCGTACCACTACACTTCATTTCTACATCCTACTCCATTTTGTCCAAAAGAATTAGCCTGTGATTTGTGAAAACAAGCCAGTGCATTTTGTAAAAACTCACCTGATTGTTGTCCAAAACCGAACCCAGAGGACGCCGTGGTGGTGTTGCTGCCGAATATGGATCCCTGGCCAAAGCCTGAGCTGGGCTGTCCGAAACCAGGAGCACTGCTTTGGGCAAAGAGCCCCGTGCCAGAGCCAGCTGTGGAGCTGGTGCCGTTAGATCCGAAGGAGAAGGAACTGGCACTGTTGGGATTAGAGGCTCCAAACAGCCCTCCTCCTCCGCTCCCGGCTGCTGACGTGGTGGCGGTCGCTCCCTGTTGCCCAAACCCAGAACTTGCGCTAAACCCTGCCTGACTAAAAGTGAAGCCGCTAGCAGAGCCAGAGGCTGCAGGCTGGCCGAAACCAGTACCGGCAGTCGCACTCTGTCCGAAGGCAAGTTTGCCAAAGCCAGAGGGGGTAGAATTGTCGCCAAACGCGGTAGATCCGAACGCTGTGGTCGTAGCAGCTTGTCCGAAGGCCGGGGTGGGAGCTGCACTAGTGGTGATGGCTGTAGATGAGGTGGATGAGGTTGTCGTAGTGACGACTGTGGCGAAACTGATGGCTCCCACTGATGGTGGGGCAAAGATTGACCCTGGTTTGTCGGATGTTGGTGCTGAAGTTGGGGCGGCTGCTAGAGACTCTTGGGGAGCAGGAGTGGCTGTGGAAGTGCTGGTGATCTCAACAGCAGGATCAGAGATGGGCTCTGCTAAAGGAGGCTCAGAGATGGGTTTCGGTGTGTCGGATGGCAGGGTAACTGGAGGAGGAGGTGGTGTGGGTGAGACTTCTAGAATTGGAGGAGTTGGGGGCTTGCTGGAAGGTGCGGCGGTGGTCTCCGTACTAGTGGGAGCAGCGGCTTCAGTGACTGATACGACTGGAGCACTTAAGGGAAGAGGTTTAGGAATGGGTTCTGGAGATTCACTATCAGCAGAGGGAGTCAACTCAGATGAAACCGTTGTCTCCGGCTGGAGGGACTTTTCTGGAAGAGCCGTCGTCTCTTGGAGAGGTGTGCGTAGAAGACTGCCAAAAGAAGTGGCGACTGGTGAAAAAGACGTTGTTGAAGGAATACTGAAAGTTGGCTTAACTGACGGAGCCGTTCCCTCTTGTGGTTTAGTAGCAAATGTAGACGTGACGAGCCCTTGTGGCGTTGTCGTATTTGGAGGCTCTGTTGTGACGCTTGATAACTCTGCTGGACTTCCAGTTTCTGTAGGCTTGACTTGAGGAGAACTGAATGTGAATCCTGTGGTTCCATTGGGAGGTGGTCCAAAGGAGAAACCCAGTGCGGTGTTGGGGGCATCCTTGACTTCTTCACTTTGGCCCACTCTCAAGCCAGAAAAGCAACCAAGAGTTTCTCCAGAATTGCCTTGGGCTTTGGGAGGTAGAGGGAGTTTCGGTGTCTCGGGAGCTAGTGTAGAGGAGCTCATGGTCGGTGCGGGAGAAGACATTTTCGGAGAGAAGGAAAAAGGCTCCTCAGACCCCACAGGGCCAAAAGGCATCTTTGGTCCTGCACTGCTTGCAAAAGAGAACTTGGCTGGGAGACCAGAACCCTTCGCTATTTGGAGAATAATAAGAAAAGACAGACATTTACTAAGAAAGGCATGACCAATTGGCCATTGGCAAGTTCAGAATCTGCAGAAAAGTAAAGTCAAATCTGATTGTTTTAAGCTTATTTCACTGCTCATTTTTAGTCAAGTCATCTTGAGACCCAATTGGAAGGTTTTTGAACATCATTCAGGATTTCTGCAGATTCTTGCAGAACTGACTCCTGGACCAAAAATGTCTAAAGTGCGTAAAATCTAATGTTTACATGAGACGAGACGCACCTTGAGTGTTGTTGGTGTCCTGGGATTGTGGTGTGAAACTGAACGCTGCTGACCTGTAAAACAGCACAGTCTAAACCATTGCAGCTTCATATTTATAAACAAACAAATATAAAGACATTAGATCAGAAGTGTTGCAGAAGTCAAGAGTCAAGCAACAGCAATCAGACATACATAGAGGTGGAGGAAGCAATAGTTGATTAATAACTCACGCTCCAGAAAACGAGAAGCTCTTGGCGTTCTTCTCACCTGACGCTCCGGCATCAGGTTTGGCTGCTCCGACTGTACCAGCTCAACACACATACCAGATCCACATAATAAATTCAGCAAGAATGCATTCAATTGGTCATTAAAAGTGACAGTAAAAGCCTTCATAATGCTCAGAGCGAATGGGAACTCACACCTACCGAACACAAAACTAGATGCTGCAGTTGGAGCCGGACCCGCCAGTGGTGCCGGGAGCTTTAACGCACCTTGAAAGGAAGTCTGCAAGTGAAAACAATGGTTACACCAAATGACGACGTGTGCTGATGGGCTGTTAAACCGCAGGTTGAAGTGAGTACTCACTTTACTGGCCTCCACCGTAGCCAGAACCTGCTGAACGACCTGAGCCGCAGGCGCTGGAACAGATGAGCTACAGACACACAAAATTCATAAGGTCATTTGAGGGCTCAATGGTCTCTGCGATGCAGAAATCAGCCATAAAATATGAATTTAAAGTCAAACATAATATCACTGAAGTTTTTGGATGAATAAATCAAAAGTAGGGATGTCCACTTAATCAAATGGCGATATGGACTAGTGTGTATGAATATCAAAGTCTGCGGTCTCACTAAATGAACAACAACCCGCCAACATACACGTTTGGTTTAACTTGAAATATGTTCCTATTGTGGAGTAAAATGTACCTCTTGAAGTAATACTACTAACACTAATACAATTATTATGTCATTTTTTTTAAAGAAATATCACATTTGTTCCATTGTAAATTGAATAGTAAATGTGTTTTACAGCAACCATCGATTCGTATGCATCTTTATGCAATCATAACTCCAAAAAAATAAATTATACGCCTTTATTATTACAGTAAAAATAAAGTGCAATTAAATTGTTAAAATTGTATGAGCTCAAATGACACGCTTTGATTACTGAAATGTAGTAAACTATTGAAACGGAATCAGAAAAATCTGAGAAAACATTTAGGAAAATATGAGATTTTATTCATTTAAATTTAAATTGTGTTAAAACAGCATTTCATGGTTTCAATTAATCAGATGCTTTTAAATGCTTTTTAGATAGCTAAAAATGTAATTTAACGAAGGAAAAAAATTGAGAAAATGTATATGGGTAATCTGAAATAATAAATATTGAGGGAGAAAATAACATCATTTCATTTGGCTTTACTGACCCTTAGCGAACTCTGTGTGTGTGTGTGTGTGAATGAGTGCGTGCGTGTATAAAAAGCCCATGTTTACTGATGAACGTCTGAAATATATCTGAGAAAACAAAAGAGGTTTGACGGTCTGCGTTCACATCTGAGACAGTGAGCGTGATGCTCTCACAACAGGAAGAGCAAGTGGAAAGTGTCCCGCGGTCAAATAACTGGCACTGCAGATCCAGCGGTCACGTGATGAAGAAGAGCGGTAACTGGAGCAGAGGAAGAGGAGAGATGTGCTCTGATAAACAGCAGTGACCTCATTACAACGGTCACCTGACCTCTGCACAGCGAACAAACCAAACCAACATCAGTTCCTGCATCAGTATGAGAGATCAATACAGACAGGAACACACACACACACACACACACACAATACATTCTGTGCACAACACACACTTTGCCAATCTAAATAGTGACTATAGTTTAAGCAAAGGATATTAGAGATGCAATATATATTGGTGGCAATACCGTTATTGGCTCTACTTGATGTTATCAGTATAATAAGAAAATTAGATTGATGTATTAAATCTGTCATTTAAAGATTTTTTCCTTCGGAACATTTAATGTACTTGCAGGTTCATTCACAGTTTTATCAACACATTTCCATGACTTCTGAGGCAAATATTCATGACCTAATGTTATATGAAAGTCTGTGTGTACACAATGTCACATGACTGAATGCTGAGTGTGTGTGTGTGTGTGAGAGAGAGAGAGAAGTTGCTGTCTCAGGATCTGCTCGAGTGTTAATAATACATGTGTCTGGGTTAAAGTTGCATGGGACACAGTGTCTTGCATTCACACACAGATGAGCTTCTCGTGTGTAACACAACGCCCAGAAACACAGAGACATGAGATACACCTGCACTGATCTCAGACAGAGAGAGTCAATCCTTCAGGACAGGAAGTGCTCAAACCACCATAATCATCACATCCTGCTGCGTCTCAATGCATACTCCACAACAACAGACGATATCGTTCTGATCGTCAATGCTCTTTATCATTCATTAGCTGGAAAAAACAATCTTTCTGAAAGAGATTCGAATGACAAACAAAACTGATCGGCTGTGATGGACAGATGTTCATGTGACCGTCAGGCAGAGCAAATGTTGATTTACGTTTGACGGTCCTATAGGTCAATGTTGTTTATCAGATGAGACGGTTTGATGAGTCCAAACGCACCCGAGGGCAGATGAGGGTTAAAGCAGGACGCCGTACACACGCACAGCCCATAATAAACACACACAGTCTGACCCTGACCTCATTTAAGAGGATTTCACGGTCCGAGGAGCTTCAGCAGCGAATGAGCATCACAAGCGCTGATGTGCAGAACGAGTGCGTTAGACGAGCGACTGCAACAACGACCTGGAAATCTTTCCAGGTGATTTTTTTCCGGGAGAGCAAAATAAAAACGCTTGAAAAAGATGTAAAATATTATTTCACTTTTTTTTTATGCAAGCCATCCTATCAGGGCTGAACCATTTGGGATTTTATTTTAAACTTAAGAAATAATACAAACCTCTTGCTGTAACTATAAAGTGAAGAGAGTTTTAAATAATATCTGTCCATGTGTTTCTATAAGACACATTTCCACTTGCTGTTTTTATCCAGTTATTTTAATGTGAGTTTTGGGATGTCGCATAGAAAATGCTGGAGGAAATTTCCAAGATGAGATTCATAAAAAAAAAAAAAAAAAAAAAAACTCAATTCATGCGAATAACATGCGCATAAACAACAACGGAAACACGTTTACTGTAATAAATCCCTTGATGCGTGTCTGTCTCATTGGAGGCTGTGATTGGATGACTGGAGAACCAGTGGACCAACGGCAGCGTCTCAAAAGAGGCTGTGATTGGTTGAATGGAGAACCAGTGGACCAATGGCATCGCAGCTTCTCAAATGAGGCTGTGATTGGTTGCCTGGAGAACCAGTGGACCAATGGCATTGCAGCGTCTCAAATGTTGATTTGGCTCTGAAACGCTGGAGTCAAAGTCTGAGATCAGAATGATTTGGTTTCATTTCTCCAGAAGCGTCTCTCACATGACTGTTCCCAAACACCAGCATCCCAAAGCAAGAGAACATGACAGCGTTTGAGTTTCATCTCTGAGACAGACTCGTTTATGATGGAGGGAAAAGAGCCCGATTGCACAAACACAGTTTATTACTCTTATTTAGTGCCAGTTTCACAGGAAATTATGATTTTGTTCTCTTGAACACGAGATGAAATGCTGCTTTATTTATGCAATACTTCCGTGTTTCTGACCAGTTCTAGTATAAAATAACAACCGTGATAATATTTTCAATAAAATAAGAAATATACTGATTTGTAATATTATTAAATATTCTTATTTATGATTTCTTAAATGTTAAACCATAAATCTTTTATTTTGCTGGATTAATTAAATCGCACTCATATAATCCATATTGTGTTATTGATTTTACGGCCCGAATGCATTTTCAATCTGTTCTGTTTTATTCAGTGTGAAGGCAACAAAGCATCCCAGAATTCCCCTGGGCGTCCACAGGTCTCTCACCTGATGACGGTGGACACCGGGACGGGCGGCCCTTTATCCTTCAGCTCCTGCACGTTCACCACCTGAGGAACCGTCTTCAGCGTGGACTCGGTCAAAGACGCTCCTGGAAAACAAACACACTTCATGCGCTGCAGTTGTGCTCATATTAAACCAGAACAGTCACAACCGCGTGTCCATGAGCTTCACAGCCTTCAATGTGAGCACAGGAACAGTCAATAAATCATTGCATTTATCAGTTATTATTATAGAACGCTTTCCAGCAGCTGAAACGTTTATGTGATGCAATACATCTAGTGTCCCAAATGATGATGATCGCACTGGAAAACACCAGCTCATATAAAACACTCAGTGGCATTTTACTACAACTGATTTTATGTGCTTGTATTGATAGAGATGCATGGGAGTAAAAAGCTGCAAAATGCATTAATTCATAAAAATAAATAAAAAACTAGTCTATTTGATAACCTTTTATGATAAGAATTTTTTTTCTTTCTATACTACTGGTCAAAAGTTTTAATTACATTTATGCTTCTGAAAGAGTCTTCAGCTCATAAAATCGGCATTTATCAATCATAAACACAGTAAAACAGTGTAATATTATATCAATGTAAAACAGCTGTTTTCTATGTGAATATATAGTAAAGTGTCATTTATTCCTGTGATTAAAGCTGAATTTATTAGATCATAAATACAGTAAAAGTGTAATATTACATCAATGCAAAACAGATGAGTGTTTGATGTTCAACAAACAATTATGATTATTATCAGTGTTGAAAACAGTAGTGCTGCTTCACATTTATATTTTCAAGATTCTTTGATGAATACCTGATCATCTTATCTGATCTAAATTTTATAAATGTGATCAATTTAATGTGTGCTTAATCTTTTAAACTGTAGTGTATATTAAACAGAGAAAACTAATGTCAGTTTAACACCGGATACATGGTGTCTGTCGCCCTCTAGTGTTTACAGACTTGTAAATGTTTTATTATAAAGACCTGCAGATCAGCTCTAAAGATTTTTAAATGAAAACGAAAGCTGAAATGTGGATTGTAACAGAGCCGGTTGATGGAGGTGTTTGTTTGTACCTGGTCTCTGGCTGGTCATGTGACGGCTGAGGGCGGCTCTTCCTGCCGCCTGAGGGGCGGGGACTGTAGTGGGCGTGGTCCTCTCAGTGGGCGGGGCTCCGTGCTTCACCGTTTTTGTGGCTAACGCGGTGCTATCGGCACTGTCCATGTTTATCTTCGGAGCTGCAACACATTCAAAAGGACATGAAGAACCAAGAACATGGATTATTGGGTTTGTTTTGATTCCCAGCGAGCCTCACCGGCGCTGATGACGGGAACTGGGCCGGGATGGACTCTGCTGAACGGACTGGCCTGCATGCTGAAGCCCGGCTGTATGGAGGGCGTTCGGACCACGGTGGGGTGTCGCGGGACGGCGGGCGTCAGCACCGGGACGGGCAGCGGCTCGTCCTCGGCCACCGCCAGCGTGTCCTCGGGCTCCAGAGGCTGAGACAGAGACGAGCTGCTGCTCACCTCATCCAGATCCTCATAGAACTGAGGAGACAGGAACGCTGACCGCGACAGGTTGGCTGAGACACGGAGAGATCATTGATGAAATGATGTGAAGTTCATTTCAATGAGTTTAAAAGACAAAAGGCCTTCCAAAGGAACAGTAACACATGGTTAAATGACAGATAATCAGAAGTTTCTGATAAAACCCTCATTTCTATAAATCAATGTGAGCAATTCCACAAACTGGAAGACTTTAACGTATATGCAATAGTTTTTTTTTGGAGAAAAAATAAAAGGAAAAAAAAGAATAACTGAACAAAATAGACGTGATGAGATTCCATTGACAAGCAGTTTCACTCCCGAGACACAAACACAGACAGACACAAATAGACTCACAGAGACACACACAGACAGACACACACCAAGACACACACAAAAACACACACAAATAGACTCACACAGAGACACACACAAAGACACAAACACACACACACACAAAAGACACACACAGACAGACACATATAGACACACACACAGTCATGCACATAGAGAAACACAAACACACACACCGAGACAGACAAATATAGACACACACATAGTCATGCACACACAGAAACACAAACACAAGACACAAACAGACATACACACACAGTCATGCACACACAGAAACACAAACACACACACCGAGACAGACACATATAGACACACACACAGAAACACAAACACACAGTCATGCACACACACAAACACAAACACAAGACAAACAGACACACACAGAGACAGACACATATAGACACACACACACAATCATGCACACACAGAAACACAAACACAAGACACAAACAGACATACACACACAGTCATGCACACACAGAAACACAAACACACACACCGAGACAGACACATATAGACACACACATAGTCATGCACACACAGAAACACAAACACAAGACACAAACAGACACACACCGAGACAGACACATATAGACACACACACAGAAACACAAACACAAGACACAAACCGAGACAGACACATATAGACACACACACTGTCATGCACGCACAGAAACACAAACACAAGACACAAACAGACACACAAAGAGATGCAGACAGACAGACATACGCATACATGCTCCTGGTTTCTCTCATCATTAGGACAGAAGATGCATCAGTCAAGAAATGGGAAAACAAAGTTTTTTACTTAAGTAAAGTAACTCATATTTTGATGTGCGGTAAATTTAAAAGTAATGCATTACTTTACTAGTTACTTGAAAAAAGTATCTGATTACTTCCCTTGAGTTAATGCGTTACACCAACACTGGTTAAGACACAGTGTTATGGCGAATCAAACTATGAATAATTTACTGCCATGATGTGAATAACAGGTAATAAGTAAAATAGACACTAGCAACTTTTAAAACAAGTGCTCCATAATCTATGATTTATGACACTGTATTCAAGACACATGTAGAGCACACGCGTGTGACGCACCTGGAGCCGTGGAGCGCACCGGTGGAGTGTGTCTCTTCGACAGGAAGTTCCTCAGCTGAGACTGTTTGACTGGGGTCATTTTAGCTGCGCGCACACACACACACACACACAAAGAGAGATCAACATCTCGCCGCAGTTCAGACTGATATCTTCAGGCTTCATGCAGGTCTTACATGGAGATTTGGCAGGAGGTTTGGGAGCCGTTTCCAGACTGGCCTTCAGAAGAGCCTCCTTCAGTCCCTCCAGTTCAGAGTCCAGACTGAAACACACAGACGCCTGTCAATCATCCGGACTCGTGTTACACATACTTCTGCTCTTAAATATCGGAATTTTATTATAATCGATTATAAAGATTTAGTATTTTAGTGATGCAGAAGCCAAAGCTATTTTTATACAATTACATTTTTTTATTGAAAATATCAGTATTATTAGGTTGCTGTCACTTTAAGACCAGATGCACGGATCCATTATAGCAGTGGTCCCCAACCTTTTTTGTGCCGAACCGGTAAACGTTTGATAATTTTATACTTTCGCAGCATAATACCGGCGGTGTGCGATACGTTTGGTCTGTGATAACGTAGTGGCTTTGATTCTCCGTGCCTCACCTCTGCTCTGAGGGTGTGGAGGGCGAGCAGCTGGAGAAGCTCCACCCCGCCGTCCCTCTGTAGAGCCTCAGCTTGTGCAGGTCATTCGCCAGACGCTCCAGACGCTGCTTCTGCTGGCTTATGATGTCCAGGTTATTGGCCAGCGCTGCAAACAGAGCTTCTCTCTCAGGGACGATCATGTGTCTGCGGGAGAAAACACTGGCTTAGCATGTTTAGCTTAGCACAGGATTGGAATATGGCATAAAACATTGCGAATAAAGCTGCGTTTCCATCCCAGGTGTTTAAAAAAAAAAAGTCTCTTCCTAGGAAACGGACACAAAACATCATGTAATAAAAATGTAGATGTTTCTCTTTTGTTTCCTCTATTATAAACGAGTCGGTCTCAGAGAAGAAATTCAATAAACGCTGCCATGTTCTCTTTTTTTTAATGCTATATCCCAAAAGAGGTGGATGGATGCAGGAAACATCACAGGCACTCACCTCTGCTTCTTCTTCTTCTTCTCCAAGTGCTTCTCCCACTCCACGTCTAAAACGCCATTCACGTCCTCCATGGCGAACTTCACGTACTGGTACAAGCGGCGGATCTCCTGTGACAGAAACACACTTTCAGCAGAGGTTAATCACGCTGATCTGGTGCTCACAGGCGCGCGTCACCAGACCTTGAGCTGCTCCTCTCGCCGCGGGTCCAGCGGTTTCTTGTAGAGCAGCTGCAGGTAGTCTCTGTCCCGGTTGAGTTCGCTCTGCGCTCGCGCCTCCTCGGCTCCAGCGAAGCCCTCCAGAAGGCTGGTTTTCAGCGCGCTGATGTCTCCGTGCAGAGACTGCATGCAACGGTTCACAGTCAGTCATGCATGCACACAACTCATGATAATACACACATCAATGATAAAAAAAAAAAAATAAAAAAAAGAGTAATTAATGGTATTAAATTACATTTTTCTGTAATTTATCATGATTTAATCTTACCAAACAGAAAAATATTGTAATTTCACAATTAATCTAGTAGACACCACATACAGTATATTTTGATACTGATCTTTTAGCCATTAAATACAGCCATTCAGCATTACATCACTGAAAACTATCAAATGATTTATGCTTTAAAATTTTTTAATAAAAAAATAGCATAAATTAATTGAGCTTGAAACGATCTTCACATAAACATTATAATAAATGTCAAATTTCCCAGCCCTTCAATATATCAGGGCTCAATTCTGTCTATTGGTTTGGTCTGATTTTTATCTGGCCTTTCAAAACGCACAACTTTTTTTAAAATTGTTTTGGTTGTTTCGGACCCGTGTAAACCAAGATTTACGATTTTTAAGCAGGTCTAACAGGCAGGAAACATACAGAAATTGAGTCAAACACAGTCTTCCCTGCATAAATTATAAATTAAAAACAGATGAATCCTTATTAAAGTTATTCAGTCTAGATTTTCACTCTGTCTTTTGCTCTTTGGTTAAACAACACCAGTAAACAACACCAGGCTGAGTAAATGGCGACTTTAACTGTCGCTTTAAGTGCGTGTGCAGCACCTCCGTGGTGTCCTTGATCTCCAGTGTGAAGGCGTGCAGGTTCTCCGAGTCTTTCCTCAGGTCTCTCATGTCATCATTGCCGCCGACCCTGAAATCAGCACTTCTGCAGCGGCTCTTCAGATCGTCCAGCTCCTTCTGAAAGTGAGCGATCTGAGCAGAGAACAGGAGAAGTGTCAATACGACCGGCACTCAGACGTGTGAGCGTGTGATTATGGGCTGTACCTCCTCCAGTATTCCTGTCATCACGGGGTCCGAGTCCTTCTTCTGCTGCTGCAGGTGTTTCTCCAGAGCCTTCACAGACATGACCTGCACAAAAACACTGTTCATTATCATCTCATCACGGTTATGATCACATGATATTCATTTTCATTATGTCTCGCAGCCATAAGGAAATGAGGCTAGACCTGTGTCTCAAACAGTAGAGAGTTAAGGTCAAGGGTTCGATTCCCAGGGAAAGCAAGAACTGATTAGCATGTCAAGGTGTTTCTTGAATGCAACGGAAGTCAGGTTAGATAAAAGCGTCTGATAAATGCATGAATGTAGATGTAAATGAGGACTGTACCTGTGCAGACGGAGCGCTGGATGCCGGAGGAGCGACTGACACCGGTTTCTGCAGAGGAGCAGTGATCCGCGGCACTAAAACACAACATCATCATCATATCCTGATGCTTGAACGCTCCAGGGGCCTCGTTTATAAGGACCTTTGAATGATTTATTAAACACCCACATGCATAAAATTCCTAAACGCATCCCACGAGTTTAAATCATTCAAGCGCATTTAATTAATTCAAGTGCATCATCTCCGTCAGGCCGTCACTAACAATTATTATAGTAAACGAGTAATTGGTCGATTATTTTGACAATTGAATAACTTTTTTTGTGGTAATACAGCCTTTAAAAGGACTTCAAATACATATACATTAAGCAATAATATTTGGATCAAATAAAGTATCAAAAGTAGTAATAGGATTTTATAGAACAACACTGTTAAAATACACAATATGCATAGCAATCATCTTACGCACTTTACGGATAATAACAAACGCCTGTTGTTACACTTTACAGCAGATCAAATTATTATTGATTCTCAGCCAAACATTTCAAATAAAATGTTCACAATCTTTAACATTTGGCAAATTCTTTATGTCAGAAATGCTACGTTTAAAAAAAAAAAGGTTTTAAAACATTGTGCAGCTTTAGAAAATGGCCTAATTTTCGGTTCCTGGAATATTGTATTTTGCTGATCGACTCAAGGATTATAAAATATTTTTATTTTTTAATATTGAGTATTATAATTTAATATTGAGGAATTAGTTACAAAAAAAATGTTTGATATGTGAATATATAGTAAAGTGTCATTTATTCCTGTGATTAAAGCAGAATTTATTAGATGATAAATACAGTAAAAGTGTGTAATATTTTATCAGTGTAAAACAGCTGTTTTCTATGTGAATATATAGTAAAGTGTCATTTATTCCTGTGATTAAAGCAGTCTATCTTTACATTTAAATAAATCTCAGATTATGTTAACTTCTGATATATAGGAATGCAAAAAGTTTGAACACATTTGATCACATGAAATCCATGGGATCAAAGAGGATCATAAGTGCGTTTTATAAATGAGATGATCGGAATAACCTGAAGGGATGAAGGAGAAGAGGAGGTGAGCGTGTACCTGCAGGAGCGGCCGGTTTGAGCGCTGCTCCCGTCGGACCGCTGACCTCCGCAGCGCCGGGTTTGGGAGTGGAGGTCAAAGTGAACGGCTGGGCAGCAGAAGGAACGACTGACGTCACAGTGTCCACTGCCGAAAACCTGTCGCAACACACGGCAAACGCTCATTTGATCATTCAGGATTGCCCAGGAAGTGTGATATTGAGATCAGGTGCTCACCTGTCAGTGAGGTTCATCCTGACGGCGGGCGTTGCAGGATCCGCCGGGGCTTTGGGGCCGCTGATGATGGGAGACACGACCGGCAGATGCTGAGGAGGAGTGGAAGCCGGAGCACCGCTGACCTCCTTCAGCGCAGAAGTGAAGGAGAAGGCAGACGCGTCAGAGGAGGAGGGTTTGGGAGCATTGAAGGAGAAACCAGCCGCGGTGGAGCCGAGCGAGAAGCCCGAGGGAGCGGCAGAGCCCAGCGGAGGAAAAGAGAAACCCGTGGAGGCCGCGTAGGTGGGCGGGGCCTGTGATGCGGCAGGGGGCGGGGCTGAGAAGGATGCTGTGGCAGGGGGCGGGGCTGAGAAGGATTGTGTGGAAGGGGGCGGGGCTGAGAAGGATAGTGTGGAAGGGGGCGGGGCTGAGAAAGATGGGAAGACGGAAGACGCTGTAGAGACGGGAGCAGCGGAGGAGAACAACTCTGAAACAAAGAGTTAGAAGACAAACAAAGTAACATTTTGTTACTGAGAGGAAAACGTGTAGCACATATTGACATTCTTCTAAACATGGACTTTGTCGGGACGAAGAGTATCTGTATGAGAGTATATATGCTAAGAGTATCGCAGAACACTTTTTTGACTTGAGTTACTTATAAGATGACCAAAACAAAAAGATCCACCTATTATAAAAAAAGAAAACATTATTTATGAATCTATTGAGAATTCTTTAGATGCACAATATATGTTGGTGTAGCAGAACTACATGAACCCATATTGGATCGTAGTTCTTATGTGCCGCTCCACATTTGCCTTCTTCGGTAAAGCGATTTCATAGCGAGGACGGATGATGTCTACTTTGTTAATTCCATGCGCTCTACCCACAATACCTCTAGACGAAGAACTAAAATGAACTTTGCGGAGAGTATATCCTCTTACTGGCGACAGGCGCTCGCTCTCCGTCCTCGGGCAGCGGCACGGCAGCCACCGTCAGCTGTTTGGCCCCGGCGTTCAGGTTCAGTAGAGAGAAAGGACACAGAACTCCATCGGTAGACAGCAACATCAGCGTCGGTGCCGGAGGCAACCTCTTCTCATCAGCTGAGGACGGCACACAAAACACAATCTGACACAACAACCCACAAACAGTAACTGTTGTGTCTCTCCAACTCCAAGTGCTGCGAGTGTAACCCAGTATATAGATGGATCGTAGGAGGTCTTACGCAGCTGAATGTCCTCTTGGCTGGTGTAATCGATGGCCACGCCCACAGGAAGTGTGTCCTCGTTGTTCTCGGAGACGGGAAGCTCCGCTCGACTGGCGTCTTCCAGCACCCACAGCTCCCAGTTCACCTGCACACAACAAACACACGTGACCAGTGCTTTTGGAGAAGAATATTATAGCCGTACTCATATTTTGTCGTTGCATTGTAATTACATACGGAGCACTTTTAATTAACATTTGCAGTTAATCCTCCTAAAGAATTCAGATCTGTTTACACCTGTAAAAAGTCCAGTTTTTAAGTACGAAAATTAAACTTTGGATGCGTGTTTATACACATAAGGATGTATAATTCTCATAAATATTGATAAAAAAATATATTTTCTCGCATCAAAATGGTTCGGGCTATAATTCCAGTAACATTTAAAATTTCAAACAATTTTAATTAATCAAAAGGGGGTCAATTAAGTGATAAAAACACGGTAACATTTTAAAGTTTGCACGTTCACTCGTTAATAAGAAGTTATTGATCAAATATGGATTTAGTTGAGAAATATTAAGCTATGACCGTTTGAAAGCTTACGTTTCACCGGGTGCGTTTGCAACAGGTTTATACAGTTTCTTTTAATGCATTACAAGGGTTAAACTGTTAACTTTGCCCCTAAACAAACCATTATCCCAAAACCCCTATAATACCAACCGTATCTCACACTCATTAGCAGGAACTTATCTTGGAAGTTTCTAATGTTGTATCTAATGTTTCTGCATAGTGGTTAAATCCACTTAATATAGTGCATTTGTTTATTTTATTACAAGTAACGAAAATGTTTTGTCTTGTGCATTTCTGGTTTGAGGTGATGCGCTTTGGAGTGAGTGTTTACCTTGTCCTCTTGTTTGGCGATGATGCTGACCTCAATCGCAGCGGCGGATGCGGCCAAGACCAGATCCCTGCACAGGAGAAACCAGTTTCATTACATTGATCAGTTCCAGTAACGAGGCCAGTAGAAGTCATGAGCGGCACCAGCCTCACCAGTCCTCGATGTGGCTCAGGTAGTAATGATGCTGCCGCTCAGTGCAGGTGCCGTACACCAGATCATTGAAGTTCAGATAGCGCTCGCCTCTCTTCTCATCCTTTTTCTGAGACACACACACACACAGACAGACACACACACACGTCAGCATGCTGGAGTCTGAAAGGTGTTGTATGAAAGATGTTTGAGTAACTCACAGGCAGCGACACGACCACCAGCTCCGGCGGCGTCTCCAAAGATCCGTCAGCCGCTGCGTACGCCACCGCAAAATTATACGTGCTCAGCCACAACACGTCCAGCACTGCGGACACACACACACACACACACACACACACACGAGACAAGCGTTTGATGGAGGATTAACATGGACTGGTTTTCACTTTCCAAACAAACTTGGATGCTTTTCAGTAAAACGTGAGTAAATGATGCAAGTGTCACGCTTGGGATGGAGCTGAACAATATCAAAATAAAACCAAAATACTGGGATATGAATTAATGTGATCATCAAATAGCAAAGGCTGTGATTTAATTAAATATATTCAGTTTTCCAAAAAAAAAAAAGTTTGCAACAGGTATTTTTAATATTTGAAAATGAAGAAATCATCCAATTAATTGTTCTAAATAAAATTGTTATAATATATATTTTTTAAACCTTACAATAATTTATCATAACAAATTGATTAGAGTATTAGTAATTACTATACTATGAGCTAATTGTTTTGTTTAATTTCTTCAGTAATAGCTTGATGGTAAATGTACTGTAATATAAAGTTACTATTACTATATTTTTCTCAAACATTTGAAAATTGTTGAATAATACAGTAACATGTAACTATTTATTAACCGATATACTTAATTTTTAGTAATCGCTTAATAAAAAATGCGCTGTCAAAAAAGCTTGATGTTAAATTTTTGAAAATGAGTTATAGTACTGTAAAATATCATTATTATTATTATTATTATTAGTAGCATTTTCTTAAATATTTTTTTCTTTTGCTATAAAGTGTCAGAATAGTAATACTCATTTAATTACATTTTCATTTAGAAGCAAGTATTTCAGTAATAATAATCATCATCATCATCATTTTTATTATTTTAGTCATATTGAAATACAATCACAATATATACAGATAAAATGTTAAATTGAAATGAGATTGGAAGTGCGTAGGGCAGCTATTCTAACCGAGTCTGGGTTCATGACGTGTTCATTATCTGACGTCAGACGCAGAAACAGCGGAGCGCAGGGAATCCTACCTTTGACAGGATGATCCTGACTGTAGAAGCTGGGACACGGGATCACCTTCTTAGCCTGTAACGTCTGAGACACAAACACACAGAATGAGCCGCTGGACTAAAGGCCCGTTCACACCAACAACCATTAACGATGGATGATCACTTAATAATCATTCCAGATCTTATCATACCACTAATAGTTATTGCTATTGTTCCTGGAGTGAACGACCATAACAGATGATGAGTGAAGATCTGTCCATCATAAGTGACTTACAGGAGTGAACTGAACCACTGTGGCGTCCTGTTTCCCAGCCGACACCTGCTTCCCTTTGGGACTCCAGCAAACTGAGAGACGAGCAAGTGAACATATTTAACGCTCAGGTCAAAGACACGGTGACATGAATAAACCCAGCACACGGTGTTGATGAGAGACTGACCGCAGGTGATTCCCTCAGAGGCGGGGAGTCGAGCGACCACAGCCACGGAGTCCTGCACGTCCAGCACCATCATACTGCCGTCAGACAGACACACGGCCAGACGGGACGCGTCCACCGGACTCCACTTCAGATCCTGGACCAGCACGCCTGGAGCGGCAGGGGGTCTGAAGGAGGTGAAGGGACGCTTCTCCTGTCTGTCCTGCTGCAACACACACACACACATAAACCATCAGTGCTATATATAATATATAAACACATATACATATATATATATATACACATTATATATATATATATATATATATATATATATATATATATATATATATATATATATACACACATACATACATACACTATATATAATTAATATATACACACACACACACACACACACACACACACAAAGACCCACATCAATTATTAGCGCTATATATTATACACACACAAATACAGTAATACCTCGAGATACGAGCGTCTCTACATATGAGTATTCCAAGATACAAGCAAGCCTTCTGGCAGATTTTTGCTTCTAGACAAGTAATTGTTCGAGATACGAGTTTGTACTGACGCCGACGCACTTTCACTTCATGTGTTCACTGACTTCTGTACACATCGCCCACGATTATATCAAAGTTATGTTCGAAAATAAATGATTAGATGGAAAGG